>JABSTQ010010610.1:0-174347 GCA_013358835.2 Ixodes persulcatus
AACCTACCGTGCGCCGTCATTCAGTGGAAGACTGATGTCGCAAGTAAGACAATAACTGATTGGACGAGCCTTTGTCGGGAGGTCGTGGTAAATTCCGTCTTTACGCATCCAGAGATGATGGCGGCGAAGGCGTGACTGTAGAACTAGACGAGAGTATGTTCCGTCGGCGAAAGTACCATCGCGGGTATTTAAGGCCTGGCCAGTGGGTTTTCGGCGGTGTGGAGCGCGGCAGCGGGTGCTGCTTTCTTGTTCCCGTGGAGACGCGTGACGCTAGAATCCTGCAAGGGCTAATAGCCGAGTGGGTCCGCCCTGGAACAAGAATAATCACTGGCTGTTGGGCTTGCTATCACAAGCTTGCAGATGACGCTCGCTTCACGCACCTCACCGTCAACCACAAGCTGCACTTTGTCGACCCGAACACTGGTGCGCACACCAATACGGTGGAGCGCACCATGGGCCCACGTCAAAAACTCTTTTCCATCTGGACGGCGCGAGAGCCACCATTTCAGTGGTCACCTTGCAAAGTTCATGTTTTGGAGGGGAGAGAAGGCGCGTGGAAACACTGATAGATTCCAGTCGTTCGTCGCCGCGGCCGCCAAAATCTACAGCACCGACGCAGACAGGAACCTTCCCTATATATAGTGCGGAGGACGATGATTCTGACGGCCCCGGTGATTTCGAGTGATCCGCTGCGCTGAGCCCGTCCCCCGCCTGCGTGCATAAACACGACGTATGCGCCAACCGCTTGTCAAGTGCTCGTTACGTCAGTTATAGGTTCTATTAGCGGTCAAAACGGCCCTTTTCAAGGACCCCATATTTTGCAAATGGACCTGTTTTATGAATGCGGCACCCCGTGTCTCTGTAAAAAGCTCACAGGAAAGACCCAGCAAAGGTATGTTGTCCCCAACTTGGATATCGCGTGTTATGAATCAAATAAAAATTGTTCTTGCTTATTTCACGCCTTTGATCCCAATAATGCCGCCGTTGCAGTCGTTCCGCGGGGCTCTTGCTTGCTCAATCGCCGTCGGCGTGTCTCTGCTTCGTCGTCTTTGCCAGCGGCGCACCGGCGAAGGCGGTTGATCTAGAGTTCCTGTATAGACCTTTTTCGCATAACCTCAAACCAGCCAGTAACTGACGTACCCTCGACCTGGTGCATTTTTGGATTGCCCGCTGACACAGGGTATGCAACCGCCAAGGGTTGGCCAAGGGTATGGGCGAAAAGGCTTAAAAACGGACGTCGTGCATGAGTTAGTTCCGAGTCCTCCTTTTTACAGTGCTGCAATTTCCAAAAATCTACGGTTGTCTGGCTACCACTGCGTGGTCGTCGGATGCATAAATAATTTTAAAAAGCATAAGAGCAATAGCAGAAAGTGTGCCATGAGCACAAGAAGCTGCAGCGCGAGTGTGGCTGCAATGTTATCGAGCTTCGCATTTTCCCCAAGAATCCTTATTTATGAAGTCAGTCGATTGCGAGTTTGAATCGCGAGAGATTCGTATCAGACTCAACGCCACGTTTAAGCTCACGACCACTTCGTTTACGACAAGAGGATCGATTTTAATTCCCGGTGCAGGTGGTCCAATTAGGTTATCACTGCAAGCCCAATGGTATGTGAACTTTATGAAAAAGTCTACATGCCACCACTCAAGATGGAGCTATCAAATGCCGAGAGCTTACCTGCATAGACTACATTAAACGGCTAATATATTCTTTCGTTGTGGAAACTCAATCAAAACACCCCACCGTCTTCGTCGTCGTTCTCTCGAGGAGGCAAGGTGATGGCCTGTGAGTAGCCAGCTGAATTCAACCGGACAAGCTCCAACCAAGTTATTGCAGCCCACCATAGCCAAGTCTAGCCAAGTTCCCCCCATACCCACACCGTTGCCTACCCAGATAGCTGTGCTGCCAGAACTAGCCGGTATTTCTTTTTCTAAGCCGCTAGACGGCGTCGTCGGCGCCGCAGTTCTCAAGATGGCGGCGCCGTTAAAGAAACGGGAGCCAGAGTTGCGCGTTTGATTCCACGTGCCGCGTGCCGCCCTCGCCGCTATTCGCCGAGATCCGATCACGTGAGGAGCCGGATCAAGTGTAGTGCAGCAAAGTAGACGTAGCACGCGCCCTGGCGTACGTTCCCCGGCTTTTGAGCGCGCCGCGCGCCTCGAACGCGCGGCGCTGCTATTCGCCGAATTCAGTCACGTGAGGAGCTGGATCCACATGCCATGCATGAACGCGCAACTCTGGCTCCCGTACCGCCTAGAGCCACTAAATGAGCTGCGCTTAGAGTATCGGCACTCCGTTCTTCGACATTGTTGTGGGCGCCGCCATATTGGGGCTTGTGCAGGGCAGACGCAACTGCAGATCGTCATGATTCAAAAGTGCGACTTCCTCAGCATTCGATTCGGTGTTAGGAACCTCATGTAATATTGCTTTTCTTTGTCGCGGACTGTTTAAACGTTTGTGGAGGACGGAAAAAAGCGTTTCCTGTGATTTCAGATAAAGCTTCAGATGACTGGCAACCATGATTTTAAGCCACAATATGGCCAAGTGTCGTTACTCTGAAGCGTAGCTTATTTAGTGGCACTAGTACCGCCCATTCACACTGGAAGCGGATCCGCGTTCGCAAAGCGGTTGCGAACGCGGTTATATAAAAATCCAGTGCAATTGCACGCGCACTCGATGACATCAAGTGCGCGTGCAGTTGTACTGGATCTTTATACAACCGCGTTCGCAACCGCTGTGCGAACGCGGATCCGCTTCCAGTGTGAATGAGCGAGTAGGGAGCCTATACAGGAACTCTAGGTTGATCTGACACACCCACTGATCTCTATGTCTATTTGCTGGATCACATTTGACCAGCTCCGCCTATAGACGGGAATGCGGCGACGGTCGGCCATCTTTTTGGTAGAGTTATATTATCTCTAGCCATCATAGTAATATGGCGGACAGCGCCATGGCGGCAAGCTGCCATTAAATAGCCGTGGATCTAGTACACTGTACCGTGGGTGATATTTCGTGCTTGATTGAAGTTGTTCGACGAAGCAGATTTTTGAAACCCGGCGTGAACGGTAGCCTCATCTTTGAGGACTCGGCGAAAGTTCTACGAAAGCGCAGCACCGGGAGAAAGCAGCGCAGCTCGCATCGAAAGCAGACGCCGTACCGGCGTCTGCTTTCGATGCATGCTGTGCTGAACAAAATGTAAGGGCGCAAACGAGCTGGTGTACATTGCACATGGTGCAATGTACCCCGCAGTCTCGGGGTTTTCTCAACCGCATGCTGTGCTGCTTTGCCCCGGTGCTGCGATTTCGTGAAACTTTCACCGGGTTCTCAAAGATCGGGCTATCGTTCACGCAGGGTTTCAAAAATATGTTTTGTCAAACAATTTCAGTCAAGCACAAAATATCACCCACGTTAATATCAGCCTGCCACCTCAACTGCCACAACGCTGTCTGCATGCTGTTAAGAATGGAACCTTTGGCGACCTTCTTCCGAGTTTCAACGCTGCGGAAACGAGTCACGATCTGTGCGGGACTGTCGCCCACCTGTCGGAGCCTGCCCAAAACGAGTCTCAACGCGTCCGTGACGTCAACGGGACGTGTGTGTGTGTGCGTGTGGGTTCGTGCGCTCCGGAAGGGGAGAGAGGCATGGCCTAACTGCGGAGAACCATGGCTACGACGCACTTCTGGCTACGACGCGGCGATCTTTGCTGCAACGCACTTGGCGGCGGTTTGCTACGTCGCACCTGCTGCCCTGGCGGAGAGTGAGGGAGAAAACGGACCCTATATAAGGCGGAGCGTGAGGCTGCTCCGGTGGTTCTCTCGGATTTGACGACTGTATCGCAACCATGTAATTAAACCGTTCGTTACGTTACCAATTCTCCCTCCTCCACTGGACCCCTGGGTTCTTCACTTCGGGGAATGGTCGTCGTCACGAGCCAGGAAGCCTCCGGACGTGCGGCTTAAACCCCGCCTCGAACAACTGGTTGGCAGCGGTTGGGATCGGACCATGCGACATCGTGCTACATCTGTGGGTGAGCGTTTGGACTTTGCTTTGAGATTCGCCAGGCTTCAGATTATGGGTAATTAAGTTTGAACTGCTGGGAATCCTTAGGTTTTGACTCGTGCGCTAGGTTTTTGTACAACATCGCGACAAGTTTTTGAACAAGCCCAAAGCTAAAGAGCAGCGATCATGGATCTAATGAGGTTACTGAGAACAGATTTACTCTGTTTATGTGAAGAATTGGGTGTGGAGGTCGAGCAAAAGATGAAGAAATCTGAGATCAGTAAAGCGATTTCAGAGAGCGCAGAAGCAGAGGAAATTAAAATTGCGTGGGAACTGCTTCAGAACGCTAAGAGCGAAGCTGCAGCGAGAGAGGAGCGGGCTGCAGCGACAGAGGAACGAGCGCTAAAAAGGCTAGAGCTCGAAGTTGAACAACATCGATTAAACTCGCAGAACAGTAGAGTTGGGGCTCCGGTACGAGCAAGTGAGACCGAGCCGTATCAAATGAAGAAGCTCCTGCAGCCGTTTAAAGTTGGGGAAGACGTGGGCCTGTTCTTAGTTAACTTTGAGAGGACATGTGAGAAGTTGAGCTTCGCCCCAGAAACGTGGCCGCAACGGCTTTTGACTTTGTTGCCCTGTGAGGCTGCCGAGGTTGTCGCGCGCCTTAGTGCTGGAGACGCAGACGACTACGACAGGGTGAAGTCCAGCCTTTTGAAGCGGTACCGCCTTTCTGTCGAGGCGTTCCGTCAAAGGTTGAGAAACGCATCCAAAAAGAGCAGCGAGGGCTACTCGGAATTCGCGTACGGGCTTAAAACCAACCTGATAGAATGGTTGAAGAGCGAGGAAGTGTACGAAAGCCGAGACAAGGTAGTCGAGTGTGTGTGCCTCGAACAGTTCTTTCGTAGCATTCCGCAGTCAGTCAAGCTCTGGGTGCAGGATAGGGTGGGAATCGACTCTGTCGAAAGGGCTGCTGAGCTAGCCGGAGAGTACGCAACGCGTAGAAAGCTGAGCGGAGAGGAAAGCGAACCCGGCCGGAGCGATCAGCGCAAGACCTTCCGACAGGGAAACGGCTCGCGAGAAAACGGGCCCGAGAAGCCCGAAACAGGACAAAAGGTCCCAGAAAAGAGCAGCAGACTCACTCGAACGGAGACGAGGCGCGGAAAAGCCCAACAGGGCAGTTCGAGGCAAGGAAGCCTGTTCCTGTGCTACAACTGTCAGGAGCCGGGATACATAGCGGCCAGATGTAAGGAACCGCGGGTTGTGTTCTCGTACGTGAACGGTAGTGACAGGGACCTGAAGCTTCTTCGTCCCTATCTTCACGAGCTCCAGGTAAACGGAAAGCCGTGCAGGGTGCTTCGGGACAGTGCAGCGACGATGGACGTTGTTCATCCGTCGTATGTAACGCCATCCGATTTTACTGGAAAGGTAGTTTGGATCAAGCAGCTGCTCGAAAAGCACAGTGTCTGTCTGCCTATGGCGACAGTAAGGATAACTGGCCCGTTCGGAGAGCTAGTGACAGAGGCGGCTGTCTCGCAAACAGTCCCGTTGGAGTATCCTTATTTGTTTTCTAACCGGTCAGATTTCCTGCTGCGCGAAAAGGGTAACAACTGGGAGAAGGGCTAGTTCAGTCGTGTACGAGGTCCAAATCGCGTCAGGTCGCCCCTTTGTTGACGAGTGATTCAGAGCCAGAGGCAGCTGACGGGGAGCAAGCACTCCCAGAGTTAGAGGCAGAAAACCGGGATGAGAGGGACCAGGTTGTAGAACAGCCTGACCTCGTAGCACCAGAAAGCGTACGCCGTCCCAACGAGCCGGCGGAAAAGGCGGAGGAAGACGGGATCAGTGAAGGATCTCTCGTAGCTCCGGCGTCACGTAACTTTGGTCCTCTGCTACGAGTAGACAGAGTGCCTTTGACAGTCGAGCAGAAGAGCGACCCTAGGGTGTCAGGGTTTCGCGGTACAGCTCAGGAGATTGCTAGGACCAATGTGACGGGGCATGAAAAAGGCGGATTGTTTTATCGGCGCTATAAAGACCGCATTTTCACGTCTAGAAATCACGTGAAAATCGATCACTATGACTTCAGCGTAAGAAAAAGGAAAGGCAAATTTAACGGCAATGCCGATGGGTTGAGCAGATTTTTCTGACATCACGAAAAACAGTAGGGATGATCTCAGAGGTCTTCGTCATCCACGGGAATGAGGATCAAAGTGGGGGCACTTCGTTAAAACCCCAAAATGATCTCACAAATTGCGAAGAAGTTTTGTCTTTTGTATTTTGTTCATAGTGGCCTCGTTGGAAAAATGAGTTTTTTTTTGGGTACAGGGGGTCTCGATACCCGGAATTGTACCAAATTTTGGTAATCCGTAATCCAGTCTGGCGGGTCTCTGGCGGATTCCGAGCGTTTGACTGCGGTGTGGCGTGGTGTTGTGGGGGACGTTTCCGCTGATGCCTCCGTTGTAAGAGGTTTGGGAGTTTGTTTACTGCTTGCAGCGTCTTCTCAAGGCCTACTCCAAGCCCACCTCTTCAGGCCAGTGATTGTACCACCGGCGTTTCGAGGTTTCCCTGGCCCCGGAGGGGCTGTTAAGAATGGAACCTTTGGCGACCTTCTTCCGAGTTTCAACGCTGCGGAAACGAGTCACGATCTCTGCGGGACTGTTGCCCACCTGTCGGAGCCTGCCCAAAACGAGTCTCAACGCGTCCGTGACGTCAACGGGACGTGTGTGTGTGTGCGTGTGGGTTCGTGCGCTCCGGAAGGGGAGAGAGCCATGGCCTAACTGCGGAGAACCATGGCTACGACGTACTTCTGGCTACGACGCGGCGGTCTTTGCTGCAACGCATTTGGCGGCGGTTTGCTACGTCGCACCTGCTGCCCTGGTGGAGAGTGAGGGAGAAAACGGACCCTATATAAGGCGGAGCGTGAGGCTGCTCCGGTGGTTCTCTCGGATTTGACGACTGTATCGCAACCATGTAATTAAACCGTTCGTAATTACGTTACCAATTCTCCCACCTCCACTGCACCCCTGGGTTCTTCACTTCGGGGAATGGTCGTCGTCACGAGCCAGGAAGCCTCCGGACGTGCGGCTTTATCCCCGCCTCGAACAATGCCATGGATGGATGATAGTGGCTGCAGCAGCTGTACCTTGGCTAGAGGTAATATAACTGTACCAAAAAGATGGCCGCCAGTGGCCGCTTGGCTAGCTTTGGCTATTTGCGACGTGACCGATCGAAAGCGTCGCGGTGGTCGGCCTTCCACGATTGGCCGAATGCTGACTTTGACGTCAGCAAAGGATTCCTCATTGACGGATAAAAAGTAATATAAGAACTTCGATTTTGACGGTGTTGGCAGTATTGGTTTAAAAGCGCAATGATTTCCAGCTTCCACCATGCTAATTACAAACACCATCGAACTTGTTCTTCACAGGGTAATGACGTCACGACAGGTAATCATAGGAAGGCGCCACCCAAACATCTCGCCGCTGATACTCTATTTCACTTTATGATGTAATGCACGAAAGGCTACAAGCGCGAGCTTTTTGCTCTAGGGCACATCTCGGCGGCACAAGCTCTCGTGCATTAAGAGCAACTGCCAACGCTCAGAGCCGTGTATTTAGAGAGTTTGGTCAATGGGAGGCGCGGGCAGAGCCAGGACGTGCACCAGACTCGGAAAGAGGGCTTGGCATGCTCTCTTGACCAACCAGAAGCCGAAAAGAATCCCCTAGCGGTGGTAGCGAGAAACAGTTCTGATCAAAGTTGTATGTTCGTATATGGTTTTAATAAGCACGTAAGAGTGAAGTGAAGTAACTCTTCGTGGTTGAAAATAGGGTGCACGTGATGTTTCGATCATAATCATGCAGAAAGATGTAAGAAACGAATGCGCCTCTCAACTCTGTTTTGCTCGGACAGAGTATGACCGCTCTGACGGCAGATTCCCGGCCCTTGGCGCTTGGCGTGAGGATTATGTCGATCGTTCCGCTAGTCGCACTCTTCTACAATCATTTTGGATGAGCGTGATTGAAACATCACGTGTGCCATATTTTCAGTCACCGAGAGTTACTTGATGTAGTTATCAGGTTTGTTTCTCGCGACCACCGCCAGGGTATTATTTCCGTCTTCTGGTTGTTCACATTTGAATTTCTGAAGACGCCCTGGAACACGCCCAGCCCGCTTTCGGCCAATGGCGCCTCCTCATTTGTCTGCTATACTTCCCAACGAATGGCCAAACTCTCTGCATATACGGCTCTGCCAACGCTATGAGCTCGCGCTTCTGGCCTTCGCTGCGGTACAACATAAGGTGAAACGGAGTATAGCAGACGGCGTTCGTAAAATGGCGTCAGCTGTTGCTGGCTTCACGCGGCGGTACCATGCGTGCTTCCATTCATTCGGCGTTCGTTGGCATGGTGACGGGGACGAAAGCAGACGAACTTTATGTTGCGGAAAAATGCTGCGGCGTAGCGATACCAGGTGCGTTCTAAGGCCCTTCCCGCATGCTTTTCAATGGGTGGAAGGCGAACAAAAAGAGTTCGAAATAAGGACTTAACGCAGAATGCTGCATTTCTCCAGCGCCTCATAATTTGACGAGCCTTACACGAAAAACGCCTTTTTTTCAGTGGCCATCCCGCGTCCGGTGTTTTTTATCCGTAACATGGCTCTAAAGTATCAAACTGCCTTTAATTCTACATTTCTTTGCCATTTTCTACTCATGATAACAAATACCATGTAAGCCAATACTGGCAACTCCCGCGGATCGCGGACGAAAAGTGATCGCCCTGTTTCTTGAAAAAGGGCAATGTAAAAAAAAAGAAAGAATTAGAACATATCTGCATTTCAACTTTACTGTTCATATTGATCAATTCGTTTTGTTTTGCAATTCCAATTTCTTATGAATGTATTGCTTAAAACCGTTTCGTCGAATAGGCGAGCTGGATAATCCCGATCGTCTCCGGATGAAGAAGCAAAAGGCCATTTCGAACCACGTACGTCACTGCGATGTCAGTATGCTCTGGAAGAAGTCGATTGTACACATGCAAATCTGACGCTATTATGAAAACTAATAAAAACGAAGTTACAAAAAAAAAAGCACCCCTTGGACGGTCGTGCACCTCCTTCCATTTTCAAAGTCTACTTTCTTTTTATGTTTGAGGCGACGCTGCGCCGCCGCGGTCTTTCTTCCTCCTGCGTTTTTTTTTTCTTTCTTGTGTTTACTTGACGTTCGAACCATCGCGTATTTTGCTTTGCCTTGATTCGCTTAGTTTTTACTTTCTTTCCTTCGCTTCGTCACTTACTACCACCGGTTCCTCTGCTTCGCTATGCCCGGACAACTGGAGGGCCGTCTGCAACTCTGTTGTTATTGTTTTCTTGTTTTCTTTTCCACTGTCGTCTGCGATAACCTCCTATGTTCGCCTTCAGTTGAGTTTCTGATCCGAAATCTTCATATGTACTTTTTGATACTTAATAAATATATTAAAAAGTGTAAGCTCGTTATACATTTCTATTCGGATTTTATTTGAGTACGCGGTCACGTCTGCTATGGGTCATTGTTGGTTGATTAACCGGTCGCCTTTGGGCGTACACCAGCGCATACTTGGAGATGGCAGGCATGCCATGTGCTGCTTACCACTGCACAAACAAGTTTTTGTGATGCGTTGGAAAATCCTTCTTCCGCTTCAAATTAAGCTGGAAGAGCTATCCAAGTCTGGCTTCAAAATCGCCACTGACGCCTCAACGGACGAATATTTCACCAAACAAGAGTTCAGCTGAAAACGCACTGGAGGCCGCTGATCGACACTCAAAACAAAGGCACGGTGTGCAAGGATTGTCTGGACATGTACGTCAACAAGTACTGGAATGTACTTTTGAACTGCTGCGCCAAGCGAGCAAACAAACAACCTGCCAAAGTCACTGGGAAAAGAAATGCGAAAGCAAAAAAAGGTCACACACTGCTAGCACGAAGCAGATTGCAGCGTGCGACTCTTATTACCGGGCAGTGTGAGCTGGTCTACGTTATTCCTTTCGTCTGTTTTGTTTGTAGTCCCTACCAACTCCACGAAAGCAAATAAACAAACGTGTAACGTGCAGCTGAAAAAAAAAAAAAGTTACGCTCTTTTTTTTTTTTTTTTAATAGTTTTGTCGTGTTGCTTCTGCTTGGTTTGCTGTGGACTCAACACCAACGGCGAGCACCACCTGCTAATTTTCAATGCTCCTACCGACGCCCCGTGCGATCGTTGTTGTTGAAGGAGGGCTTTGCTGGGTGATTTGTATCTTTGTATCGTCTGCTAACTTCTTTGGTTCATTCGCTGTTGTTCGCAACTGTTCCGCATTTATTTTTATTTTCGTCTGGGATGGGGACCCCATCTTTTCTGCAATGTTCGGAAAGTGTTTGCATGGTCATTTTTCTAGTTACTTTTTGTTTTTTTAATGCTGCAGAGTTGTTGCGCTTGCTCTGGTAATTTTAACGTGTCGTTTGAGCACGCTTTATTAATCACCTATTCAGGTAAGAAATTGTGACAACGCAGTTTGTAACGGATAAAAAGTAACTTCTTACGACGTAGTTAGAGCAGCTAAACACCTTTTTTCCGCTCCCAGATGCGCTTCAAACGCGTGTGATCCCACCCGAGTGGCGTTTGAAGCCTGTAAATAAATTGCTCTATCTTTGTTTATGCGCGCGTTGTTATTTGTTTGTCGTTGCAGTTTCGATCAGTGGATTCCGCTTTGCGAAAATTTTGCTGCTGTTGGAGTGACGAAACGGGGCACGCAAAGCTCGAGGACGTCGCGGAGCCTATACTTTTCTATTGCGTCGTCTGCTTCCGTAGACTCCGAGTCCGCTAGAGGCGCCACTGTCACGTTCGCCGCCGCTCCCATAGGTTTTCGGAATAGTTTCCAGTATTGGCGAAACTATATCGTATTTGATGATGATATATTTGTAATAATTTTGAATGATATTATTAAAATATACTTTTACGGCGATTTCAAACGCACTACGCCGCTGCATATCAAAATATTAAAGAAAAAAAAAATCAAAGCCTTTCCACTCTGGTGAAGAAAGAAGACCAGCGGAGATGTACATTGGAACGTAATGGCCGGCCGCAAGTCGGCAAGCCGGAGTGAAAAGGCTGCCGCCATCTATGAGCGACGGCGGCAACCAGATACGCGGCTTGCCGCCGTCGCTCATAGATGGCGGTAGGTGTCCAGAGTTCGGTGTCTTCATTTCTTTGCGGGGGACACGATCCTGGGGAAACAAGCCCTTATCAGCTCCGCTGTAAAAATCAAAGCCTGGAAGTGTTGCCGGGACAGTGCTCAGAAATGCCACTCTTGCTGAAAAGTGAAGCGTCGTCTACAAGCCAAGAAAGGAGAGACGGCACGCGCAGAGCGAAAAAGCAAAAAAGGGCGACACGGTTGGCAGGCGCGCGCGCCATTGATCAATTGACTCCGTAAGTGTGACGTCATGGGTCCAAACAAACCGTTGCTAGGGTCGTTGTTATGGACGAATACATGTGGCTCGGTTTCGCTACGAAAACCCGACCGTTGAAAAATCAGGAGTAGGATTTAAACTTCTAAAAATCACAGATATAGAAAGCTTGAATGTCATATATGTTTCGACAGAAGTGTGCGGTAATCGCTCGTTTCTGAAATATTTACGACTGCAACTTCCGGTCCTCAAGATGCCTGCAGCAGACGACGAATGCAAGAAGTATGCCGTCTGCCGCACGCCGGCCGGCCAAGCCGGGGCCGTCGTTTGAATTGTGTGAATAAAGACGATATTCTGACATCGCATTTGTTTGAAATATAATGAGTTTCAGACACTTCTGTGAATTCATAGTGGGGGGCGATGCAAAATATGGTTTATCGAAAGTCCGGGCGTCGATCGAGATGATCGTCTGCTAAAAGATCGCATTGCACCCGTGAAAAAAACACTTCAGGCGAACGGTTGAGGTCCAAAATTTTGTTTGCGGACTCGCGCTATGCGAGGGTGCTTCGTATACCTGGTTGTGACCATCGCGTGGAGAGAGATTCTTGCAGTTTCTTCAGATTTTCGCAAGACCCCAAAGCGCGAAAGAACTGGATAAAAAACATAAGGGGAGTTTATTACAGATTGTACTCGCATCGCAGGTTCGATGAAGATCTTCACCAAAAGAGCCCATCCACGGAATTTGATGTATACCAAGGGGGAAAAAAAAGCAAAATACTGCGAAATTGCGATAGACATGCAATTCTTTAATAACCTGACAACCACAATAATAATAATAACAAACGACTTACCTCGACGGCGTACGATTTGTTTCTCATGCTGGCCTGCACTATGCCGGTAATGCACTTTAGGTCGTCGTCGTAACTGATCTGCATGACGTGGTTTGATTTTACTGCATTTTCACCCCTCCTAGCTAAGCTGGGTTGTTCACAGAAAAAAAAAAAAAAGAAAGAAACGCACATATCGGAGGCCTCTACGGCCATGGTGATGCACTTGTTTTTGTCGCTCGTTTACCGACGCAATTCAATGAAGACGCCCGCTGCAACAGAGGCCAGCAAATCTATCGTGTCGTCTGCTACCAAAGCAAAGCGGAGTGTATGACTTCAGAAATGGCTTTCATCATTGCGATACGACACTGAGACGACAAGAACATCTTCATAATTAGATATCAAGAAGTTAGTTTGCTTACAAAAAATTGTTTACTTACTTGTAAGCAAAAATCTAGCCTCATGTGGAGTCTCCATGCATTAGTTCATAGCAACGTCCCTAGCAACGGTTTGTTTGGACCCAGACGCCATGTTGTGACGTCATCACTTACGGGGTCAATTAGAAAACGGAAAACGTAAACGACACTTCCGATTTGTAGACCTTTAAAAACCACATATAGGGGGCATTCACTGGACGCCATATTTGAGGGCGACGTTGAGAGCGCATGCTCAGAACGAGCTCACGTTAATAGCTTGTTAAGACCGGCAATTTCGATGGTGCGAAATGCACGTTGCAAAGGAACTGCGGAAGCTCGCCGTCAGCAGGCGCTGAGCAGCCGGTCACACCAGGCTCTGGGTCACACTAGAGTTCCTGTATTAGCGGCGAGATGTTTTGGTGGCGCCCTCCTGTGGTTCCCCCTTGTGACGTCATTACCTTGCAAACAACAAGTTCGATGGTGTTTGTTATTAGCATGGTGGAAGCTTGAAATCATTGCGCTCTCAAAGGAACACTGCCAACACCGTCCAAATTAAAGTTCTTTCATTCCTCTTATTTCCGTCGATGATAAACCCCCTTTCCGACGTCATAGTCAGCGTTCGGCCAATCGTGGAAGGCCGACCACAGCGACGCTTTCGGTCGCGCACGGGGCTAATAGACCTTTCCAATGTTTACAAAATCACAGTCCAGCGTGCGATCTTCACAGCCCGGCACGTGCGTGTTCGTCGCTTCGGAAAGCGAGCAAAGCACGCGCCATACGCACGAACGCTCAAAATGGCACCGGCCACAAGCTCGTTTTTGGAAAGGTCTATAGGCCCCCTACGGGAGCCAGAGTTGCGCGATTGATTCCACGTGCCGCGTTTCGCCCTCGCCGCTATTCGCCGAGATCCGATCACGTGAGGAGCCGTATCAAGTGTCGTGCAGCAAAGTAGACGTTGCACGCGCCCCGGCGTACGTTCCCCGGCTTTTGAGCTCGCAGCGCGCCTCGAACGCGCGGCGCTGCTATTCGCCGAATTCAGTCACGTGAGGAGCTGAATCCACATGCCATGCATGAACGCGCAACTCTGGCTCCCGTAGGGAGCCTATACAGGAACTCTAGGTCACACTAGAGTTCCTGTATAGGCTCCCTAGGAATGCAATTGAGTTTGGTAATAAGAAACTCAATATCGATTCTATTGAATTTACTCATTAGGAATGCAATTGAGTTTGGTCATTAAGATCTCAATATATATTCTTTTGAAATTGCTCATTAAAAATGAAATTGGGTTTGCTCATTAGAAATGCTATATGTATTCTTTTGAATTTACTCATTAGGAATGCAATTGAGTTTGGTCATAAGAAACTCAATATCGATCCTATTGAATTTACTCATTAGGAATGCAATTGAGCTTGGTCATAAGAAACTCAATAGCAATTATATTGAATTTACTCATTAGGAATGCAATTGAGTTTGTTGGTTTTTGGTCGTTTGTGGATTACTGCACCGAACGATTATTTCTTGTACCAATGTTTGTCTATTAAGGGATAGAGTCCAATGACTTCGAAACATTGTTTATTATTTATGAGACTTCCAAGGAGGAAATAGCAAACTGGGAACCTTAATAAATGGTGAGGTGGTCACCAGCCAAATGAATACCTTTCTTATGTAGGGTATATAAGGCGGTGGAGTAGTCAAGGGAAGTACGATTAGTGTGTTGTGGGTGCTTAGTTATGATGTTTGTGTTCGTTTCCTCCATGTGCTTTGTTTCCTTCATGTTGCATGCTTTAAGGAAGTATACAAAAAACAATTCTTAACCAGTTGCAATTTTTTTTAAACGCAGTTGCAATAAATTCTATTCAAACACGTTGCCAAAAGTTTAATTGAAACTCAATTGCAATATTTTTATTGAAACTCAATAGCAAAAGTTCTATTAAAACACTATTGCCAAAATTCAATTGAAATGCAATTGCTAAAAATTCAATTAAGCCTCAGTGGCCAATACCCTGGGACGGTTCAATAGGGACTCATTAGAAAAAGTCAATTGAATTTCAATTGAGACTGAATGCGGTCTATTGAGTGAGCCCTTTATACTTTCAATTGAAACTCAGTTCATTTTTTTGTAAGGAAAGATCGTGCCCGCTGTCTTCGGTGCTGTGGAAGAAGTTACGAGACGGAAGAAACATCAAAACCCAAGCATTTAGGGCTCCAGGCCGGGCCGCCGGGTCACTCTGGACCAGAGCCGACGTGTGTGCGCACGATTTGAGGACGCCTCCGCGCTTCGCCGCGCCAGGCCTCGCCGATCGCGACCGGACCAACCGGACCCCGAGTCCGAAAGGCTCCGGCGCAGCCAGGGACGGCACCGAGGTAAGAGCTGCTCGTTCTGCGCTACCATGCAGTGCTTTACAGTGCTCGGAGCCCTCGGTGTCGTTCGTGCTTGCGCCGAAGCCTTTGGGACCCCTTCGGACGCGCAAGTCGTACTTCGCAAGGCTTGGACGGGGGCCGCCCTCACCGAGCAGCTCCGCTGTATTCCACTTACTCATGATGGCAATAAAAGCTCGCGTTTGTTCTCGGGAAAAAATTGCGGGCGACCATACGGGATCGCTCTCCGCGCCGCCGACGAGGTTGGCCGCCGCCATGTTCTCAGCTGTTCACTCGCTCCCGCTGCGAGCGCCTTCCCATAATCCTCCCCGTTCCAAAATGCGATGCGACCTCCGTTTGCATGGGCCGAATGCGCACTCGCCATCTCGATCCACCTCCGTCTAGCGACTTTAATGCGATGCGTTTTCTTTGCGCATTATGCCGTTTACATGACCGCATTGAATGCGACAGCTGTATTCGATGCGACTAAAGCTAAAGCTAAAGCTAAAGTTGCGTTTGACTGCGTTTGACTGCGTTGCGGCAGCGAGAAACCAGGACATCCCTGCTGCTTATATCGCGTGCTAAGATGATTCCTTGAATTGGATTCCACGCTTCATACGAAGCACAGATGTGCCGGTGACTCGCTTTCGGTTCCCGACGCAACGCAGTCAAACGCACTCAAACGCAAGTGTCTGAATCGGCCATAATACCCCTGTCAGACGGGCTAGTTTAGTGTCACTACAATCGAGTGCACTTCAACCCGTCGAAACACACTCCAAGTGTGTTGGTGCTACACGGGAAAACTTAGTGTCACTCCAAAATGATGGCCATAACGATGGATAAGTAATGGGCACGCAAAATATTACAGTGCATACGCACTTTTTCATGAATAACTTCGTCATCTTATTAGAAACGCGTTACCACACATTGTTGCGCAAAGTCACGAGCTTTAATCTAAATTTAAATTCAATTTGATCATTACGATCAGCCATTACAAGCCAGTGACACACGTCCGCACGCCGGTACCAGAGCCGTTTATTGAGAGAGTTTGGCCATACATTGGTTTGAATAGGCGAGCATCTCGGGCCAACCACAGGCCGCGAAACAGCCCCTAGCGGTGGTCGCGTGCTCTAAATTTGTGCCACGACTATACTTCGTTTCACCTTATGTGCGAGCGAAGGCAAAACTGGAAGCGCGAGCACGGAAGCTCCGTGCGTTCAGGCTTTGCTCGAGCGCGCGAGCTGGGGAGAAATGCAAAAAGCGCTGGTCTCGCGCTTCTAGCTTTGGCTTCGCTCGCACGTAAAGTGAAACGAAGTATAATTTGAGCCGTGCCGAGCGGAACTCCGCGTCTCAAGACGCTCGCGCACCCCACCCTTTGCACTGCTTTCTTTCAGCCAGTCTCAGGACGCTGTTCTAGCAGTGCAGACAAAGGCATGGGCACGAGCGCGTGGCTTTGGAAAGTGCCTCCTATGCATGAGGTCTCGTACAAACAATAGCGTTTCGCTGAGCTAGGCTCACGCGCCTGTGCCTTTGTCTTCACTGTCGACATTTGTGAGATGGAGTAGAGGTCTCCTGATTGGTCGACGCTGTGTCACAAATTTAGTTTACGCTCTAAGCGTGGGGGGAATATTCGGCGCTGGCGGCGGCCTTTGCTCCGCCTATTGTCCAAACTCTCCTAATATACGGCTCTGGCCGGTACGACGCTCATCTATACTCTGTTTCACCTTATGATGTACCGCAGGAAAGGCTACAAGCGCGAGCTCCTTGCTCTAGGACGCATCTCGGCGGCACAAGCTCTCGTGCGTTAAGAGTAGCTCCCAACGCTATGAGCTCGCGCTTCTAGCCCTGTCTGCATAAGGTGAAACGGAGTATAGATCGAAACGAGCAGAAGTAGGGATTGAACTGAGGATTCCTGGGTTCTGCAGCGCGAGCTTTCGCTCCGCGTGCTCCGAGCTGGTGTGCGCGAGCCCACTCGGCCATTCGCCAGAGCGAAACATCATGGAGTGTGTGGAGGACGAGCTGGAGGGCGATATCCGCGATGTTGAACAGTGGAAGCGCGTGGTGGGGGCACTTTTCACCGTGAGAGCCCAACGCCTTTCAGATGAGAGGCAGCTGGACCTGGATGTCGACGCACAGGCAAGAATTTCAAGTGACATCGATCAGCAACTGCAGGCCGATGACTTCACCATAGCCACTCTCATGACCGACAACCTACCCGTGATCAGTCGAGAACGGTGGACTTTCCAGAGGAACGAACGGTGGTTCGAAGACACCTGGCCCCATTTGGGCGAGTTCCATTTGAAGCAACCCTTTCGCGTCTCTCCTGCCACCATCAGAATCCTCGTGGAGTCTTGCAGGTGCCTCCTGGCCGTCGCTGGCCGTCGCGCAGGGGCCAAGGCTGGAAACTAGATTAGCAGCTTATTTTTCTACAATGCACTACTTTCCTGCCAACAAAAAAACAAGTGCCCATCTAATATTACTCCTATCAAAATAATACTAATTTTACGCAGCGTTAATTTCTTCTCTTATTTTTACTCCTTGAACGCTGCTATCGAGATTACACACTTGGTCTACCGGAGCGAGCGTAGTGTGCTCCCCGAACTCACTTCATTGGAAGTGTGTTTGAATTACGACAGGATCCCTGGGTTCTCCAGCGCGAGCTTTCTCTCCACGTACTCCAATCTGGTGTGCGCTCGCCCACTCGGCCACCGATACCCTTTAATAAAGACACGTCAAAAAAGTTAGACGTTTCCGATTCTCTGTAATGCCGAATTGGAGCGCAGCTTTTGAGGAGGAGGGAGGAAGGGTAAGAAGAAGAGGGTATGCCAGCTGCTCCCCCTCCGTACCTTCCCATCCTCCTCTCCTGTTCCCATCCCACTAAGCGTAAAAATTTTGCTAAAGTTCTCGCTAAATTTAGCCGTGAGATTTTCCCGCTGCATTGACGTGTGACGTCACATGACACGTCATCTGAATTTTTAAGTGTGACGTCACGTGACGTCACACGGGTAAAATTTTTTCTCTAAATTTAGCGGAAAAACTTTTACCGCAAAATTTAGCGAGAAAATTTTACCCTCGTGACGTCACGTGTGACGTCATTTTTGGAAACAGCCCTTAATGCAACGCGCGGTTACGCCGACGCCGCTCAACTCAGAAACGGGTGCCTAGGAGCTGTGCTTTAAAACAACGTTACAATAATGAACGATTTTTATGCCCATTGGATGATTCTGATCGATCATCGCAAGCCAAGATAAAGAACGAAGCATATCCAACTTTGGTGTTCCTCTTCGTTCCACGGAAGTCTACGAGAAGGAACTGACACTGCCTAATCAGACCATAATTATCGTGTTGTCTCGAATAGCTATATGCTGAAACAAAAGAAGGCTCTATCATTCTCTGCTAACCAAGATAGCCTTGGAACGACTGACTTTGTCGTCGTCTTTTATCAATTCACCGCTGCGCTAATCTTGATTCAGATCAGCCTAAACTCCAAGTCCACCCCACTATTTTTTTGCAATGCCACTCTTCTACATGTCGTCTCTTTCACGAATTTCTTTTTCTTTATAAAAAAAAACTTACGCCACGCTTTTGGTTTCTGTGTTGTTATGTTTTACTGTTGAAACACTCCTATTGATGCCACGCACTCGATCGAGCGAAGTGAGTTCGTCAAGCTCACTCCAAGCCAAGTGTGTTCCTCAGGAAGGAGCCGTGTGGCACACTACAGAAATGACACTAAGGGCGAAGTGCACTCGCTTGTAGTGACACTAAACTAGCCCGTCTGACAGGGGTATTAGTCGCATTCATGTAAACGCGGCTAGTGACACATGCGTGCAAGCAAGTGCAACGTGTGCGTAAACGTAGCATTGGCAAACTTGTATATGCACGCACTTGCCAGCACGAGAGAGACACGGCGACGGCCAGATGCTTTGCTTGCAATCGTCTATATCGCGCGGACAGCTTTAAGAAAGGAAGAATGCACGTGCCCAGCTTTTATCGGCACTCACGCATGGGCTGCCGTACTTTCGACTGCATAGCCACATAGGTTATACCCAAGTATTAGCCCCGAGAGCGAACACAAGCGTCGCTGTGGTCGGCCTTCCACGATTGGCCGAACGCTGACTATGACGTCAGAAAAGGATTTATCATCCGCGGAAATAAGAGGAATGAAAGAACTTTAATTTTGACGGTGTTGGCAGTGTTCCTTTGAGAGCGCAATGATTTCAAGCTTCCACCATGCTATTTACAAACACCATCGAACTTGTTGTTTGCAAGTTAATGACGTCACAAGGGGGAACCATAGGAGGGCGCCACCAAAACATCTCGCCGCTAATAGGAGAGGAAAAAGAATTGGGTTGTGCGTATGTTTATACAAGACCCCTGTCAGATGGGCAAATTTAGTGCACTTCAACCAAGTGCACTTCGCCTTTAGTGTCGTTTCTGTAGTGTGCCGCAGGGCTTCTTTCTGAGGAACACACTTGGCTCCGAGTGAGTTTGACGAACTCACTTCACTCGATCGAGTGCGTGGCATCGATAGGAGTGTTTCAACAGTAAAACATAACAACACAGAAACCAAAAACGTGGCGTGAGTGTTATTTTATAAAGGATAATAAATTCGTGAAAGAGAGGAAATGTAGAAGAGTGGCATTTCAAAAAAAAAAAGTGGGGTGGAGTTGGCGTTTCGGCCGATCTGAACCAAGATTATCGCCGCGGTGTATTGATAAAAGGCGACGACAAGGTCAGTCATTCCAAGTCTATCTTGGTTAGCAGAGAAGGATAAAGCCGATAAAGCCTACTTTTGTTTCAGCATGTAACTATTCGAGACAACACGATAATTATGATCTAATTAGGCAGTGTCAGGGCCTCCTCGTAGACTTCCGTGGGACGAAGCGGAACGCCAAAGATAGATACGCTTCTTTCTTTATCTTGGCTTGCGATGATCGATCAGAATCATCCGATCGGCGTAAAAATCGTTCATTACTGTAACGTTGTTTTAGAGCGCAGCTCCTAGGCACCCGTTTCCGGGTTGAGCGGCGTTGGCATAACCGCGCGTTACATTATGGGATGTTTCCCAAAATGACGTCACACGTGACGGCCCGTGTCGTCACGTGTGACGTCACGAGGGTAAACATTTCCCGCTAAATTTGACGGGAAAATTTTTCGCTAAGTTTGGCGGGAAATTTTTCCGCTAAATATAGCGGGAAAAGTTTACCCTCGTAACGTCACGTTACGTCACACGTGACGTCACGTGACGTCAATTTAGCGGGAAATTTAGCAAAACGTTTCTGCTAAATGGGAGGGGAGCAGGAAAGGAGGATGGGAGGGTACGGAGGGAGTGCTGCTACATACCCTCCCCTTCGTACCCTCCCCTCCTCCTTCGGTGGCCGGAGAAAGAAGAAGACGCCGTTCGAAACGGTCGCGTTTCGATGCTCTCCAGTGAAAATACACCGGCCACAGGCCGGGGAACTGCTGAGGCTTCGGCCAGTATACCACTGAAATGACGACTGAAGAATACCGGACCGTCCTACCCCGTCTACCTACAGGTAATTTGAGCCTCAATTCGGTATTTCTGCACGGAGATCTGGCAGCGGGGCCATATAGTGCACCGGACTTCCAAGACGCCTTACGAGACGTAGTCGATAGCCAGGAAATCATCGGGATAAGCCAATCCACCTCTTTCGAAATCATGGTTCCAGAGTTTCTGGTATGAAAACACATGTTCGCGTTCCATGGATTCACGAGCGGCCATGGCATGCTTTCAAGCGAGATCTCGTGAGAGCGCTCGTGGTGTGGACGCGCGTTCTCTACCAAAAACTCTTGAACCGGTGATTTCGTAAAGAGGTGGATTCCAGATGAGTAACGTATGAATGGTGACTTGCGCAAGTGCACACGCGAAGGCCAAACTCGTCAACAAAGCTGAACTACGCGTAAAGGGACGCAGGTGCCTGATTATCGACCCGGACACCAGAGACGTAAAACTAAAGCTATTATGGCTTCCCCTCCACATGGAAAGTCAACGTATCGAGGAAGCGCTGGCACCATTCGGTACAGTTCGTTCCATCCTAAAGGAAAAGTGGAGATGCGCCGGAATAGAACAGATGGAGACGCTCAGCAAAGAAGTGACCTTGACGCTTCGGGAAGGGATGAACGCAAGCCAACTTCCACATCAGCTCACAGTCTTTGGCTGCCGAAGCTTGGTGCTCGTGCCGGGCCGTCCCCCACTATGCCTTCGATGTAATCGCATAGGTCACATCCGTCGTGAGTGTAGAACCCCACGATTTGGGGAGTGCCACGGTTATGGCCTCGCTACAAGTGAGTGTGTGATAACCTACGCAGACAAGCTTAGCCAATCAAGAAGCCCGACTGACGACATTGTCCAGGAGCACCTCATGGACATCAGCGAGGTTGTCGACGCAACAGGAGAGGTGATCGCTCCCACTTCCTCGAGAGCGAAAACTGAGCTGGAAATTTTGACACAGCAGTCACAGTCCGTCAGCCTTGAGAAGACGACACCTAACGCAGGGCCAGGCCCGGTAACGCAAGGAAACACAATCAAGGCAACAAAGGAAGATTGGCCAGATAGCGAATTTCCTCCCTGAAACACGACTCCGGAGCTTTCTCTCCAACAGCTGCTACCTCGACGAGAACGTCCCACCCCGTACAGCGGAGCACCCGTCAAGCGACCTGCTCCTTCAACAAGGACTACGTCCCAGTCATCTATAGCAGGTGACTAAGAAGACAAGAACGACGAGAGAGGTGACGTGAAACGCAAGCCGACCACGGTGCGGGAACACCCACACAGCAAGACCCCACAGCCTGACCACGTGGTGAAAGACGGCGATGCACTGCCCCCCTAACTAACATCTCTCTGGCATTTCCTCCCCTCAGCTCCGCTACCATGAACGTCAGAGGACTGTGTTCACGTGACGACAATCGCAATCGTATAGGCTCTTCTAAAAAAAAAACAGATCGATTTCGTTGCTGTCCAGGAGACAAAAACATCGTCTGATGAGGACACGGCTCGTGCACTGGACCCTTTCCTCTCAAATTATGAGGTATGTGTGAGTCATGCTGATGGGTTGTCGGGAGGGTGCCTTTTGTTTTTAAAGAAGAGGCTAGGATATACGTCACTCTCACACGCCGTCGATGATGACGGAAGGTTGATATGCTGCGATTTCTCGTTACATGGCACATATTGGTGATTAATTTGTATTTATGCTCATAACGACGTTCGACAGCGATGCTCTTTCTTTGAAAACCTTGCTCCATACTTAGATACCGACAAACAAATTATTTTGTTCGGCGACTTTAATTGTGTGTGTAATATAAACGATAGATCAACACCCCCTTCTCGACCTGACAGAAGTGCTGACACTCTCAACACTCTCACATATGAATATCACCTATTTGATGTTGGAGCTTCTCGACGTACTAATTTCCGATACACCCACCTCCAAGCTTCATGTAATGCCAGGCTTGATCGTATTTACGTTTCGAGTTCACTTTTTTCACATGTGACTGCATATGACGTGACACCAGTTTCGTTTTCAGATCATTGCCTTGTAAGCGTTCGTATTGGAACAGACGCGCAACGTAAGGCAAAACCAAAATGGACTTTGTGGAAATTAAATACGAGACTTTTAAAGAACACAGATTTCGAAGAGCGTGTGCGCGAATGTTTCGATAAAGCAACAACAAATCATAAATTCGGTATTTTTGCTCAATGGGACTCTTTCAAGCAGGAGGTTGAAGGATGAGGGGAGAAGGAGGAGAGAAGGGTACTGAGGGGAGGGTATACCCCTCCTTCCTCCTCCTCCCCTCGTGATCCTGCCTGCAACTCCTCCCCCCCTCCTCCCTCGTCCTCCTCCCCTCCTCCTCCTCCTCCCTCGTCCTCCCCCCTCCTGCTTCGCCTCCTCCTCCTCCTCCTCCTATCCGAATTTTACAAAAAGTACAAAGAGCAGCTGTGCCCTTTTCTACTCGTGGTCTTCTTGGAGGCTTATGAAGTGGGAGCCTTGCCGCCTACATTTTATAACAGCCACACAGTCTTGATTCCAAAAAGTAAAGATCCAGATAAACTCATTCACGCTGAAAGCTACCGGCCAATTACTTTATGCAATGTGGACTATAAGATTTTCGGTAAAATTCTGACAAAAAGACTTCAGTTTGTTGCGTCCAGTCTTGTTGGTGACCACCAGACCTGCGGAATTAAGAGGAGATGCATACGAACCAACATACACGTGGAAGGTTATCATTTCTACTCCACAGAGGTTAAGGTGTTAGCATACGCCAATGATGTTACCTTTTTGTGCTGATAAGCGAAGCATAGACAATGTGTTCACTTTAACTCAAAACTTCTGTGATGCTACCGGTGCTCTTATTAATAAGACGAAATGCGTTGGCTTCTGGTGCGGGAATGGGCCACAACACCCTCAGAATATGCTGGCTTATCGGGACTTGCGTCGCTCCCCAGTACTTAGGAGTGCCCCTCAATTGTATTCGGAACAATGGTCACTACTGGACAGAACGAGTGGCAAAAATCAAAAGTCAAGCTAACGTTATGAAAACAAATCGGTGGTCCGGTTTTGGGCGAGCAAAAGCGTGTAATATTTTTCTTGCAGCGAAACTTTGGTATATCCTTCAGGTTATTTGCTGGGCCAGAACCCACATACAAAAGTTTCACAGGGTTTTTGCTACTTTCGTGTGGAACTCCACCTGGGAACCTATGCGACGAGACAATCTTTTTCGCCCTGTTGATGTCGGTGGTCTCGGACTATTAAATATCTTTTTAAAACAAATAATAACTCGTTTTCTATTCTTCAGAACAACATCACATCATTTCCTTTGTACTTACCTACAGGCAGAACTCTCAGATGCTTTGCCTTATTTGGTGGTTTCATCGGTATCGGAGGGCACATCACGTCCCTTATGATTCCTCATGCCCGCGTCCCACTAGAGCGACAGACAGAGACAAAAGACAGCGACAAGCCTCAAACCCATGCAGCGTGCTCGCGATGGTACCTTCGGCAGGCGTTTAGTCTTTCGGTGCTAGTGAAATAAGCACGAGCGATTGCAAGCCTGCCAAAGATACCCTCGCGTGCATGATGCTCGTATTTGAGCATAGCCTTCTTATTCTACAAAGCCTCTCAAACCGCGAAAGACCCTGGTTTGAGGCTTGTCGTTGTCTTTTGTTTTTGTATGTCGCTCTAGTGGGACTCGAGCATCAGAGAAGTATTAGCGCAATAGAGTTTCTAAGAATCCCGTTATTTTCTTTGGAATATTTATTGTACAATTTCACGCAAAGCATTATATGCCGATCTTCTCTTCTTGACATAACTTTTCCTGTACCTTTGTATCGAAGTATATTCAACCATGGACCAGGACAAGATGTTCTTAAGCGTGTCCGAAAATTGGGTCTCACCTAACGCAAAGTCATTTTTCTTTAAACTTCATACTTCAACGTTGCCTGTGAAACCCTGGCTTCGCGAACGAGTTTTTGCACTATGGTCAGTGAACTGCCGTCTTTGTAACCAACCAGAAACTATAGAACATTGTTTTATTTTCTGCACTGACGCCTACCTCTTCTGGGACGTTCTACAGAGAACACTGAAAAAGGATTTGGACGTCAACGCCTACACAATCCGGTTTTTACCTTTAAAACCCAACGATAGTTTTTCTTGTGATTTGTTCACGCTGGTGGGTTTGCATAGTCTCTGGAAGACGAGAATGATCGACAGAAATGTCTATTCACCCTGGACTACAAAATCAAATTTTATAGAAACTGTATCTCACGTGAGATATGTGTTGGATCATCTTAAGGAACGCCCAGACTGGTATGCTCTCATTGATCGATGCCTACATCTTCCTGATTTTTAGCTATGTCATTTATTTTGAATCCTTTCTTCGTTTCCCGAGCGTAAACTGATAACAATACTTTGATGAGATCAAGAATCGTTTAATTGTTTGTATTGTTATTCTTATAAGTGACAACATTGTCGAACTGTATGCTTGCCGTTTTGTCCCGTCACCTCCCCATGCAATAAATACAAAAAAAAAAAGGTATCGGTGGCCGAATGGGCTAGAGCACACCAGATCGGAGTACAAGCTCGCGCTGCAGAACCCAGTGATCCTGAGTTCAATCCCCAGCCCCGCCCGAAGAACACACTTCCGATGAAGGGAGTTTGGGGAGCACACTACGCTGGCTCCGGTAGACCGTCTGTAATCTCGATAGCAGTGTTGAAGGAGTGAAAATAATAGAAGAAACTAACGCTGCGTAAAATTATGATTTCGATAGGAGTAATATTAGATGCGCACTTTATTTTAGGGTATCAGTGACTAAGCGCATAACCCTCGATCTGGTCACTGTAGCGAACAGCACATTCGTCCGCGCGATAGTCCCACCTCCCCTTCTAGCCCACCATACGAATAGTCACTGAAAGGATTAGAATGGCGTATAAAAAAGGCGGCGTCTCTCTTTCTGATGGTCGCCCCCTTGCACGCGCTCGTCGTCTTCCGTCGTGCTTTGGCTGCACGCTCAAAGTCACCGGACACCGAAGTGTTATAACTAAGGTAGGAAGCTCGCACCGGAAGCGGAACAACTCAAAGATCTCACCGTTCTCATCCTGTAAGCGACTATAGCGCACTATACGATTATCAGTAACGGGATAAAAACGACACAGAGGTCCTTCCGTTGCCCCGCCTCCACTGCGAACCCCCCTATGCGGGCAGAAACTGAGGGAGAGGAGGAGAAGGGAGCACGCCGTGACGTCAGAACGCCGAGCTCTGGTTTGAGTGATTAGGGGGTACACCTAAAGCTAGCAGCCTTTGTTTCTACTGCGCTCGTCGATCTTGGCAGAACGCGGAACGCCGGAGTCCGGCGTTTGGCATTCGCGTTGGAACAGTGCAGTGGAGTCAAAAGCTGCCTTCGAGCGCGTTTGAATGTGGAACTCCGGCGACCGGCGTTGGCCTTTGAACGCGCTCGAACAGTGCGGTGAAGACAGAGGCAGAAAGCTTTGCGTCTACCCCCTAATCAGAATAATAATTGGGTCGTGTGTATGTTTATACAGCATAGAACTTGGTCTGCTTCAACGGGCGACGAGTCTCCCAGCTGTAGATGAGCAATTTAGCCAGCGCAGTACAACCGCTAGCCTGGGATCTTTAACGTGCACCACGCAGTAGTGATCCCCCTAATCATTCCAACCGGAGATGAGTGTTCTGGCGTCCCCGAGCGCTCTCGTGTTTTCTTTCTCAGTTTCTGTCCGCATACGTTCGACAACATATCGGCGTCTAGTGCAGCTTCGAGCATGCTCAAAGAGCAAAGAGCGCGTTACAAAAGTAAACTTAAGTTCACTTTTTGAACAAAAATCGAGAAAAGTGCACTCATTACAAATAAAATAACCGAGAATTCTGTAAGCCTGTTTGGCATTCTCAGTTTCCGTGCAGCCTCGGTGCACCTGCACCGAGCACGCGCGTCACGCTGGCAAACGTCCAACGACGCCCCGTCCGTCTTATTGTCCACGCGGCCGAGTTGTTTACGCGCTTGTTTTCTAAACGACGATCGTGTTTGCGGGCGAGGACGTTGGTCGAGAAATCAATTGCGCTGTTCTCCAAATGAATGTCATCGCGAAGGTCAAGGAGGGTACCTAAGACGACGGCCCCACGCCAAGCGGTCGGAATCACGATGCGCTCGTAGACAAAAATATACACGGAGTCGTTAAGGGGCTCGCCGTTTACGTCACTCGTAGACCGGTTGGCTTGGCGCAGCCAACGGCGCGGGATTAATCTCACTAAACTCCCAAGTACGGTGGCGTCGGGAAATCGCATTTGTGATAGCTTCCTCATGTCGGCCATATGTGGAATATTTCTATCTCTTCCCACGGTCCACACTTCGAAGGAGGCGCCGCGAAGGCAAAATGCGAAATGCGCGTCTTGGGTTTGCACCGACAGGCGCTGTTGAAACGTGCGTGAGGCGCGCTGCAAAAGAAATTTTCGAAATTGCTCTAAAACACAAACAGAGAGAAAGGAAGGGGCAGGTACACATCCGATCTTCACATTGTTTGCACGTGACGTCATCGTACCGTGCTGGTGGTCATTCTTACGTGTTCTTGTCGAGGCAAACGGAATCGGCGCTGCGAAATTCACGCTGCAGGAGGTACACGACGTGCACAGCAACAAGGCCACAAGAAGGGTCGCTACTGTGAAGTTAATGCTAGCCACGCACTGATGTCTGTGTTTAATGAAATATAAAATAACCAGGAGTAGAAACGGAGAGGAGTCAACAAAGAAAGGTTCAACAAACAAGAGAGCCTTCATTATGCTCGTATGCGCCGTCGAACGAATGCGCGCGTTCGCACAAAAGCGTTTGACTAACTTACGTCGAGTTGAAGGGCCCCTAGAAAGAAAAAAAAAATGTTTTTTTTTTTTTTTTTAATCAGTCTGCTTGGGACACGCGTGTTTAAAAATCAACGAGGTAGAGGGACTTAGAGCGATAAACCGGGGTTCCGGTCTGCACTCGAAAGTGACCCCCATAAGGACGCTGCCATTGTACGCAAATTTAACCACTCGTCACGTGACCAAACAAAATACGCGACGTCACAGGCAACATGGCAGCGCCCATGCAGCGGCTGGCCCCAGCTGGGCCGGAGCATTGGCCGGAGCTTGTCGGATGCTTTGTTCGTTGTCGTTCGTCTCGGCGAGTTGGTATCAGACGCGGAAATCGTCATATGAGACCGGTTGAAAGCGACTTCGGAGTTCAGCGTGGTGTCTAACGTAGGTATAGCGTGAAAATACGGAGGAACGGTGTGCATTTCGCTGGTGACCGACGGGGATAGCACCACGGACGAGACAATCTGCCCTACGTTGCTGGGACCAGACTCGTACACGTTACTGAAAAATAGTAAGGAATTACATTTACAATTACTCGAGGCTAAATTGTAATGCATTACAATTACAATTATTCTCCCATAATAGTAAGTGACCGTTACCCCCAAAAGTAATCCGTTACCTTCGTGGCGCTACTTTCAGCATTATTGTCTTCAATTAAGAAGCAAAGAGAAGAGGGTTATTCAAGTTCTTATTGTTGCAACCTGTGCCATTTAATGAGTATCTAGAGCAACATTTGACTCTCAAAAGTCTCGTCAGACATTTTGCGTTATTTCTTACTGAAGATGTCGACCGTTACGCTGAACACCCTCTGAACTGAGGCACAGGATGGGAGTGGCATATTGTGCCTCACGAATGTTTTATGATCTGCATTGAGCTTTTTCAGCGAAAAAATAGAAGTACTATATTTACCTCAAAGATAGAGCAAAGCTTCGTCGTTGCAGCCATTGCCTGGTATTCGAGTTTTAGTAGATCGTTTCGATACCTCCGATGCCCCCGATAACGATATGATGAAGGCGCAAAAGCGGCGGTGGGCTATCGGGTATCCTTATCGGAGTCATCGGACCGATCTACTCAAATTCTCCATTCTCGAAATCGCAAAGCTGTGGAAGTTATCATACATCTAGCCAAAACTAGAATAAGAATTGATTTATGTCCATCTTATTATACCGACATATATTGCCAGACAATAGCAAAACATAGTTGTAACAGTAAGGTGATAATTAAATAATAAATAAGGTTTGGCTCGATATTCTTCTTCCTTTGGTTCTGAACAGGTCGCGCCTCGGTTGAGACGTTGATGAATAAAAAAAAGGTTTCTAGTATATAAATATTGGTAATCGAGAAAAAAAAGGACATTTATAACAACAATTAGTTAGAACGTTGGTTAAAACAAGGAAATGTAAACGCACGTTTGTCGTGTGTACCTTTCTTGGTGCCGTGCAAAAACGCGCGGAGCACGAACCGACTGTAGTTTATTCCGGTTTTTTCCAGATAGACGTCCGCTGATGCCACGGGCAGCGAAGGGCAGAGTACTAAGTAAGCCACGCTATGGCCCCACTCACGAATTTTCCTCTCCCCTCTAGCCCAGAATATCAAGTCTACGCCAGCCATCATCATGTTTTATTTGTAAAAATATCTGCTTGAGATAGGATGCGTCCTGCTGGGGTAAAAACAGAAAAAAGAAATGAAGACTATTACCATTTTCGAAGTGCTCGCAAAAAGCTGACTCACAAAAAGGGTGTCTAAGATGACTGGAATTCACAAATAAAGTGGGCCAACCCTAGACGTTGGACTACAAAAAAGTAAGTAGCTTTAAAAACAGGGTTAAATAAGGTGAAAAAAAAACAGAAAAAAATACATTCGGCTTTCTAAGAGAAGATGATAAGCGTGCAGCAATGAACGAGGATGCTTGTGGCTAGGGAGCCTTCATGTGCGCTTTGGTAACCGGACAAAAGCTCACCGGACAAAAGCTAACCGGACAAAAGCTCACCCATTTTTTCGCAGACCCGGACAAAAGCTCACCACGAAAAAATTTCAATTTGGTCTTAACACGTGTGCGGACAACTTAGGTGCATGCGTGCGACAGTAAAATGCCAGGATAAATTAAATATGACAGGCGCATGGTTTGTTGCTTAGAGTAGAAACAAGTTTATCTACCGATTGGTTAGAAGCGAATGGAGTCCCCGACTAGCTCCAGCAGTCTTGGTAGATCTGGGTGTACCTGTAATCTCGAAAATATTTTTCACACAATTCTGCAGGCGCACAGTGGCTTTTCGCACCCGCTTCTCTGTGGGTTACCTCTGCGGGCTTGTGTCAATGCCGCGGCAACGAACGCCTGACGTTCCTGTGGGCATTCAGTCAGCATCCAGACGCTTGGATGGGCGTGGCCGACAAACTTCTGGAACCCGGTAATCTATCCATCGCAGGTGTATGTCCGGTCTTTATCTTAAAGGGTGGCGTCGCACATATCCTACCGTTCCGGGGGAAACTCCGGTCGTCGTCGGCACACAGTCAGGGAAAGGGAAGAATTCGCTCTGGGTGCCGCCGCAGAAGGAACAGAAGCATAACAGAAGGGGCCGTTGACATACGTGCAATCAAAGTAGTCCAGCAGGTCGCCGATGTCGCCGTAAGACTTTTCCCTGATGTAGGTTAGTCCTTCGGACACAAGCTGTGGGGGAAGGAACGCGAGCCTATCAGAATCCCGCACAGTTTTCTAAATTTGTCATCTGTCCAAAAGATCACACTCCCGTTCCTTGAAAATATTTTAAAACTTCGCAACTCAATGGTTTGTATATTACAGTTTTTCAGCAGTTTCCTTTTCACAACACCCTGAGATAATCCTTGATTTCAAATACACTTACGATGCTCAATGACGGAATAAATTTAATTTTCCTAGCCATTCACTTCAAATATTAACCTGAACCCCAAGAAAACCCATGCATTAGTCATGAAGAGACATCGTGCTTCTGTCCGGTGAGCTTTTGTTCGGGTCTGCGAAAAAATAGGCGAGCTTTTGTCCGGGATTCGTGCGCTTTGCTAGGGTGATGCCATCCTTCGTAATACCACTCGCCGACAAACCAGCAGCAATTTTGGTTCTCGACGATAATCCGTGGGGCCTCCCGGAAACAAGCACCTTATCTCACAAGTTCGGAGCAGCGTTGTGGAACCCACGGAGGGAGGATTAGCATTTTCCCCCTCGGATGGGAGGACCGATGGACACAAAGGCCACTTTTCGGCGCACGGGGAAACAATGAGAGGAACAAAATGGCGGTGGAAGATAGTGTGGGAAAGGGAAACAGGATAGTTGGCATCACTCTATGCGAAGCGCACATGAAGGCACCCTACTTGTGGCAATAACACCTTCGCATATTATCACACCTTTTTTAGTGGATTTTAGGGTAGAGGAGCGTTTTCTCCCCTGTTCTGACATTATAAAAATGATCGTAGTCACTTTAACCGAGAAAGACATTTTTAATTCTTGTCTGTGCACTTACCGCCTCGAGCTTCTTGAAGAGGCACACAATCACTTAGTTTCCTCCTCTCCCCGTCTTTGATCGCAAAGGAAAACAAAGGAACTAAAAAAAGCGGATATGACTTGCGCCCTCCCCCCCCCCCCCCCCTTTTTTTTTGTAGAAATATCCATTTGAATTTTTCGACATTGTTTTTTGTGTCTAAAAAACAGATTCAGGGGCTCGGTGTTGCAAAAAAAAAAAAAAAAGGCTTTGTGGAACTGAAGAGTGCCAAGCTTCCCTTTGCGCTGGTCAATTCACGTGACAGTGACACTGCGCTCGACTTTACCAAAATAAAAACAACCCTTTCTTCAAAAGGTGTGTGTGTGTGGGGGGGGGGGGGTGTCCTGAAAAAAAAATGTAACGGATTACAAGGAATCCGCTACGTAAAAAATGTAAGGGAATTACTTTAAAATTCTACAAAATATGAAATTATTTTGTTACTAAATTAGTGATAAATGTAAGGGATTACAAGTAATTTCGTTACTTGTAACGGATTACGTACAAGTCGGGATGCAAGCTCTTAGTCCACGGGTTACGGAAGAAATGTCCCCGGAAAAAACGTCCCCGGTAAAAACGTCCCCGGTAAAAAACGACCCCGGTAAAAACGTCCCCGGAAAAAAAACGTCCCCGGAAAAAATGTCCCCGGAAAAAAAGGCCCCAGGTGGAAAGTAGGAAAGAATGTCCCCAAAGGTTTCTCTATCGTTGGGTTGTCCCCAATTCTCCTGGCCTTCGGGCGGTCCTATCATTATCCGGTCACAAATGCCCTGACAAACCTAGAGGTAGAAAGGGAGACTGGAAGTCACAGAAAAAACCGAAGTAATTTATTGTGGGGTATTTGGAAGCCAAATTATGGCTTGCCAGAACCAAATTATTGTTGTTTTTGTGTGTGTGTGTGTGTGTTCTTTTTTTTTTAATGTGAAATAAACAATTATAAGAATTCTAGCCAAAACCAAATTATTCTGTCTGGGGAAAATCGAGAGGTAATTGTGTACCATTTCCAAATACGTAAAAAGAGCGACACTGTTAGCAGAAACAAGCAATCGCTAGTTTTTTGTTGTTGTTTTTTTGTAGAAACGAAAGATTGTCATTAAAGTTATCATATGCACTGAAAGTGCTCATCTGGGAGTATAATGCACATGGTAAAGTTTTGTCCCCACTAATACTCTTTTTCATTTTTTCCTACACCCCTTATTCCACAGTTTTCGCTGCTCCTCGTCTTCGGGTACATTGAACAAGGTACCTTTAAAGCGCCCTTCTCGCGAGCGTATCCTGTTCTACAGCCTGGCGCACAAAAGTAGTTTCGCCGGCGATATTCTTGCATTCGAGTCAAAGAACAATACCGCAAGATAACAGTAGTCACAGTCGGACCTCGCGGTAAAGGCGCGCAGACGAGCAGACGAGCAGATGCGTGCAGTCAGTCAACGCCAACACCAGGCCAAACGCAAACACACGCAAACCGAGCGCAGCCGGGATGCAGGACGCTTCAGGATGGATGGATGGATGGATGGATGGCGGCTATTCCATTTGAATTGGGCTGTGAGAGGAGGAGTAAAAGGAGGAGTCGATAGCACCTCCTCTGTCGATCTACACGACATCCGACATAGACCGCCTCACCTCGAAGCATGAGCGAGAGGGGGCGGTGAGCTCACTACCCGATTCTAGGCCACTGTACGTCTGCTCTGCACAAGTACCAAGATGGCGGCGCCCACAACAATACCAGAGAACAGAGTGCCGATATTCTAAGCTCTAATATGAGACTATGCATTGGCTTTGGGTAGCGGACATTTCATCGAACGCCGTTTCATCGAATCGCTAAGGGCCATTTTATCGAATTTCTCTGTACCGAGTTCTGAGGCATAACAGTGCTTTATAGATATTTTACCTCGTATTTGTTTAAACTACGGTATACTCACTTGTGAAATTGTTTTGAAGGTAATGTAAAATTACTAGAAATAAAAACAATTGGTGTAAAAAGAAAAAAAAAATGGGTATGCGACTTACTGAAAAGCTTTACTCATGTACATCACTGAAACCATGACACTGCAGGTAAAGGACCGACACTTAATAGACTTTTAAGTGTCTGCGTCGTTTTTTACCTGCTGTCTCGTGGTTTCAGTAATGCGCAATTCACACCAGCTCGTTTGCACCCTTACGCTTAGTTCAGGTTTATTCACGGAAAGCATTTAACTGCCAGGACATCACGATTATAATATAACGATACTCTGCCAGGAGAGCACGCGAAATAAAATATAACGATACCCTGATTATCAACTTTATGCTCAGATTAATCTTATCTGCATTATTTCTTTCTTAAAACTTTATAGAGACAAATGTTGCACAAAGGGTCTGCCAACATTGTTTCGGGCTACACCCAGTCTGGAACCACCTCCCCTTCACTGTCATCTTTATCACCGACCTTTTTTCCTATGAATGATCTTCAGGACGCTTTCTTAGGAGAATCCCGGAGATAAGCTCACGGGAGAAAAGCTCACCGCAAAACCGGCGGATGTGGAGAAAAGCTCACCGGCCATTGAGCGTATGCGGAGAAAAGCTCACCAATTTTTTTTTTCTTTTTATATGGAGGCTGTTGGGTCATGCGTAACCTATATCAATTTATTAACATTAAAATTCGTCAGCTTAGTAAAAAAGAAAATATCCTTTTTTGTAATATTTGTTAAGCGTATTGTGCATATTGCTCCCAAATTAATAATGGCGGGCGAGTGTTTTCCATGGCTTACTCTCTACGCAACGAAGCCTAACTGAAAACTTTATGCATTTGAAGAGCAGGAAAGAGTTCGAAAACTTTATAATGTCTGCCTAAAACCTAAAAATCAAAACTGTAAATGCCGAAAATCTGAAAGTGCATGCGCAACAACGCGGTGCCTGAAATACTCTTTGAAGTTTTTGTTCACCTTTGAAAACAGGATAGAACAGTCAGTAGGATATCGAGGCTTCTTTCTTCCGCGGACATGCACGGTTTCTAGCCGTTCGTGCTGGTGTTTCCATTCGTTGCCTTTGTACTGCGAACCCTTTCTACTGCGAACCACCCGTGACCTTCAGAGCTGCACACTCTCAGCGTTGTTACTCGTGACCTATATAATAAGTAGTCTTGTGTAATGTAGCGAATAGGGCGAGTTGGTAAACGTTATACATGATGAAAACTGCTCAAACGACGACGCCGGAGTGAAGACAACAAACACGACAGGACGAGGCTGCTCTCGCAATTAAAGCTTTGTTAGTGAAATTAACAGAAAGAAAACAGCGTAGCCGACACTGATTACATCAACAAACACCTACTTATCTATTAGGCACTACAAAATATTTGGAGTTGAAACGGTTCACACACCGCTATTTATATTAGCTGGCAAAGACCAAACCTCTTTGTCTGACAGAGCTACAGAAGGCGCACTGACAGCTGTCAATAAATTGTTGTCTTTTTTTACCAGTGCCCAATGTTCTTATTCTATACTTGCGGCTTAATTAATATACAGAATGGATGATTACTAATTTCTGAGGAATTAGTAAATATTCCCAATGAACTTCAAGAATATTTAAAAAAGAGGACATATTTTTAATGAAGTGACGAAAGCGAATTGTGTTAAATTGCCACGTTTGACGCAGAATTTGCTAAGTTAAAAAAATCGGTGAGCTTTTGTCCGCATCCGCTCAAAGGCCGGTGAGCTTTTCCTCGCATCTGCCGGTTTTGCGGTGAGCTTTTCTCCGGTGAGCTTTTTCTGGTGAGCTTATCTCCGGTGAGCTTCTCTCCGGTGAGCTTTTCTCCGCCGCCCTTCTTAGGAAGGCCAACCCGCACCAGACAATAGTGAAGCCCTGGGTGTACTCTGTCACCCAACAAGACTGAACCGCATCGTTACACGTACACGTTGTCAGACAATAAAACACTACCCGCTTTCCAGAAAGCGCATCGTGCTTTCTGTTTTTGTCTCATTTTTAATTGTTTCATGTGACATGGAGAGGGGTCATTGTTTCATGAAGGCTTTCTTTTCGAAGCAGGATACGTTCACGATGGAACTTATCTCATCACTGCACCCTGTGATATAAAAATAGAGAGAATTAGATGACGTTGTGTATAAAAATTAAAATAAAATTCAAAAAAATATTACAGGCTATGACGGCGTTCGATGAAACGGCTTCGATGAAATGGCGTTCGATGAAACGGTGTTCGATGAAACGGCTTCGATGAAACGGCGTTCGATGAAACGGCGTTCGACGAAATGTCCGGACCCAATTCGCAACTTTCACGACCTATAGGGGGCGCACTGGTGCCTATCAAAATGGCTGTCATCTGGATGATCGTCGTAGAACAGCGGTGGGTGGCTGGGTCTGCGACGCGTAAGTAATTCTAGTTTTTCTACATACACGGAGTGTTAGAGCCTTACGTTATTTTTTCACGCCAGGAAGGTAAAGGCAAGCCCATTTATTATGAGGCCAATCATTCAGGAGCTAGGGAGCGCGATTCTCACACCGCGGTACCACCATCGCTGAAAGTTGCGAATTGGCTTCATAGGCACAGAAAGTGGTGTCAAGCAAACGGCGTGCGGCACGTGCCGTTTGCTTGACACCGGATGGGGCCTTGATCGGCTACGCCCAAAGGCTTTGCTGGAGAACTGCGAGATTTCATTGCCGTCTAGAGAATGGTTTTGAGACGATGCATGTAGGACGTAGTGATGCCATGGCAACTCGCAATGCCTCGTTAGCGCTCCCGCGTGTCTGTCTCCCTCTTTCAACGGCCGATGCCGCGATCTATTCCAGAGCAACTATAACAGCCAATTCAACACCACGTGACCTAGAGCTCCGAGAATCGCAAGGCGAACCCCGACAGTCGCATCCCCTCAGTGCTGGATTGACTCTGCAGGCTTGTAGCGTCCGCATAGTACATCTTGGCTATTCAGTGACTCCTTTTTTATGTGTTTGCTGATTACACAGGCCTTTGCATTTCTCGGCAACTGTGCATGGCTGCCGCCATAACATGTGCCTTCCGTTTTTGTTTCCTGTTATGCCTATTACTTCACTTCATTACCATAGCAGGTCAGGTTATTGCCAGTTTAGATTCTACTGTGTCCTTCTTCCCAGCATTGGCTTTTGTGAAGAGGCTCGTCAACGCCCGTTTCAGTAGCTTGGTATCTCGGTGAGACAACAGAAAGTCAGCCATGGCAGCTTTAATCTGGGGGGCTATGTTGCGCTTTTTGGACTCCCAGGAGACTAGGGAGAGGGAAGTGACGTCAACAACGCAGCAAATGCAGATTGGATGTTGATTTTGTTTTCTTCTGTCAACATCCAATCTGCGTTTCTCTAGTCGTTGACGTCACTTCCCTCTTCCAAGTCTCCTGGGAGTCCAAAAAGCGCAACATAGCACCCCTGGCGCGCGTCTAAACGAAGCCGAAGGCACCAGCGCAGTGGTTTCATGGCCTGCACTGACGTCACACCAGCTGCCATTGTAGTGACCAACGTTGGTAGTGACTTTGGTATAGTTTGCAGCTTAAACTGTGTACTATCGCTTTTTTTTATTTGCAAGAGGAAGTAGAATGCACACCGGCATGGTGCATTGACGCTACGTGCAAGCCACGTGTAGCGATAACTCGGCCAAACTTGCGTCTTCTTGCCTTTTGAGCTACGCGACGCCGTAGAATCAAAGAGCAGCTGAGTCGGATGACCGCATTCACGGTTGTCATGGAATCATTATCATCAACACCCACCTTGGTTCACGCACGTACCGAATGTGAAAAACAGTGCATTTCTAGACAGATAGACAATTAAATGTAATATGGATCGTACTGTTACTTTGAGATATGCCACAGGCACAGGGCATGTTTTTTTGCAAACATAAGATTGACCAGTAAATGGCCGAGATGTGAAGCGGCCGATAGAATCCTGGGAAGCCGAACCAGCGCTGTGAGCTAAAGTCGTTGGATAAAAATTACGTTCGGCGTTTCTTACAAGAACCGAAAACCAGTATTAGCGGCGAGATGTTTTGGTAGCGCCCTCCTATGGTTACCTCTCGTGACGTCATTACCATGCGAACAACAAGTTCGATGGTGTTTGTAAGGAGCATGGTGGAAGCTTGAAATCGCTGCGCTATAAAAGCAGCACTGCCAACAACGTAAAAATTGAAGTTCTTAGATTCCTCTTATTTTCGTCGATGAGAAATTCCTTGCTGACGTCATAGTCAGCATTCGGCCAATCGTGGCAGGCCGACCATAGCGACGCTTTCGATCGCGCACGTCACCAATTGGCGAACGCGAGAGGGACGTACCACGAGAGCACGAGCGAGAGCCGAACCGCAGTATTAGCGGCAAGATGTTTCGGTGGCGCCCTCGTTTGGTTACCTTTCGTGACGTCATTACCTTGTGAACAACAAGTTCGATGGTGTTTGTAATGAGCATGGTGGAAGCCTGAAATTATAGCGCTCTCAAAGCAAGACTGCCAACACCGTCAAAATTAAAGTTCTTACATTCCTCTTATTTGCGTCGATGAGAAATCCTTTGCTGACGTTATAGTCAGCATTTGGCCAACTGTGGTGGGCCGACCACAGCGACGCTTTCGATCGCTCACGTCGCCAATAGGGGCCGCTGTAGAGTCACTAAATATAGAGTTCCTGTATTGACCTTTCCAAAAAAGGACAGGCAGGTTCCATTTTCAGTGTTCGTGCGTATGGCGCGTGATTTGCTTGCTTTCCGAAGCGACGAACGTGCGCGTTCTGGACTGTGATTTAACACGTGTGGACTGTGATTTTTGTAAACAGTGGAAACGTCTATAGGCTCCCTACGGGAGCCAGAGTTGCGCGTTCACGCATGGCATGTGGATCCAGCTCCTCACGTGACTGAATTCGGCGAATAGCAGCGCCGCGCGTTCGAGGCGCGCGGCGGGCTCAAAAGCCTGGGAACGTACGCCGGGGCGCGTGCAACGTCTACTTTGCTGCACGACACTTGATACGGCTCCTCACGTGATCGGATCTCGGCGAATAGCGGCGAGGGCAGCACGCGGCATGTGGAATCGAACGCGCAACTCTGGCTCCCGTAGGGAGCCTATAGACCCCTTTCGAAATACTGCCCTCTTTTGGCAGCTGTAGAATCCCTGCACAATGGCGGACTAAAGCCTCAACGTCATGGCACACTTTATGCGTTTGGTTGGAGCAGAAGAAAAAAGAAACCCACAGAAGAAGGTGATTAGCGCAGTGACGTTGCACTTTCGACGTTGTTTGAAATACAGGAACTCTAACTAAATAAGCTAGGCCTCAGAGTAACGACACTTACCCATCTTGCGGCTTTAAGTCATGGTTACCAGTTATCTGAAGATTTATCTGAAATTACGGGAAACGCTTTCCTTCCTCCACAACTGCTTAAAGCAGTTCGCGAGAGAAGAAAGATATATTACATGAGTTTTCTATACACCGACTTTAATGCTGAGGAAGTCGCACTTTTGAATCATGACGATCGTCAGTTGCGTCTGCTCTGCACTAAGCACCAAGATGACGGCGTCCACAACAATATTGGGGAACAGAGTGCCGATACTCTAAGCGTAGCTCACTAGGCTTTTCCATAGCCGCTCATTTGAGTGTTGCGCCGCCGTTTGCTTCCAAGTGTCGCACGAGGCACAGGCTTGTGCATTGGCGTATTTGATGATTTGATGACGCTTGCAAGACATACGAACACATCAAGGGGTTTTACTGACTACGTTTACATGAATGCGATCGTAGCGCATCGAATCGAGCAGGGACCAATCGCACGCAGGCTGTCTTCCTACTTCTTCCTCTTCTACCCATCTTCTACCAATCAAAATTGTCAAATCTCGATTCGATGCGCTGCGGTCGAATCCATGTAAATGTAGCCATTGAGGGCGTGTGACTCTTCGTTATAAACTAGGGACTCGCGGAGCGCGAGGTTGCGTGGCACGTTCTTACCGCCAGATTGGCTGCATAGGTCGTTACAACAACCGCGATCACTCTAAAATTGAAAATAAATGCTCGTCGCGCGACAGCGAGACACAGCACGTTGCCATGGCCTCACTATATATACGTCATACATGGGTCGCCTATTAGCCCCGTGCGCGACCGAAAGTGTCGCTGTGGTCGGCCTTCCACGATTGGCCGAACGCTGACTATGACGTCGGAAAGGGGATTTATCATCGACGGAAATAAGAGGAATCAAAGAAATTTAATATTGACGGTGTTGGCAGTGTTCCTTTGAGAGCGCAATGATTTCAAGCTTCCACCATGCTAATAACAAACACCATCGAACTTGTTGTTTGCAAGGTAATGACGTCACAAGGGGGAACCACAGGAGGGCGCCACCAAAACTTCTCGCCGCTAATAATGGACCTCTTGGCGAATATGTGCTGCCACCTAGACACGCGAATCGGTTCGAGACTAGGTGACTGGAAAACAACGCGCGCCCAAGGCCTCTCCCACCCGTTCCACACCCAAAACGTCAGCTACATCCTGTTCACACATTGAGGCGATGTGACCTAGATACGGCTCCCCCAAGCTCACCTTTGTCCCCATCGTGCGTAATCTTCCGCCCCGAGGTCGACACAACGACACCGCTCAAAGGCGAGAAATGCAAGATGGCGGATTGTTTGGAACTAGATACTCTCGAACCCAGGCGCATGAAATACTCCGCGCATGCGCAACGCGTATTTCTACAAAAGGTCCATTGGACCTATTTTTGTGTGGTGCAGCAGACAGAAATTTCACAAAGACCACTTCTCGGCAAAAAGGCAAAACTGATCTCGGCGGTGTCAGACAAAGGACTCGTGCCGCGAGTCGACGTGCAGTGGCCCAATTTTTTAATAATATCAAGCGAGCGTCGGCCGCCGGGATGGCCAGCGCTGTGCCGCGGAAAAATGCGGCGTCACGGGAGAGGTTAAGCGCGTGCGCACACAACTCTTTCTGTTGCGAGCGTCGTCTGCTCGGCTATTCCGTGCACAGTAATACTTCTTTTTCTGCTGACGCATTAAGGCAACCGCGTTATCTTGATGTAAGGTGTAAACCAAGGAACTCCTTTTGTAACACTTTTGCTGTCCCGAATACTCACCTTTATAATGTTTGTAATCGCTTCGAATCACATACTTTGAAAGATAAGGTCGGTTCAGACACATGTGTTTGACTCTGTTAAAACCATTATGGCGATCCAAAGGGGAGGCGCTGTGCTGCACAACGCAACGCAGCGCAACGCGGTCGACGCAAATGCGTGAACCAGCCTTTACATGCATTTCCTAACACCTGCTCGACAGAAAATGCCGCACTCCAGTATCATCTGATTTGCGGCTACACACCGGCTTGTTTGTGAAAGTGCCACTTTGACTTTTACAGCACCAGATGGCAATAACTTATTTTTGCTTTCTTTGAGATCTATTCTTCCAGATAATGACACACTCCATTGGCAGGAATTTCGCTTTCCTCGACCTTAGTTAAAATCAAGACCGGATGGGAAATATATTTCCCATGGCCCATGAAAGGATTAAATAACTACCTCAATTGCTTCCACACGCAATTAGCAAAAATACTTACACTCCTCTGTCATCCACTACAGCTTGCATGTTGAAGGACGGCCAATGCTTCCTATTGACGAAGTCTCGGTAGTCCTTCCTTGGAGCCAGGATCGGGATGTGGGTGCCGTCGATGGCCCCCCAGATCTGAGGAATGTGGCACCTCCCTTCAAAATTGGCAGCTATCTGTCGTGCCCCCTCAACATTTGGCAGTCGAATAAAGTCCATCATAAATTTGGTTGTCAGTGTTTGACAGAGCAGATACACATACTTCTTTACGGTACTCTTGTGTACCCCGAACTGGTTGGCCACAACTCTGTATTCGCAGCAGCTGGCAAGCTTGTACAGAGCTATGGCCACCCTCTTGTCCACTTCCACAGGGGGCCTCACACACTGAAGATGGGGGGACATATGTGGTGCAACGAGAGCAACCAACTCTACAAATGACGACCTAGACATGCGGAAGTTTTCTTTCCAATCTTCATCGTGGAACTCTGTTTGGACAATTCGTTCCCACCAATCTCCAGACCTCGTCTTCATCCAAATCGTCCTCTGTACTGGTTCCACGCATCCCAATCCTGCAGCAGAAAAAAATGGCACACCTGTGGAATGCAATACAGAACAACAAAATGTATGACTCCTTAAATAGAAGAGCTTGTACTCTTACCTCATATTACATGTTTGTCAGCTGTCATTGTTACATAGTTCCCTTTTGCTGCTACCGGATTCACTTGTATGGGTGCAATTAAATTCAGGTTCGAATCAAATTTTACCCGTAATTATTCTAGCAGCCTTGAACACAGTGCACTGCAAAGACTAACAAGTTCTTTAAATCTGTCAAATCAATTGGCAAGTTCAAAGGAGGGGGCTGCAGAGTAAGCAATGAATCTTACTGGATGCTAATTAGTTATTCACACTCCATGAACCACGTGAGTGTGTGGGAATTGAGCGAGAATATTTTATTTAGACTGTCTCTGCCCACTTCCAGGCTCTACGTTTAGGAGTGAACTATCTGAAACACCATGCCGGATATTGGGCCACCCTGGCTACCCCTTTAGCACCCAAGGTGCCAAGCTAGTTAGAATTTTGAGATGTTTGCAAAAAAAATGAGCACCCAGACACGGCACCGCGCTCGCGTTGAGCGTCGGGAAGAGCTAGGTTTTCAAGCGAGCATTCGAAAATATCACATGCAAGCATGCTTAAAGATTCTGCCCAGTAGTAATCTCTTTACAGGTCTGGGCTTGTTTAAATGTCCGCACTGTCTAGCGCTACATCCGACGGAACCCGAAATAAAAATTGAAGTTACGCCCCACGTAACTTTACCCCAATATTTCGAGTTACGTCCGACGTAACCCGATATGAAAATTAAAGTTACGAGTTACGTCCGACGGAACTCGAAATAAAAATTAAAGTTACGTCCGACCGAATTCGCAATAAAGAGTAAGCTTACGTCCGACGGAACCCGAAATAAAAGTTAGTCACGTCCTGTATAACCTACGCAACCTATGGTTCGCTTTACGGCCGACACATGACGTAAATACAAACGTAAATTAATGCTGCTTTAGTCCGATACAGCATTCGTCAATTGGTTACAATCTCGACTCTGCGTACTTTGTTGAGGGGGCTGGAGTGTGTTCCTCGCACATCCAGGCTGCTAAGGTTGTGTGGGTTCGATGCCCGTCATATACATTTTTTTTTTCTCTCTCACTTATTTCCCCTCTTAAGACAATTCGTTGTTTTTTTTGTTTTGTTTTTTTCGACATGAAAACACTTTTTTTCTGTTTTGCCCGCGTTTGTTACACCTGCTTGTAGCCCTTGCTGGCTCGTGCAGAGAACAGAGTTGGTATGGCTAAGGGCCGCGAGGGTCTATTGTCATTCTCATACTCGGGCAGCTCCCTCGAAACAGCTCTTTATTTAACACTGCGTAAGACGTCACAGGCGTATGTACAGCTCAACTACGCCAGATGACGTACCTTGAATGACAGCCAGCTCTTGGGAGGTCCAGCCGCTGGTCAGGAAAGGACGCAGCGGCGTAATGCCGCTACGTATGCGTCGGCAGCGGTGTTGATGTTGAAGAAAGGTGGCAACGAAGACGGCATGATGAAGGTTTGTCCATGCGACGACCAGAGAAACAAAATAGAGCTGCTGAAACACCAAGCAGAGCGCCAGCACCGCTGCACTGTCAGCCATTATCGCTGCTCCGAGGTGCCGCTGCGAGCTCAATTGCGACCTCCGCCACGCTAGGCAAACCGGAAACCCCGAAAGCAATCGAAAGGTCACGAGGTTTGCGTTGTGATCATTCGACACGAGGTGCCGCTACTGGTCGATCCGAATCCATGTAAACGCAGTGGTTGAAGTGGATCCGATTCGCTAACTGGATCCGATGCGCTGCTGTCGCATCCATGTAAACGTAGTCTATGACACGATCGGCGCACGCACATTTCTTCTTGTTGAAACCCCTAATCTTCCGTAATCCTCATTCAATCACTACGCTCCGCCATTGCCAAAGCCTTCGCCCGCAATCTGACCGCGGCCTGTATGCCGTACAAGTTGAACGCACGCTGCTGGGATGAGGGTCACGGGAGCGGCGCTATACTCTCTCCCCCCCCCCCCCCCCCCCTCCCCCTAAGCTGACAGCGTAGTGGGAGCTACAGCTGCGCGCTCTCCAGATCAATCAGCCGCCTCCCTTTCATCACCCGACTCTGCTCTCTGAAAGGGAGTATGGTTCGGGAACGTGACCACGTGACGAAAGATAACCGTATGACCTGTCCAACGAGCACGTACCTTCCACCGCGCTGTCCGCTTAGGGATGAACGGGGTCGAGCGGTCAAGCGCGTGCTTCGAAGATGGGCGGCCTCGTGAACGACCCTGGTTATACGGAATAAAAAATAAACATCCCAAGTTTTGACGCGACAGTTCTGGGCTAGGCGAGCGTCTCGCAATGCACACAGACACGCGCGCGCTCAGCCTTGCGCCGACATCAGGGTCATCGACGACGACGAGGAAGCGAGGTCAGCGGCGGCGTCTGGTCGACCGGTCAAGTCGCGACTGTTGACGCAACGGGGGTTGCGCCAACGGGGTGCATCCGACGGCCGTCCCAGCGGGGCGTCGAGTGCGGCCTTGAGGCCGGTCCGCTTTCCCCGCTCGAGTTGGCGCGGAGCGTCGGCGGGCATCCCCTACGAAAAGGACGTGAGGGGATCGTCTGTTGATGCCCGTGTTGCTTGACAAACATCCGGGTGTCACGGTTTTCGTTGTTGACCGCGTGCAGAGCATTCATCGCGGCGTGGGTGCGACAGTACTCACCGAAATAAAAAGAAAAGCAGTGCAATGAAGTCTGACTTGACAGTCTGAATGAAAGCATTGGAAGCACCACACGGAAGATTGGAAATCGCAGACCAATACATTAATCGCGGCGTTTAGGCTCTAATGCTCACCGAAATGCAGCGCAACGAATTCTCATTTCACGCAGTCTCTACGAAAGCATTGAGCGTTCTACCCTACCTAAAAGAATCGCACGTACAAACAACTGAATTTTTAATTTCTCTAGAGACACTAGATTTTTTATCTTGCTTCGTGCTTAGCCGACCCGGGAATGCTACTGCTAAATCCACGAACACCTGAAGAATGTAGCTTCCTCGTGACATTATGCTGATTATTTTGCCTATTACTGTTTTTTTTTAATTGCCCAAGGCGGGCTGCTGCTAATTGCGTTGGGGGTTAACCGGCTCGTGACTACTGGCATCCTCGCGACCATGCAGTCCGCTTCAACTACTGTAACGCAATGCAGCGCATATGAAGCCGGCCTTAGCCAACGCACACGAGACAAAACTTTGAACGCTTCACCGAACCGTGGCCACATTTCAGCCAGCATGTGAAATATTATCCGGCAGCACGAATGATTTCTATAATAATAAAAGCAACACTGCAACGCTCTCAGACATAGCACGTCGTGCACGTCGTGCACAAACCGTTCTTTCTTGCGTTCTTACGGAGTTTAAGATTCACCCTAGATATATTTGTAGGCTTTTCCTCATAGATGGCGGAGAATTTTTTCGGAACAAACGAGTTGCATACTCCCAACTGCGCATGCAGGTCGGGCGCTCGGGGTGGGCTCGGAGCAGGGGCCACGGGCTGTTCGCCGTCCATCTAAAGCGGGTTTCACATGCAGCGATTTTGGCCCTAGAGCGGCGCGATTTTTGCCGTCGCGGCGCTCTGGCCAGCACCAGCGGTTAAGCGGCATGAGCGCCGCGAGGGCAGAAATCGCGCCGCTCTAGGGCCAAAATCGCTGCATGTGAACCAGGCTTAAGCGAGCTATATTGTGTTCGCGCGGCGTCCGCCACTATCACGGTGGAAGAAACACATTTAGGTGATGACTCTGGCCGCTCTTCCCGCGGAGAGCGAGCGACCAGATCGTGTTCGGAGCTAGCCTCGAACCTGGAGTAGTAAGTTCCGCGCCGCCGCGGAGGGCGCTGAGATATGAGGTCCTTTCTTGGCGGCCATGGTGTCGACGGCGTAGCGTGCTCGCCTTTTTGCGGTGTGGTGGCGTTGTGGTGGTGTGCGGCCAGTGGCTGGCCTCGCGTTTTGCTTTGGTGCTGTGTCGATCGCAGGTGCCACCATCGTGCACGAAGGGGAGCCTTCGTGCACGATGATGCCCCTATATTCTAGTTCACTGTAGCAGAACCCACGCGGAACCACGGGGAACAATGTGTGGACGTTGACGACGTTATGGCAATGGACCTCTTGGCGAATATGTGCTGCCACCTAGACACGCGAATCGGTTCGAGACTAGGTGACTGGAAAACAACGCGCGCCCAAGGCCTCTCCCACCCGTTCCATACCCAAAACGTCAGCTACATCCTGTTCACCCATTGAGGCGATGTGACCTAGATACGGCTCCCCCAAGCTCACCTTTGTCCCCATCGTGCGTAATCTTCCGCCCCGAGGTCGACACAACGAAACCGCTCAAAGGCGAGAAATGCAAGATGGCGGATTGTTTGGAACTAGATACTCTCGAACCCAGGCGCATGAAATACTCCGCGCATGCGCACCGCGTATTTCTACAAAAGGTCCATTGCGGAAACTACGTCCAAGACAGGCAGGTTTTGCTGCCGGGTGCTTGGTGCCTTCTGCGCTGAGTTTGGTTCTGTTTTCCGGTTTCGAGTGCCAACCGGCAATCAAAGTGGTTCTCTATTTCTGCGTGTCAGCAACATAGCAGCAACATCGCGATGGCAGTGTTGGGCGTAGTGAACAGAAGACTGGAATTATCGCCGATATGACCGTGTATTCGCGTATCAGTGGTGTAACAACAAGATGAGATGACGTAAACTGTCGGGCATTGATGCCGCCGATCGGGCCGTGATCAGGGGAGGGGGGGGGGGGGTGTCCCAGGTTGATATCCCGATTTACATTAAAGAGTTTAAGACCGCTTGAGGAATTACGATGCACTCCATCAACCTGCGAATAGTCATGTTGTGCCGCCGGTCTGAACCGTAGCTCCTATCGTACAGTGGCCAATATGACTCTCGTCTGCGATGTCCTGTTTCTTCCCCGAGAGCGATTGCGCTCTTGGGAAAGGACTGAACAGTATGAAATAATGACGGAAAGTACGTATATTTCCAGTTTGGAGTTTTAGCATTAAAAAAAGATTAGTAAGTAAAATCGAAAAAAAGCTATTCTTTATTTTGCTGTTTAAATATACTACGGTTCCTGGAGAAACTGCTCTCCAAGTGGCGCGCTGGGATAAGCGCTAGAGTTCGAGCTCGCCACGGCGTCGGCGTAGCTCCGCTCCGTGACACCTGCCGCAAGTCGCGGTTTTGACTGCATTCAAGTTGATCGAAAAGTGATTTCTCTGCCCGTGAAGCTTCGCTTCCACCTGAGTGAAAGGTGGAAGCGAAGCTTGCACCTTTCACTCGGGTGCAAGCACAGCTCTACGCAGATCAATTCAAGACGACAATTGCAGCCGCACGCGAACAGCACAAATAGAAAAAAAAAACGCTACGATAGAAATACTACCTACGACGTGCCGTGCGGGGAAGCAAGCACATGGCTTGGAACCACATTGGAGCGGCTGATTTATCGGCTTTTAAAAAAGTACGGCATGAGCGTTTACTTTTTATTAAGAGATTCATCCTCTGAGCCGTTCAAAATACCCTCAGAGGTGTGACATTGCTGGAAATAAATCAACATGCTGGGAATATTTTTTATTGCTTAGGTGGTCACCGAGAAAATCCGTACCTTCAAAACGACCAGTATAACAGGCGGAAACACAGAGCGCAGATGTAGTGATCGGGTTTATGTGCTGTAGTATTAACGTTTTTATGTGCCGTGTATGTGTGTGCGCTGAATGTATACATTTAGCTGATGCTATGCTTAGTTTCACCTTAGGTCTGATCGTGGCTGATGTTATGAGCCGAAACCAACATAACGGCGAAAAAGGCGCACCGTCATGGCGTGCTCTCTGCAGTTGATAGGAACAGCGGTGTTTGCCGTCTTTAAGTGCATGCTCCTCCGCCGGCTCGTCCTATCAAGAGCGGAGAACGCCATGACGTTGCGCTTTTTGCGCTCTTTGATTGGACCTTCGGATCATAACAACGGCCACGCTCGGACCTAAGCTGAAACCAACACTCTTAAAAAAAGCTAGTAGTATTTACTAGGTAAGAGCTAGTAACCGCTTGTCACATATGTTACTAGGTACCTAGTAGCCTGAGGTAGTAACGGTCAAGCTAGTAACGGTTACTAGGTCACGAAGCTAGTAACTGTTACTAGCCTCCAAGTAGAATCTATGTATTTTACTACCTCTAGCTAGTAACTAGCGCTACCTCCCGACGGAAGACCGGAAACGCAACTAGTCACGTGATTTCCGGTAGAAAAAAAAGTGTGGGGTTATGCCACTTACCACCAGGTGGCAGGCGCAACAAAAAATTGAAACTGGAAATGAGTAATCCAGGTGGCGCTAGTCACCGTCCAATTAAACGTACACAAAAAAGAAAGCCGATTATTTAGTTTATTTCAATTCTTCCACATTTGCAAGCATATACATACAAAGATGCACACCCACATTATTAGCACGCAATCGACACAATAAATTCAACAGAAACACAGGCACTAAATCACACTAATCGCTAACTTCCGGGCGGGGGCAGTGGGGATCGAACCCAGGAGCTTTCCAGCGCAAGTTTTCGAGGTGAGACGCGTTAGCCCACTCGGCCACTTCCTCCGCTTTTTTTTTTTTATTATTATTTATTGCCAGGATACATATAATACACATATGGATAAAAATAATGTGCCCCGAAAACTGCAACTGTTGCAAATTACTTAACATGAAGAAGTGGTTTAAAGCCTATCAGCCAGGCTTGGCTGAAGGTCGTTGTGATGGTGAATTTAAAAGGTTTTGAGCGTGGCTAAATCGTCCAGAACTGGCAACCATTCCACATCAGTATTTATCTTTTTGTTACATTCTCTTAACCATTTGATAGTTTCAATGAAGTACTCTCGGGGGTTGCGTGCGTCAACATCAGCATGCCGCACCGCCATTCTGCTCTTTCATATGCCGTGGAGCCCCAGGAGCATGATTATGTCGTAGGGCACAGGTTCACGCTCTATTGTTAAGAACCGGATTCCTTCGGCCACTTCCTCCGCGCTCACTTGTTTCACTGCCATTAAGTCTTTTATACTGACCATTTGAGTGCGCAAAGCGTGCTCGGGGCATGTTTCCATCATAGGTACGCACGCTTTGGACTTGTCTGCAAACAGTTTTTGTATGTCCAATGTCACGTGATCGTCATACTAGGGAGAAACACGCCTTAGGTGGTGTCTGCACACCATCTTTTGTATGATGCATTAGCAGTGTGATGGCGGCTTCAGTGAGTCGTTTCGAGGCAAACGGTTTGTCCTCTATCGACTCGCCGACGCAACTGCACCTGTGCGTGCAAATTGCGCGGGAACTTGGGAACGGATTGGTCTAATTGTCGCGAATTGCGGAACGTGAACTGACTTGAACGGGGAAGAAAACCTTTTCAATAGAGTTCCTTAAAGGGAAACTGAAACGGTTCTGTATTTGAGGAAAAACACCTAAATCGTCTTCATTTGGACTCCAGGATCACGAAGAGCGAGAATAATGGTTTTCAATTTTTGTGCACGTAGGTAGAAGAAATTAATTTTCGAAGTACTGCTGAAGTCCCTCCCTCCAGGGGCGCGACGTCATATTAGGATTTTTCGGAATCTCCGCTCTCGCGCATCTTCAGCGCCTGTCAAATCTTGCACGCGCACTCTTGCTATTTTCAAAAAGGTCAAAAAGAGACGTCACGATTGGTGTCAGTGCTGGGGAATATAGACCTTTCCAATGTTTACAAAATCACAGTCCAGCGTGCGATCTTCACAGCCCAGCACGTGCGTGTTCGTCGCTTCGGAAACCGAGCAAAGCACGCGCCATACGCACGAACGCTCAAAATGGCACCGGCCACAAGCTCGTTTTTGGAAAGGTCTATACCTGGCAAGCTTGCAATTGCACGCGCTGCCCACAAGAGCGACACGCGCTTGGCGGCCCAAGGATCTAAGTATGACGTCTCGACTGGTTGGAGGTTTTTCGTGTTTTCTCGCGTTTAGTTACGTCTTCTGCCAAAACGAACGTGATGTGCAGATTGACGGGATAAAAATACGCCAAAATTCACCTCTAAATCTTCGTACTTGGCGGAAACACCACCTAGAATTATTCCTTTACATTCATAATCCACCAAACACGCCTTAAATGTTGTTGTTATACCACGCAATTGCAATCCCAACAAATATTAAGGGAAAACGAGCAGCGTTCACCCCATCAATGCGCAGCCAGAACAAGCCACGTGATCTGGGCCGGCTTGCTAGAAACAGCGCCTCAGCTGAGATGGGGGGAAAGAAAGCACGGTCAAAGCCAGTGCACGAGCTGAGCGGGACTCAGATCGCGTCTCAAGACGCTCGCGCGCCCCAGCCTTTGCAGTGCTTCCTTTTACTCAGTCTGAGCCAAAACGCTGTTCTAAATTTGGTTCTAGCAAGCCTGCCCTGGTGCCAATTACAGGCCGCCAATGTGCATCATATAGTCACGCGCTGAGGTAAAGCACAGGGTACACACTCACTTCCAGACATTGTTAGGGTTCGGCTATTCCCGTTATAGTAGGGTGTACTATAGTCGATGACATCGTAAGAGTTCAGGGGAAGCTCCACCCACCTCCTTTCACTTTAGCAGAACGAACTCTGGAGAGGGGGTCGCCTTTTCTCCAGCATTCACTCAGCTAAAGTGGCGAGAGATGGGAGGAGCTTCCCCTGACCTCTTCCCTTGTGCACCGACTGTAGAATGGGGAGCTGTGCCGTCCGGCGGCCACAAGAGCACACATGTACAAATTACTCAAAAAAGGTAGTTAAGTTACTGAGTATCGACGCCAAAAGTAATTGGAGTAGAGTAGAAATCACGCATATGTAATAGTAATTGAGTAAACCACTAACTACTGTAAAAAGTAGCGTTACTTTGAAGTTACTTTCGAAGTTCCTTTTTTATATTTTTGTGGTAGCGAAATGAACATCAGTTTTGATCCGTGAAAAACCCTGCGAGCCTGAAATAAATGCAGTCATTTTATTGCTCGCGTTTTCACCAAAATAGTTTATTCGCTCGCAGAAGCAATTGACTTTTAGAGTTCTTGATAAGAGAGTTTTCCCCTTTTCCTCCTAAACACTGTCCTGAACCAATCTAGAAAGATGTTCCACTGACGCGCTGGATGGAACGGCAGAGTTGAATTTGAGAAACAGGTTGTGCAGGGTCAGGTAAGCGAGTGTCGGCATCTTAGGTGGCCATGACGAAACATGTGAGGTTTGCCTCGGCTAGAGGGTCTTTTATAACAAACTCTCCTCCTTTTGACTGGCCCCTCTTTATTCCCACGACGTTCGGGGAGTACGCTGAGCGAGTGCACCTGACCGTAAAGGGTTCAAATCTCGCGCACGACGATGAGATCATCTGGACGAAAGGATCTCCCAAGGGTGACTCGCAATCCTCGCCGGCGACTACGGTATCATGACACGCCTGACACCCCTGACAAGTAAATCGTTCTCAACAACGAGGAGGTCTCCCTGGCGTGGAAGGTCGGAAGGACGCGAAGGATTACGTGAACAAGCATCGTCGCTCGTACAGTTGCAGCTGGAAGCCGAAACGTGCTCCCATGAACGGATTATCCGTGTCTGCGTTTGTGCGCGGGGGAGTCCTGCTTTGCAAAGGCGTATGCGCTGACGACGAGGCGACCATGAACAGGCGCCCAGCTGCGAGGTCATTCCAGTGGCGCCTCCCGTGGAACCCCCAAACCGCTTAAGGCAGGACTCACTAAAGGCAGACAACTTGAAAACAACAACAAACCTCGGAGCGTCCCCGTCTTTCACGGTTGCAGCTGAAGGTGTGGCGCCTACGTGCATTATCAGATTAGGTCAATAACCGACCAAGGCTTGTTAAGCATCCCTTCCTGCGTTCGTGCGCGTCGGTGTTATGTTTTGGCTGTTCGTCGCCACCTTGGCCCAAGGACGCCTGTGATGCAGTTTCTACACTGCCGAGTATAAGTGCGTGGAAACGGAATGTGAGCGGGCCCCTTGTTCAAGAATGCCACTTCATCCGCCGGCGTCTTATTTATGTCTACGCTCAAACTTTCGTGATGAGCAAAATTAGCACTAGGTTTCGAAAGTAGTTAGTAATTTGAGTAGAAGTTACCTGAAAAACGTAGTTAAATTAAACTACTAATTACCCAAATAAACTTGTTATTTAAAGTTACCAAGTTACTCGGAAAAGTAGTTAAACTACAGTAGTTTGAGTAGAGTAGTTGAACTACGTCCAAGTCTGCACGAGAGTGTCGCGAAATACAAGCACGCTGTGGGGCAGAGCGCGGCCATCCGACGACTGACAGAGGCCTGGCGGTCGAAGCAGAGATACTTTATTAGCCATGAAAATGGTCGCATTCTTCGTTCGTTTTTGTTTGCTCGGTTGTGAGAAAAAATACGTTCCATCCTATCTCACACCCTTGTGAAAAAGCGTGACCTGCGCGAGCGGCAGAAGCTAATATTCAAAGCGCGAATTCCGTCTGGGCGCGGTCAGTTACTTACATAGTATCGCTTCTGTGATTCTTTTTTCGTCGTTCTGTTATAGAAAAATAATTGTCTATACCACCTTACAGACCAGCATTAAGAAAGCGAAGTTTGAGTATGATATGATATGCGTTGATCTCTACTCCCCTTTAGTGTCAAAGGTCTTCTAATTATTTTTTCGGCAGCTGACATTTTGCAGACCTTTAAATACCTCGTTTTTGTTCTGGTGCTACCAACTACATCTTTTTTATGTAGCATAGATTAACGAATGCGTGCTTTTCTTGACTTCTGCATTCTCAGTCAAGGCTACCAAGAAATGGGCACATCAATACTTTAGATCCATGTTGTTGTAAAAAAAAACTATCTCCAAACTCCAGTCTAAAAACATGCTCTCCGTGCAAGGCTTGTCAAATTATGAGGCGCTGGAGAAATGCAGCCATCTGCGTTAAGTCCTTTATTCGAACTCTTTTTGTTGGCCTTCCGCCCATTGAAAAGCACGCGGGAAGGGCCTCAGCACGCACCTCGTATCGCTGCACCGTAGCGTTCTTCCGCAACACAAAGTCCGTCTGCTTTCATCGCCGTCACCATGGCAACGAACACCGAATGAATGGAAGCACGCATGGTACCGCCGCATGAAGCCAGCAACAGCTGATGCCATTTTACGAACGCCGTCTGCTCAAAAGCCGAACGCGGTGTGTCAGAAAGGCCGCCTTCGCCGGTGCGCCGCTGGCAAAGACGACGAAGCTGAGACACGCCGACGGCGATTGAGCACGCAACAGCACCGCGGGACGACTGCAACGGGGGCATTTATTGGGATCAAAGGCGCGAAATCACCAAGAGAAAATTTTATTTGGATCATAACGCACGATATCCAAGTAGGGGACCTCATACATTTGCTGGGTCTTCCCTATGAACTTTTTGCAGAGACACGGGGTGCCGCATTCAGAAAGCAACTCCGTTTAGACCGCTACCAGAACCTAACTGACGTAATGAGCACTTGACAAGCCGATTGGCGCATAATACCCCTGTTACACGGGCAAACTTAACTGCAGTTACACTAAGCCACAGTTAGCGCACAATACTTGCCGACAACATTCTGCGGCTATGCAGTCAAAGCTATGGACGAACGTGCGCTTGAGCATCTTGAGCATCTATCGAAGCAGTGCACGCGCGCTCTTCACGTGTTATGGAATAGTTGTCCGAGAGTATACTGCGACATCTGTGGGAGTTAACTGCGGTTAAGTGTGCCCGTGTAACAGGGGTATAAGTCGTCTTTACGCAGATGGGCGACGGGCTCAGCGCAGCGGATCACTTGAAGTCACCGGGGCCGTCAGAATCCTCGTCCTCCGCTCTGTAGGGAAGGTCTCTCTCTGCGTCGGGGCTGTAGATTTTGGCGGCCGCGGCGACGAACGACTGGAATCTATCAGTGCTTCCGCGCGCCTACTCTCTCCTCCAAAACATGAACTTTGCAAGGTGACCAGTGAAATGGTGGCTCTCGCGCCGTCAGATGGAAGAGAGTTTTTGACGTGGGCCCAGGTGCCCTCCACCGTATTGGTGTGCGCACCAGTGTTCGGGTCGACAAAGTGCAGCTTGTGGTTGACGGTGAGGTGCGTGAAGCGAGCGTCATCTGCAAGCTTGCGATAGCCAGCCTAACAGTCAGTGATTATTCTTGTTACAGGGCGGACCCACTCGGCTATTAACCCTTGCAGTGTCTTAGCGTCACGGGTCTCCACGGGTACAAGAAAGCAGCACCCGCTGCCACGCTCCACACCACCGAAAACCCACTGGTCAGGCCTTAAATACCCGCGATGGTACTTTCGCCGCCCGAACATACTCTCGTCTAGTTCTACAGTTACGCCTTCGCCGCCAATCATCTCTAAATGCGTAAAGACGGCACTTACCACAACCTCCCGACAAAGGCTCGTCCAATCAGTTATTGTCTTACTTGCGACACCCGTCTCCCGCTGATTGGCGGCACACGACAGATTCTGGCACCAGAGGTAGATGATTTTCATGAGTTTTGAAAGCGTCAGGTGCGATCTCTCTAAAGAGGAATCGCTCGAGACCTCGCCCCGGCACTGAGCCTTGACCGGCTTCCTCTTGGGCACCTCACGAGTCATCCACACACCTCACCTCCACGAGTAGCCATCCACAGATCGAGCGCGGACTTGCAGCGTCATCGCAGCGTCGCACTCTAGGCACGCACGAAAACCCAGGAGCAGGCCCATGCCCTGAAGCAAATGAATTGCTTCCGGGCATGGGCTATACGCGCCCGTATGACAAAAGTCGTTGTGGAAATGAGCTTGCTCCTCTCCAGTTCAGCTTTTGTAGTTTTCGCCCTTTTCCTCTTCCCACTGTATTTCTTAATTATGTTATATCTGACTATAGCTTAATTTGAGTGAAGGTTTGTTGTAGTTTTCTTTTAAGTTGGTTATACGTTTCTCGATATTTTGCCATCACAGGTTAGTTCAAGTCACTGTAAGCGATTAAAGAGAGTTTAAAGAAATTGTGGAGCTTTTTTTTTTAATACTGACTTGCAATTCTGCCGCATTTAGAGAAATGAGGTTCGTTTCTGCATTAATAACGGAACTACAGTGATGGCTAAGCATATTCTTGTTATATTTTCTTAAAATGCATTTAAAAGTTATCTTTTTGATATATTTTGCCCCGTTTCATATGGAGCAGTTAGTTGGTAAATAATTTGTTAATGTGTTCGACGTCTTTGGTATTTTTTTTTTTTATTTTGCATAGAATTTTTTTTTTGTAATTTTCAATATTTTGTGTGCATGTTGCAAATATTTCATAAAATCAATTAAAAATATTACTACGTTCATGCTTTAGTATGAAATTCACGACTGTGCAAAGTACCATAGCGAAGCCTTGGCAATCTGCAAGCCTCAAACTTCAACATTTTATATCTCCAGAAGAAAATTAGCTACGGCGTTCGCATATAGCTGAATTCTCTCTTATGAACATGACTTCAACATATATATTACAAAAGTATATAAACAAATTGTGACCCAAACCATCTGTAATGTACCGGCCGGTGGCCAGGATATAGGGTGAGTGCATGTACTCCCGCACTTTCAAGAGCACGGGACTGGTGCACGGTTTTCGGGGCCACGAGACGGGCATTCCAGGCGCCATTAAAGTAACGTCCGGACGCTTGTCTACGCCGAGCTTGAGTCCTTGCCTGGGATACATAACAATTGGCTACGAGGTAGGTCAACAGTCAAGAACTTCAGCGGGCAGGATGGTTTCTCAAGGCAAGCTGGAGGAGTTCGACGGAACAGCTTGGACATCTTGGGCCGAGCGCCTAAGCTTTTATAGCGAGGCCAACGCAGCTGAAGAGCCGTCAAAGAAAAGAGCACTACTGCTTACACTTTGTGGACCCAAGACCTACCCAAGACCAAGAGGTTGTACGAGCACTCGTGGCACCAAGAACCCCTGCAAACGTCTGCTTTGACGAGCTCATGGTGCTACTCCAGAAACAGTTCGACCCACGGCCGTCAGAGCTGTTCAGCCGAGCGAAGTTTCAAAGAAAAGACCAGCAGCCCGGGGAATCCATATCCAGCTACGCGGCGGCTTTGAAGAAGTTAGCCGCAGACTGCAACTTCGGGATCTCTGTGACACCGGTGACTGCGACTACTTCCGGTACAGCAAGCGTCGGTTTGGCTTAAACTGCTACCGGCGCCACCGGCGAAGGAACACCTGCGATTTCGGGGACCACAGGACACACACCGTGTAATCCGACAATGCTACCCCTTGACGTAATGCACAGAGATCGTTTCGTTTGTGGCATAACTGATGAGCATCTCCAGCAACGTTTGTTTGCGGAAACCAACCTAAATTTTCAAAAGGCGTATGACATGGCCGTGCGAACAGAAAGTGCCGCACAACATCAACGAGATTTGAAAACACACAAGGAGGAGGTTCATGTGGTTAAGAAAGAACAGCTACCAACTAAGCAGCTGAGTACGAGTGGCAGCAGACAGAGGGATCTACAGACATGCTACCGATGCCAAGAACAACATTCGGCTTACTAGTTACTCCTGCCGGTCCCGAAACGCACGGTGGAGCTTCTGACACAAGAAGGGACATATCGAAAAGGCCTGTTTCAAAAAGTCAAGAACGCAGCACCTACCGCGGACGACACACAGCCTCGATCAGCCAGATGAGCTACCTGATTTTGACGATGATCATTCGGATACGCCATGGAGCCTGCACGAGCTGAATGTAGTTAGAGCATCGAATACGCTGCCAAAGTTTATGGTGACGCTGAGGATTGAAAATAAAGAGCTCGAATTCAAGGTCGGTTTCGGAGCTGCTTGCTCAATCATCAGCGAAGCTACATATCGCCATCTCTGGCCGAAGAATGCCCCTAAGCTAAACCAGGAGGGCCTGACCCTCCTTACATGGTCAGGAGAGGGCTTACAAGTGCTTGGGACGGGAAGTGTACACGTGCGACATAAATCGAAGGAATACATCTTGCCTTTGGTCGTGACAAAAGGCTCAGGATGCAGCTTTCTGGGACGGAACTGGTTTCGAGACCTAAAGATCCGGGTGAGTGGAATCCACCACTTCGGCAACCATGGCAGCGTTGCAGAAATCTTGAAGACACATGAGGATGTTTTTGATGCCAAGATCTCGGGATACAAAGGGCCGATAGTAAACCGGGAATTAAAAGAAGGCGCGACTACCCACTTTCTCAAAGCACGACCCGTGCCGTTCGCACTGCGCACCGCGGTGGAGGCCGAGCTGCGGAGTCTCGAGAATCAAGGAATTTTGGAAGCGACGCCACACTCTGGGTGGGCCACACCGGTGGTTGTAGTACGAAAGAAAGATGGCACCATCCAGCTATGCGGAGATTACCGAAGCACGGTAAACAATGAAGTAAAGCTCGCAGTGTATCCCATGCCAACGGTTCCAGAAATCCTGGCAAATTTGCAAGGAGGTTTGGTATTTTCGACGCTAGACCTCGCTCAAGCGTATCAACAGCTACAACTGACAACAGAGACGGCTGACGTGTTGACCATCAACACTATAGAAGGCCTCTATCGAGTCAAGAGGATGCCATTTGGCATCGCAGCTGCTCCAGCAATTTTCCAGCGATTCATGCAAACTGTTTTAGCAGGAATCCCGAGTATCGGGATATACCTCGATGATGTGATTATCAGCGGGGCAAACAATGCCGAGCACATGACTAGACTGGACACAGTATTGACGAGACTTGCTCAAGTTGGTCTACGAGTAAAAAGATCTAAGTGCCGCTTCGCAGTGGAACAAGTACAATACCTCGGACACACAATCGATGCTGCCGGGATACACCCGACTGAGGAAAAACTCAAAGCTATCCACGAGATGACGGAGCCGACCTCTCCAACAACGCTAGAGTCGTTTCTCGGACTTCTAGCCTTTTACGACCGATTTTTAGCAAATCGGGCAACAATTGCAAAAGATCTCTACGCACTGCTAGAGAAAGACAGACCTTGGGAATGGAAAGAAAATCATCGACGAGCCTTTCTGCAGCTGAAACAGGCCATCATAAAACGTACGGTCCTCGCGCACTACGACGAGAACAAAGCCTTGATCGTGACATGTGACGCGTCCGCCTACGGCGTCGGCGCAGTATTAGCACAGCTAGGTGCAGACGGAAATAAGGCTCCGATCGTGTTCATATCAAGGACGCTCGGCAAGGCTGAAAAGAACTACTCGCAATTGGACCGTGAAGGGCTGGCTATCATTTTCGCCATGGACCGTTTTCATCGCTATGTCGCGGGACGTCCCGTGAAAATAACGACGGACCATCAACCATTGTTGGGCATCATGGACCCGAAATCACCAGTACCGAGTGTGCTTTCGCAACGCATGACACGCTGGTGTATCAAGCTCGCGGCCTATAACTATGACCTAATCTACAGTGCGGGAAAACGCCATCAAAACGCTGACGCTCTGAGCCGAGTACCATTGCCAGAAACGCAGGACGAAGAGAATCCCCCCAGCGATGTCCTGATGTTGGAGGCACTGACGAAGCCTCCCATGACTGCAAAATAACTGGAAGACGAGACAGCAATTGATTCCACTCTGGCTGATGTCTTTAGAGCAGTCAAGAATGGCGAGGTAAAGAGACTGGTGGGCGATCAGTTCAACGCGTACAAGCTCAAGGCAACTGAATTATCCATCCATCGTGGTTGTCTCACCTGGGGGGGCGCGCGTGGTAATCCCAGCGTCAATGAGACCCGAGGCTATGAGACTTCTACATGCAGGAAACCGAGGCATCGTAGCCATGAAGGCCTACGCCCGAAGCTACGTGTGGTGGCCCGGTATAGACAAAGAGATCAAATTATGTGTAGCTCAATGTGAGAAGTGCCAGCTACTCCAGAATGCACCACCAAAAGCCACCAGTCCCACCTGGGACAGACCTACAGCACCATGGGACACCATCCATTTGGATTTTGCAGGGCCTGTAGATGGACAAGTCTATCTCGTCGTGGCAGATGCATACTCTAAATGGTTAGAGGTTCGTGCAGTTCGAAACATGACGTCATCAACTGTTATTTGTGAATTACAGAGCATTTTTGCGACGTTCGGCATACCACGTAAAGTAATGTCGGATAACGGAACCGCTTTTATATCGCAAGAGATAAAAAGCTTTTACCACTCCAATGGCGTCACAGCGATAACAAGCGAACCTTATCAACCTGCAACGAACGGCAAAGCCGAAAAAATGGTACAGCAATTAAAGAAGGCTCTGGCGAAGGGAAAAAAAGACGGGGTGAAGTGTAGGCTGTCACGATTTTTATACAAGCAGCAGTACCACGGTACACACTGCAACGGTCAAAACGCCAGCGTGGATGCTACTTGGTCGAGAGTTACCATCACCGCTACAGAGACTACTTCAGGGGCCTAGTTATGATCCTCCAACTCCGTTGACAACCTCAGTTTTGACACACACGCAGGACTTTTCGGTTGGTCAGGCCACGTGGATCAGGAAGTTCCCAAGCGGAAGGACTTTGACAGCTGGCGTCATTACACGCCGTCTAGGTCCCAGGTCGTGGAAGATCGACACCGAGGAGGGGCAGGAGAGACGGCACATGGATCATATTCGTCCAAGGAATTGCACCTCGCAGTACAGAAAGAGCAGTACACCCGCTCCAGTGTGGGACTTGGTCCTGGAGCCCGACGAACCGACATCCGCACCTCCGAAGCCGGAGATCGCACGTGCACCTCTGAAGCCAGAGACATCACGTACGCCTCCGAGGCCGGAATCCGCGCGTAGTGAAACACACCAACGCACCAGAAACCGTGTGCGAAGACCACCGGAAAGATTAGGAGTCGCAACTAAGTGAGGGGGAAGTGTAATGTACCGGCCGACTCCCGCGCTTTCGAGAGCACGGGACTGGTGCACGGTTTTCGGGGCCACGAGACGGGCATTCCAGGCACCATTAAAGGGGTAGGGAAACGAAATTTCAGCGCTCATTTTCTTGCTTGAATGTGTTGCATGTTGCACCCTAATCTCAAAAACACCAGCCTTCCGCTGAAAGGCACAAGAAAACTAATTTTAAAGCTAAATAAACGATCTTCCAATGTGCACCTGGTGGATGCATGCGGAGCCTATTTGGGAGGTAGTCTAGCAACGTTGTGGAATCTACTACGTAGTCGTGACGTAGCAGATTCCTCTGGAGCAGCGCCGTTCTTTGGAAGTACGCTCAACTGTTTAAAGTCACCTCGGCCTGAACGTGTTTGCCCCTTTTCGAATGAATGCGAAAGCTTGATAATGTGGATGCTTGGGCAAGTTGGTAATTCATGCTTGGATGGAACAGCGCGGATGAACAGCCACACTCACATGCACACAAGAAGCAAACAGACTCGCAGCGCTGACTTTCAACTCAGTTCTATATTTCTTCTTCCTCAAATCTTCAACTTCTTCACCTTTGCCGTTAATGAGAACAATTTAAATTTTTACACACCAGAGACCAAATAGCCAATACACATTAAAAATAAATAATAATTAAATAAATCATGCAAAGACAACTAAAGAAAATAATACTAAAAAAATAAGAATTAAAAATTAAATTTAAAAAATAATAAAACGAACAATTTCTCATCACTATTGGTGCTTTGATGATATCTCTATACTTCGTCTCACCTTAGTATGGACTATTGTTAAGCCGCGCCTGCTAAAAGCGCGAGCTAGTCGCTTTGAATGAAGCCGCGGCGGCTGCACGAGCGCTTGTGCAGCATGTGCTCTAGTCAAGGCAGTCAATGCTGGCCGCTCGCGCTAGCACAGCCTTCGCGGTTAGTGCATGCTAGGGTGAGACGAAGTATAGATAAACCAATTCCGGCCTTTCTTCCTCGGCTTCAGAGGAAGACGAAACCAAGGGGTCGTACTGGTAGGGCCGGAGGCCGAATCCCCTTTCCGAAAGGAATACAGAGTGGGCGGTGTCGGTCTCCTCATCCTCACTTGTGTCGTCGTTCCCGAGAAAATCGTCCTGAAGCGCCATTGCAGTGGGCCAGACCAACACGACGCAGACGACGCGACGACGCGCGCACAACCGATTTCACACTTTCACACGACAGGTGAAACGCCCGTCACCCCGCGGGCACTTCCAACGGCTCGGTTGTAACGCGCTGACGGTGTTGACACCACTACAACGCTGACAACGCCACCAACGGCAAAGCTCATAACCAAGCCTGTCTTGCCACGTCACGGATGCGGGGAGTCTTTTTTTGTTGTTTTTGTTTGCGCCGGATATCCCATGACGCATCGCGCCCTCCGTTCGCTTCTCTTCGAGCGCTCGCTCGAGTGCACCGTTTGGAACGAAAAATATAGCCAATCGTTCAAAATACAAACGTGCGATTATGAATTACGGTTATTATCCGTCATGCTTGACCCATTTCTGAACGAAATTTGAATATTTCAATTTTTGTTTCCGTACCCCTGTAAAGTAACGTCCGGACGCTTGTCTACGCCGAGCTTGAGTCCTTGCCTGGGATACATAACACCACCATTGCTCACAATAACGTAAAAACGCCCTACAAGAAAAAACACAAAAAACTACATAGTTGTGATATAGTACCACGATCAATGATAGTGGTACTTTAACTGTAACACGAGGAGGAGTATTTTCAACAGATACACGATTAATCTTAAGTTTCAAAACAGGCTTTCATTTATCGTGTTCCCGTAGTCAGCGTTGTAGCCTGTCCTTGACAAATGGGCGTCGTAAACAACTTAGGAGTAACCAAACAACAGGGGAAGAAAAAAAAGACAAAGACTTGTCGGAAATTCCCCGAAGCTAGAGCAACGAGACCTACTTCCAGGGAGCTTCAGGCGTATTTCTGTCTTGTGCGCAGATTGCAGACGTTGCAAATCAGGAGGATCTCGCGTACAGAGGCCTGAAAAACAAGAAATAACCAGACCACGTTATGCGGAGAAACATCTGTTCAGGGCTCAGGAAGCATTCTGCTGTTTTCTCGTGTTAGACATTCGTGTTTTACATAAAGTTTGATAGATCAAGAACAAAATTCATTATTGGAGAAAAAGATCTTGAGCATCAAGTCATCTTGAACACGGAGAGTTGGGAAAGATACAATAAGAGACCTAAACACGTTGTTTGGAACAGCTACTAGCTCTTAGTCACATGACTACAGGATCTGTATTTTCCAGACTTTCGTTGTGGGAAACCAGGAGGATGTGCCTGGGAGCACATTTCGTCATGGTAAGTCTGAAGCCCTTCAAAAGCTAGTCTAGAAAAAAAAAAACAAGCAACGCTTTAATTGGGTATTAAAGCGAAAACTAACACCGAATTATTTAGTAATGAGATAAAACAAGAGATAAGAACATTTATAACTAGAAAGCTGATACTTATTTCAGCATACACTCGGAAGTCCTCATAGGCATATTTCGTAACACAGGGAAACAAGGGGACTAACTTTGTGTGTGGGGGGTTTGTTTGTTTTTTTTCGATACAAATGCAAATAAGGCCAGCTTTTTTTTCTGCAGATGGACGGGGAAAGAAATATGTAAAGGAAGGGAGAAAAAAATTTGGAAGGAGACATGTCCCCTTCAATATTAGTTAAGGACTTCTGGTTTCCTATTGTGTGTTGTGTTGTGGGATTTGTCAATAAGGTATAGAGATAAGGTAAGAAAGGTAAATAAAAACGAGTATGGCTATGTATGGGGTAATGCCCCATACATAGCAGGCTGACCTCGTACTCGTTGCCAATGATTGCCATATTTGTATCCCAAGTACTCGGCGGTTTAAAAGCACTAAGCAGACAAACGCCCCTCGCTCCCCCCATATTTGATAATGTTGCTGCAGGACCTGCTCTTTTCTTTGCTTCAAATATTCGAACACGATATGTTCTATTTATTGCCCCTTCATCTTTACAACAAACTCCCCTAAAATCTTTTTTTGTTCTTGTCCGGTATAGGAATTTTGGTGCATATTGAAACACTTCCAGTTGAAGTCAGAGCAGAGTCGCCTCCAGCTGTCTTGGAAGTTTGAGTTGTTCGAGGAAGATAAATTGAGGGTTCAAGGTGTACAGTTCAAGATGATTCCACTGCGCGCTAGATCATTATTTCTACGAGAATAATTATGTTACGCCGTAAAAGAGTGTGTTCACGTAACATTAGTAAAAATGAATAAAACCTTCGCTGATATTAAAAGTTGACTTTACTGCACCATCTGCTTCTTCATTCCCAGCGACACCAAAGCGACTGAATGTTCGTTGAAAGGCTACCATGCGACCTTGTTACCTTGGATTGGTGACGTAAGACAGATATACTTATTCTACACGCATTAAGTTGTACGCATTATGTTTTTTAGATGATCCTAATATTTGTAGTGTCGGTTTCGAACCGCCGGTCCGGTGCTGGGTATATATATAGTTGAGACCTAAATTAGAGGAACGCGACATAACTACACATGTCAAAACAGCACATGACAAAATAGCTCGGTCAAAACAGCACGGCTCAAAGCAGCAAGATATCAAACTAGCACAGCGGCAAAAACAACACGTGTCAAAATAGCATGCTACGAAACAACTCTGCATTATGATAGCGACAAAAAAAAAAAACAAAAAAACATGCCAAAACAGCACAGCGTCAAAACGGCACAGCGACAAAACAACCCGCACGTAATGTTTATGTTTCCTTCGGCGCTCTAATCTTGCGTTAATGACATATCAAGAGAGCGTGCATATTTATAACGTACGCGCAATTATATTTCATCTAGCCACCGCTAAGTGCTAATGATTTGTAACCCCGTGACTATCTTAATTTTTAGTGGGGGATGGGAGGCTACCTAGTTAATCATAATATCTGTCAATGCATTATCGATCTACGTGAGCTATAGTAGGTATTCCGTTATGTTTCATAAAAATACTACTTTCTGATTTGCAATTTGCAAACGCCACAGAAGGCAAAAACGAAGTGTTAAAGAGTTCTCTTTGTTTGATGTGCACGGATTTTTGACGTTGAGATTCAGCACCGTAATAAGAAAGCGGCAGCCCAACAGGGTGTCAATGGGAGCGGGGGGAAGGGAGATTTGTGGTCGAGTGGGCTAGCGCACACCAGCTCGGAGCACGTAGAGCGAAAGCTTAGCTCGCGCTGCAGAACTCCAGGAACCTGAGCTCAATTCCGCACCCCCCCCCCCTTCCCCCCCTGCCCCTTTCTGATCTGGATGAGCATCGTACCGGCGTGGGGTCGTGTATCACTAAAGCGTGATCCACGTTAAATACCCCGGGCTAGCTGTTGTACTGCACTGGCTAAATTGCTCATATGCGGCTGAGAGACAAGTCGCCAGTTGAGGCAGATTTACTTCAGGCTGTATAAACATACACGCAGCCCAATCTGTTTTGTCAATGTGGGTCTGTGTGGCATACGTTGAGTACATTTCGCAGCTTTACAGAGATCCTTGCGTAGGGCTTCGAGTCTCACGCAGCACATCATCTCTGGTTGTCTCACAGCTTTTGTAGCGTGAGGCTTTGCTCTTTCTTCAGAGCCTCGATGAGACGGCATGGGTCTGGAATGCTCGTTGAAAGCCGAGGGAAGACTGAACACACATGTGCCGCTTCCACCGCGGCTATTGGATTTGGGAAAATTCGTCAACGACGCGCTCGCTATGTTGTCAGTGCGCTGTTTTGAAGCTGCATTCGCGTTTTTTGTCGTGGTGCTGTTTTTACGCTGTGCTGTTTTGGCAAGTTTTATTTTGTCGATGTGCCTTTTTGACGCTGTGCTTTTTTGTCGCCAGTTATTTTGAGGCGTGCTGTTTTGTCGCTGTGTTATTTTAACGCAGTGCTGTTTTGACGGGGTTGTCTTATCGGGTGCTGTTATGTCGTGTGCTGTTTTGTCACGGTGCCCTAAATTTGTAGTGCTTGGATGCTTGGATTGATGGCTTGGATGCAATTGATGTTGTTTTATGTTCAAAACTCATACTAAAAGGAAGCCTCGGGGTAGGTACCCACACTTCAGCAACCGATCGTGGATCTGGGGAAGAGCTGTAGGCGTCAACATGTAGAATATTCAGCCGTTACCATATGCATTCTTGATGTCGGCAAAGACCACTACGGTGATTTGGCGCTTGACCTTGTTCTCTTCAAACGTGACTAGGTCTACAACTCTATCGGGGGTGTTCGTTACACGTAAGAAAACAGACATTAGAGAGTTTTAGTAGACCGTTTCCATTTTCCGCTCCGCTCTGAGGGTGCCAAACTGCGCATGCGCGGCCTGCTTCAGCGGAATGGAAAGCGGGGGTCCAAAAACGCGTTTTAGTAGACCGTTTTGCTTCAGCGTAAGGGCGTTTTGAGAGCGTTCAAAAAATTCGCTTGCGTAGCCCCACAAGTGGACGTTTATAGTACTAGTAAGACAGAAAAACTAAACGTTAACACGAAGAAAGTGAAAGGGAGCGTGTTTGTGAAGGTGGTAAAAACGAAGGCGAGAATAATGAACACAAAAGAGTAGGCACACACGCGAAGAATATTACGCTATAAAATATAGATATAATCGTTCCACCCTGTGTGCAAGTGAAGCCGAAGGTATAACAATGAGCATATTGCTCTAAACGGCACTTGCACTGCACGAGCGCGCGTGCTCGTCAAGGACGCTGAAAGGCCGGCACTCGCTCTTGTAGCTTCTGCTCCACTCGAATTAAAACTGAGACAGATTTACGTATTTGAAGTAGAAAAATGAAAGAAAAGGACGAAGTTTGCGCATTCCGAGTACACCCTTTTGCGAAGTACGAGTACAGCGTTGCTCAAGGCTAGCAAGACACCTGCACGATGAATCCCCGCGGTTCTCAATGGAGGTGACTTCTACAAACGAGATTAAGCTGGCGAGACATCGAATCAATGATTTGTATCCCTCATGCCATGAAGCGCCGAAGCTTCCTTTCCGAACGCGGTTTGCTGGATATTGCCAACGTAGAAGAGAAACCCTTTTGGAGGCAATCCCGCTTAAAGGGGCCCTCCAACAGTATTTGAGCGTCTACTTTTTTTTTTGCGGTTTCTCCACGCTAGTGGTCCCGGAAACCCAGTGGACAACGAAAGAGTTTAAAAATATTAGCGCATCATATTTTAATTTGACAAGTCGGAAACACCTCCTCCGACGGTGGCGCCGCGAGGTGCCGAATGCGCGCGCACAACGGCGCTCCCTTTCACTATACGTCACAGAGAGCTTTAGTAGATCGTTCCGATACCTCCGATAGCCCCGATAACGATACTATACATGCGCAAGGGAGGCAGTAGAGAGTTTTAGTAGATCGTTCCGATGACTCCGATAATGATACCCGATACTCTGCCTCTGCCTTTGCGCTTACATATATAGTATCGTTATCGGGGGTATCGGAGGTATCGGAACGATCTACTAAAACTCTCTAGTGGCGGAGTATCGTGATCGGCAGTATCGGAGGTATCGGAACGATCTACTAAAGCTCTCTATTCACTGGGTTTCGTGATTGGCGAGAGCCGTCCCAGAAATTTTGAAGCGGAATAAAGTATATCACACGTTAACCGTCATTATTTCTCTAAAAAGTCGTTTTTATAGAGCTAATAAAGTTGCAAATAAAAGTTCAAAAAGGGCGAAAACAACGCCTCGTCAACCTCGTCGCTCGTCGCTCATGCGCGCCTCCCAGCGGCGGAGTACCTCCTACTCGCCGAGGTGGCTCCGGTGGCGGAGTTGGCGGAGTTGCGGGAGACGAGCCTTCCGCGGCTGTCGAAGCGGACTGCGGCGCTTGCGTGGTGTGTCCTCGTACGGCGCGACGCCCAGCTCCGCACTCCTTTTCAAGAATTCGGCGCTCAAAATCCGATAAGCCCGGTAAATTCATCGATGATGGCAACCCGATTCCAAAGCTACGATGGTTGCAGCGAGGCCTAATGGCCGACCGGCCCGACGGCGGCCGACGGGCTATCAACCAAACTCGCGTCCAATTGGCCAACCGCTTTGCTCCAATCGCTAAACTGTTTCATTTTACGTCATGAAGCGCAATGTTTTGCTTATTTAAAGTTGTTTTCTGCAATATTTAATTTGCTAATAACTCACAAAATATTGCGAATTTCTGTAATATTTTTTTTTCCTCGGTGTTCCTGCTTTCATGGAGCTCCGTTTCAGCGTGAACTTCAAACCAGTCAAAAAATTGTTGGTGGGCCCCTTTAAAGAAGAACCTGGCTGCTCTGAGAGTGGGCCTCCAAATCCCAGCACCCGACAGATCGGCGCAGGGTGTTGCCAATCTGGCCAGACGCTTTGCATAGATCTTTGTCGACTGGCCTATCGCAACCGTCTGTTCAAACTTTGATGAGCGCTTGGACGGAACTTGTCGGTGTTCTTCAGTATTGAGAACCTCATCGTGGTTCACATCAACGAGAGGTTCGGCCACCTGCTCGCTGACATAAAAAAAACATAGGGGGTTGACCCTGGCAAAACTGGAGCTGTGCTCACAGGTGAGACCCTGCACGGTTTGTGTAAATTTCGTGTTTCCATTGTTTTTAGCACAGCTGCTCTGTCCAGTAAAAAGTTACCCTTTTTGATACGCCAATAATTTACGTATTTATTTTTGTTTCGGCACAAAAAAACAAGGTGTACATGGGCAGTGTCAGGACAAGTCACGACGAGCGCGCTTTTAATCTGTGAGTTTTAGTAGGCCAATTTTATGAGCCCTCTATGCTCTACTTTATGCTCTGGAAGAAGCATCGCCCCCACCGCGCATGCGTAGCCCGCTCTGAGTTGGAGCGTATAGTTAGCGGAGTGAGCTTGCGCTCCGCTTTAGAAGTTGCAGAGCGGACTTCCCTCAGCGTTCTTAGCTGGATCGCTTAGATCTCAAGATGGCTGCACTTGCTCAATACGCGTCGATGTTTTTCACCTTGACCTCAGCTTGAAAGAGGCCAAATGAAGAAGTAAAGCGTACGTCCCACGCGTGAAAAGTAAACCAATCCATTTGAGTTTTATGGAACACAAAAGAGCATAATCAAACGAAGCGAACGAGTATCACTTTGCAACCAACACGGTGTCGGTAAAGTCGCCGCGTTTTTGTGGGCCTCCTATGGCTATGCAATCAGAAGTACTGGAGCGCGTGCTTGAACGCCAATTATACCTGTACACGCGTCCTCCTGTCGAAAATGACACTGAAAGTTGACCGCGAGCATAGCGCTCGCTAGCCGCACCAAAAAAACCATTCCTCTCAAATTTATTTATTCATATTCACTCGCAATATTTTAACTTTCCTCCGGAACTGTTCGCCTTGGATTTCCTTCGTAGAAAATAATAGAGACTTGAATGCAGCCTTTTTAAAAGTGCATGCCATGCTGCCCCTATTCTTCAAGGCCGCCTTATTTTGGCCAAGCGTATAGGGAGCAAGAGAGCTGCGTCATTGTTTGTGTGGGATGCGAGTCTAACTGTATTAAGGCCGGTTCAGACACTTGCGTTTGAGTGCGTTTGACTGCGTTGCGGCGAGAACCGAAAGCGAGTCACCGGCACATCTGTGCTTCGTATAAAGCGTGGAATCCAATTCAAGGAATCTTCTTGGCACGCGATATAAGCAGCAGGGATGTCCTGGTGTCTCGCTGCCGCAACGCAGTCAAACGCAGTCAAACGCAACTGTGTGAACCGGGCTTTAGACTCGAATGCTGCGTCAATGCTGAATATGAACTCGGTTCTACTCACAAGTCTCGCACTAAAAGCGATGCCCAAAATATAACGGCCGAATATGTTGCCCGGTGGTGTTTTGAAAAGAGTTACCAAAAACGGTCGAAAGAATATTCCATGTCAAGTTTTTGACTGGTGAAAACCAGACAGGCATAAACAATTCAAAATTTATGAAACACAGCACTTGACTTCTAAGCAATAGCGGTAGTCTAGAACGCGTTTCAGAAGTTTCGTTTTGAATGCACAGTTTGACGGCCTCAGAGCTTAGTGAAATTAAGAAACAACTATTTTTTTTTTTTAATTTACGATACACATTTTTTAGCAACCCTACCATGGAAATACTCTTTATCTTACATGAGTAACAAGTCCCATATGACATGTTTTGGTAGTGTGTAAATACTGCCGTGTTGTAAGAGTGTCTTTTTCTTCTTTTTATTAGGCCGTCAAAGACAAGGGAGCACCCCTGGACAACTATTGGGGTTTTGTTGACCGCACAGCACGTCCATGCCGTCCATCAAAGAATCAGAAGCCATACTTTTCTGGTCACAAGAGGGTGCTCGTCGTGAAGCACCAGGCAGTGATGTGCGCAGACGGCACAATTTGTCAGCTGTACGAACCTTACAAAGACCATGGGCATGTTTTTTGTTTTGGTTTAATATTAGAATGCGTAAACTGATCACAGTGAATCATATCCAAGCTGTTGTACTGAGCGAAATACTTGTTCAACAAGGTTGAAATGCGTCTAGAAATATTTTAAGAAAGAAACATTTACTAACGACTCCCATTTTACTTCTCAGATGTGCGTGTGCGTGAATATGGCATCTGATCAAATTACAGTGTTTCTGTTGACTTCAGCATTGTAAAAGTAGCCTGTGTTGCGTGGCCTTCTATTGCAAGAAAACACCGTAGCACAGGTGAGGCTGAAACTAGGCAGGAGCTTAAGCCGAAAAACGCAATTTCAGAAACACAAAAAAGAAAAGAAAAGAAGTGTAGCCAAGCAAAATAGTTTCATCTCATCCCCCAAGGCAGATACATACACTGCGCTCCACTGTTAATACGAACACAATAAAATCGCTTTTATTTGCAGTTTATTTCTTTGACAGCTGTTGAGAGAGCTGAAAGTTTGTCGCTCAGATTAGTGCCCCAAACGAGCGCTTTATTCCACACCATAAGGTTGATGTCAGCGTCAGCCCCTCGTATTTAAGGTGAAAAATAAAAACAGGATATTGATTGTTCCCGGTAACAATGTCGCGCAGTGTACAGAAACACCAAGGTACCCTATCACAAACCGAAGCACACGAAGAAGAAAAAACGCATTCCATTGGAAAAACAAAAAAAGGTAGAGATATAAATGGAGCACTCACTTTCGCCAATTCGCACTGTCTTTCTGCCTAAAGCAACCTAACAAAATATCTGTCCGTTTGCCTACTGCTTTAGTCTTTAATCTTTATTTTTTGGCCCTGGAGAGACGCGGCACCACGGAAAGGCAGGAGCCCGTACCATGGAGGCCCGCGGTGCCGTGTCTATGAAACATGATAATGTGATGAGCATGTACATGCAAGATGACGACGGCATGGGTTGTTGCAATTGGGGAGGATGGCAGTTCGATTCGCAGAAGTCCAGATTGTGGTAATAATCACGTTTATGCGTTTCAATAAAACCCCGAGAGGGGGCGGCCAGTTGGGGGCGCGTGCTTAACCCAGCTCGCTGGTGCTGTTCTGTCTCTCTCGGTGTGGTCAATCCGAATTATCACGACATGGTGTCAGAAGTGGGGTTCGAACGGCCACAGCACTGAAAAGGGCAGGCGTGACGAGCGGCGGTCACAACAGAAGAGGCGTCCGACCGGGAAGAAAGAAAACAGTCGGGTTGTACGGGTGCGGCAGAGACAAAGATGGCGGCGGGCGAGCATCGGGAAAGGGGGCTATGTTGCGCTTTTTGGACTCCCAGGAGACTTGGAAGAGGGAAGTGACGTCAACGACTAGAGAAACGCAGATTGGATGTTGACAGAAGAAAACAAAATCAACATCCAATCTGCATTTGCTGCGTTGTTGACGTCACTTCCCTCTCCCTAGTCTCCTGGGAGTCCAAAAAGCGCAACATAGCCCCCCAGGGGTGCTATGTTGCGCCTTTTGGACTCCTAGGAGACTTGGAAGAAGGAAGTGACGTCAACGACTAGAGCAAACGCAGATTGGATGTTGACAGAAGAAAACAAAATCAACATCCAATCTGCATTTGCTGCGTTGTTGACGTCACTTCCTTCTCCCTAGTCTCCTGGGAGTCCAAAAAGCGCAACATAGCCCCCCAGGGGTGCTATGTTTCGCTTTTTGGACTCCCAGGAGACTTGGAAGAAGGAACTGACGTCAACGACTAGAGCAAACGCAGATTGGATGTTGACAGAAGAAAACAAAATCAACATCCAATCTGCATTTGCTGCGTTGTTGACGTCACTTCCTTCTCCCTAGTCTCCTGGGAGTCCAAAAAGCGCAACATAGCACCTCAGGCCAGCCTACGGTTTCGCGCCACCGACGGCGTTCGATTTTCAACGCCCAGAGGAGTGGACGGCCTGGTCCAGCCGTTTCCTCAGGTACAGAAGGGTCTCGCGACTCATGGAGGAAGAAGGAGCAGCTCAAGTAGACGCTCTAATCTACTGCCTAGGGGGAGATGCCGAGGACATACTCGCCGCAGCAACGCTGACGGAAGAAGACAAAGTGGACTTCGAAAAGGTGCTGGAAGTATTCCAAAATCATTGCATCGGAAAAAGAAACGTTATTTACGAGCGAGCGAGGTTTCATCAACGCAAGCAAGAACCTGGCGAGACCGTCGAGGCCTTCGCAACGGCCCTACACAGACTGGTGGCCCACTGCGGGTACGGAGCACTCAAAGAAGAATTGGTGCGCGACCGCCCGGTGGTCGGCTTACAGGACGGGAAGCTGTCAGAGACGTTACAAACTGATTCCGAACTCACCCTGGAGAAGGCGTTACAAAAGGCGAGACAAAAGGAAGCCGTACGAAGGCAGCAGGCTGTCGTGCGCCAGGAGAACCCAGCAGAAGAACTATCTGTCGACGCCCTCCAGAAAACGTCGAGTAAAGGCCGCTCCAGTTCCGGAGACCAAACAAACGAGACTGCGGGGTGGAAGAGCCCGCCACACGGTTGCTGGAAGTGCGGCGGACAAAGCTTCCATGAAAAGAGCAACTGCCCGGCATCCACGTCCAAATGTCACTCCTGTGGCAAGAAAGGCCACTGGCAAAAGATGTGCTACAAGAAAACTCTATGAGAAGTCACCACAGAAAAGAATGAACCTCTACAGAAAAGATGGTCACTGGGCGCACTCAAGGAGGGTAGCAACGCATCAGCATGGAGAAAAGAGCTCAGCGTCAATGGAAAGCCAATCACTTTCAAGGTTGACACCGGGGCAGATGTAAATGCGGTGCCACTGAGGGCTGTTAGAGATGTGAGTGCAGTACAACCCACTGCAGTGAAACTCTACGGTGCCGGCGGACAGCCACTGAAGGTGTTGGGAAAGGTTCAAGCCACCCTAAGCTGTGGAAACAACAGCGTCCGAGATGATATGTATGTTATCCAAGGGCTGGAAGAACCTCTGCTGAGTCGTCGGGCGAGTACGGGTCTAAAGATTGTACAGCTGCTGCAAGCGGTTACAGCAGACCCAGGTGCCAAGTATAAAGAAAAGTTCCCAGGAATGTTCAATGGTCTCGGGGAAATGAAAGGTGACTACCACATCAAGCTCGAGGCAGGTGCAAGCCCAGTGTCAGTAAACACGTCACGGAGAGTGCCCTTGGCTCTGTTGGATTAGGTCAAGGCCCAGCTGACGGAGATGGAGAAAGACGGCATTATTAGGAAAATCGTAGAGCCGACTCCCTGGTGCTCAGCTATGGTGGTGATCCCCAAATCAAGTGGGGAAGTCAGGATTTGTGTTGACCTGACAAACCTCAACAAGTGCATCGAAAGGGGAGAAGCTTGTCCTCCCGTCGGTAGAAGAAACTCTGGGGCGTCTCGCTGGTGCGAAGGTTTTTTCGAAGTTGGATGCCAAAGCGGGATTCTGGCAAGTGAAATTGGCTGAAGACTCACAGCTGCTCACAACTTTTATAACCCCCTTTGGCAGGTTTTGTTTCCAAAGGCTCCCCTTTGGCATCTCCTCGGCGCCTGAGCACTTCCAAAGACGTATGAATCAAGTTCTTGAGGCGATACCTGGAGTGTTGTGTCACATGGATGACATTTTGATCACGGGAAGAGATCTCAAAGAACACGACGAGAGGCTGGAGGAGGTTCTTTCGAGACTGAATGCTGCGGGAATCACACTTAACGATAAGTGCGAGTTCGCAAAAACATCTTTGAAGTTCTTGGGACACATCCTGAGTGCGGAAGGGATCCAGCCAGACCCCGAAAGAGTGAAGGCAATCATGGACTTCGGGGCACCGGACACCGTTACTAAAGTTCGTCAGTTTATCGGCATGGCTAACCAGGTTGGACGGTTTATACCCAACTTGTCGGAAAAGCTAAAACCCATCAGAGATCTTCTCAGAAAGGACGCAGAATGGAACTGGGACGCCCAGCAGCAAGGATCATTCGACCAGGTGAAGCGAGACATCGCGGAAGCTACAACGCTGACACTCTATGATCCCCGACAGCAGCAGATCGTGTCGGCAGACGCCTCGGCGTATGGGCTAGGCGCAGTGCTGTTGCAGAAGGATAGACAAGGACTGGTGAGCCCGGTCGCTTTTGCATCCAAAGGACTGAGTGAGACGGAAGGAAGGTACGCGCAAATAGAAAAGGAGGCTTATGCGGTCACTTGGGCATGCGAACGCTTTGAAAAGTTCCTGATAGAATCCAAGTTTCATGTGCAAACGGACCACAGACCCCTAATTGCGTTATTGGGTGACCGAGAGTTGAATACCATTCCTGCAAGAATCCAGAGGTTCAAGCTCAGACTCATGCGTTTCAGCTACTCCATAGAACATGTACCCGGGAAGGATTTGTGGACGGCAGATGCTCTCTCGAGATCACCAGTAGAGCCCCCTGAGAAGATGGAAGAGGAGTTAGAGGGGTACGTCCAGCTTGTGACAAGCTTCCTGCCAGCTACGAGTCACTATCTGGACGAAGTACGCACTGCTCAGAGTCAAGATCCTGTATGTTGCAAGTTAAGAGAGTACTGTGCAAAGGGCTGGCCCCACAAGACGGACATCCCACCAGAGATCGCTCCTTACTTCAGGAACAAGGACAGCCTCACGGTACAGAGCGATCTCCTCGTGAAAGACAATCGGCTAGTAATCCCGAAGTTATTGAGAGAGAAAGTGCTGTGCCAATTACATGCAGGGCACCAAGGAGTGTCCAAGTGCAGGGAACGAGCAAGAATGTCAGTGTGGTGGCCAGGACTCAGCACTCAGTTGCAAGAGGTGGTTACCAACTGCACAAGCTGCATCCAAGAGCGCATCCCAAAAGTGGAGCCTATGATAGCATCGGAGCTCCCTGACTATCCATGGCAACGTGTTGCAGCCGACCTGTTTGAATTGAACGGCAAGCACTACCTTGTAGTTGTAGATTACTACTCCAGATTTATAGAAGTGTGTCTGCTCAAGCAAACAACATCGGAAGCGATTGTGGCGGACCTAAAGTCTGTGTTTGCCCGCCATGGGATACCGGAGGTGTTCAGGTCAGACAACGGACCGCAGTTCGCGTCCAAGAGTTTTGACGAATTCACAAGAAAGTACCAAATTCGCCACATAAAAAGCAGCCCACACTATCCCAAGAGTAACGGGGAAGCAGAACGCATGGTAAAAGTTGCCAAAGACATCCTGAAAAAGGCCGAAGACCCGGACCTGGCACTTTTGATCTACAGAACTACACCAGGCCCCTGCGGATTTAGTCCAACTCAACTACTCATGGGACGGCAACTACGTACAACTTTGCCTATTTTGCCATACATGTTAACCCCGAAAATACCAAACCACACGGATTTCCGAAGAAAAGATAAGGAAGAGAAAAGAAGGCAGGCCCAAGGATACAATCAACGGCACGGAGTAAGCTGCCACAAGGAGCCGTCCATCGGTGGCTCTGTCTGGGTCAGAGATCCTGGCACGCCGGGGCAGATTGTGAGGAAAACGAACAACCCGAGATCCTTCGTTGTGGAGACACCGTCTAGACAACTCGTCCGGAATACATACCATTTAGTCCCAGCAGAAACACCGAGAAAGAGTGCTCAAACCGGGTACAATGAAGACGAAGAAACGATTTGCGAACAAGTGATCAATCCAGGCGAGAATGTCCAGACCCCGTGCTTTAAGGACAAAGAACGGACATCGGAACAGGTACTCGACCCAGAGGGAGGTCCCGCTACGACTCTCGTTCCGAAAGAATCTGTCATCGACTCCGGCACAAGGAAAGAGGAGCCCTACACTTTCACTAGAGCTGGGCGACGAGTCATTCGGCCCCAAAGATTCAGAAACTAGTTTCAAGCCCATTGTAGAGAAAGGGGGATGTGGTAATAATCACGTTTATGCGTTTCAATAAAACCCCGAGAGGGGGCGGCCAGTTGGGCGCGCGTGCTTAACTCAGCTCGCTGGTGCTGTTCTGTCTCTCTCGGTGTGGTCAATCCGAATTATCACGACACAGATTTCGTTGAGGCGGGTTGGGCGGGTGAGCAGCGAGCCATGGGGATTTGGCACGCCGTTCGATCGGTGCATGGAGCAGCCCCAGGAACATGATGGCGCCGTTGCTCACTGGGGTCCACTGGGGTCAAAGCATCAGGCTTCAAGGAGGTAGCCCAGCCAAAGTAGAAGCTGCCGCCTCCGAGGAACCGAGGCCCAGGGGCTCAGATTAAGGCACCGCCGTCGCCCGGTGTGTCGTCCTCTCAACGTCGTCGTCGTCATCTCGCATAAAAAAATCGAGCCCGTTGGCTTAGACAAGGCAGCACCTGTCCCCACTGTTCAGCGGCCGTGAAAGGATTGCAGCCAGCGATTTCCCGAAGCAGACAGAGGTTGTCGACCACCGTGAAACGTTTTCTTAAGGACGCCGTTTCAAACAAAGTCTGCGCAGCCATCTTAGTACAGCGAGGTTCATAACGATCAAACGCGCTCCCAAGCATGCTTTCAAGTGGCGAGCACCCATTTCGAATTCCTTTTAGAAAAAAACACCATCTACTGAAGCTTCACTATGAGTGGAACGCGCTTCCTAAAATGGCAAGGAAAGCAGAGCTAGCGGAGCTGACGCTTCACGCTCAAATCCCAGAGCGGGTCGCGCATGCGCGATAGCGACTCCGCTTTCCATAGAGCGGAGCGTGAAAGCGAAAACGGTCTACTAAAACTCTCTATTAGCAGGAATATTGACGTCCCGTGCCCTATGCGCCAAGCGAAAATAATTGTGGGTTCTATACTCCCGTAAACGACAGTTTAATATTTTCGCCACACATTTAAACGATCGCACCTTAAACACTGTATTTCATGCATTAAAGAACGTGAAATGTAAAAGTTGTAGCCCTTTTTTAAACCTTTAGCTTCTGTTATTTCGGTGGCAATTCACCAAAAGAAAACGTATACTGCTTCTCCATTGTGGCGTCCTCGGTAATATAAAAAACACATAACCGCACGCAAAAAAGAATTTATATATATATATATATATATATATATATATATATATATATATATATATATATATATATATATATGTATATATTGAAACGTTTGCTTTACCCCCGGCCAAATCTCAATGATATATCACATCGCTTGCACCAATTAAGTTGTCGCCACGTTAAATGGGTCAAGTTGAGCGACTCCCCTGTCAGCTTTATGCCAACTATAAACGGACAATACAGACGTTGGTTCATGGGAACCCCTCCTTGTATTATCTTGAGATCTCGATGACCGAATGGACGAAGGTTTTCCAGCCCCTTGAAAGCGGTCCTTCTTTTTTGCGCGATACATTGCCAACCGATCGCCCGCGGCGGGTGTCAGCTACAACCGGCCGACAGTTGCAACATCGTACTTTCCCCCGATACGGAAAGCAGCGCGAGCGTGCACGGTTCCGGCGATCAGTGACCTCGGCCGTCCGGGGAAACACGCGACACCGTCTGAACGTATTCAAGCGCGCCCCTGATAAGCGTCGATGCGTAATCGAGTCTCCCAAATGAAGTAGTGGAATCGTCTAGGCATTTTCCTATTAGCGACGTGGGCGATCGAAAGCGTCGCTGTGGTTGGCCTGCTACGATTGGCCGAATGCTGACTATGACGTCAGCAAATGATTTCTCATCAACGGAAATAACAGGAATCTCAGAACTTTAAATTTGACGGTGCTGGCAGGTTCGCTTTAAGAGAGCAGTGATTTCAAGCTCCCATCGTGCTAATTACAAACACCATCAAACTTGTTGTTCGCAAGGTAATGACGTCGCGAGAGGGAACCACAGGAGGGCGCCACCAAAACATCTCGCCGCTAATAGACGATTGCAAGCAAGGCCACTGGACGCCGCCATGTCTCTGCTCGTGCGGGCAAGCCGGTGCGCACGTTGCGCGTGCTTGCACGCTTGGGGTACCAGTCGGGGGCGCCTTGCTTACAATAGAGTGCCTCAATGTCCTTCTGTTTAGGGTGATGCCATCGTTTGTAGTACCCGATGCCGACAGCACGCGCTCACAGGGAAAATACAAAGAAATCGCAGGAAACAAAATGTCGCCGTAGCACAGTCAGCGCCACGAGCGCGTGCAGGGACACGCTCTTTCACGCGCTTGAGAAGAAAAAATAAAAATAAGCGTTCGAAACAAAATGGCCAGATGTCATCACCCCAAGCAAAGCGCACATGAAGGCACCCTAGCTTACAATAGACAATTGCAAGCATGGCGTCCCGACTTGTGTCCCATGCGGGCAGCGTGCGCGTGAGCACAGCTTTGACAAGCTTGCAATCGCACGGGCTTTCCTGCGCGAGAAGAGACATGGCGATGGCCAATCGCACCGTTTGAAATTGGTCGAAGCGGTCTAATTCAACGTTACTAGATTTCGTCTCACCCTAGCATGGACTAACCGCGAAGGCTGTGCTAGCGCGAGCGGCCAGCCTTGACTGCCTTGACTATACTTCATCTTAGAGTGCCTCAATGTCCTTCTGTTTAGGGTGATGCCATCGTTTGTAGTACCCGATGCCGACAGCACGCGCTCACAGGGAAAATACAAAGAAATCGCAGGAAACAAAATGTCGCCGTAGCACAATCAGCGCCACGAGCGCGTGCAGGGACACGCGCTTCAGAACAAAAAATAAAAATAAGCGTTAGAAACAAAATGGCCAGATGTCATCACCCCAAGCAAAGCGCACATGAAGGCACCCTACTTCATCTCACCTTAGCACGGACTAACTGCGAAGGCTGTGCAAGCGCGAGCGGCTAGCTTCGACCGCCTTGACTGGAGCACTCGCTGCACGAGCACTCGTGCAGTCACCGAGGCTTCATCCAAAGCAACTAGCTCGGGCTTTTGGCACGCGCGGCTAACAATAGTCCATGCTAAGGTGAGACGAAGTATAGAACACTTGCTGCACGAGCGCTCGTGCAGCCGCCGCGGCTTCATTCAAAGCGACTAGCTCGCGCTTTTAGCACGCGCGGCTAACAATAGTCCATACTAAGGTGAGACGAAGTATAGATCCAACTCAGTTGTGGAACTCCGCTCCCGAGCGGGGTCCCTTTGCGTGGCGCCTGTCAGAGGGCGCGCGCTCCGCATTAATACTCGCTATCATCATCATTGACGGCGCGGTTCTGGCCTTTCTTACGGATAACAGCAGCAGACAACTTTCAAATTGTTTCTGCTGCTGTTGGTAGTCACATTTTTACTTTTTACTGGCGAAAGGGCAAAAACTAACCCAAAACCATGCTGAACCTCGAGAGGAGTCGGGACTCAAAAGCAGCCGCGGAGCAGTAGCAGACGAAAACGCGTGGATTAATGCGCCGGCAGCGCCACCTAGCTGCAAAAAAAATCGGACACGGTTTTGGACCCCCTCCAATGTACAGCGTTTATGGGAAGTTCCATAACTGAGTTGATCTAGTAACGGTGGTCTAATTGGCGTAGTGCCGTGCTAAGCATCTTGGAAACCAGATGGTCACGGTTTCGGTCTCGATTTGCCTACCTCGTTTCACGAAAACCCGTCATGGACAAATACAGTGCGCGCACTTTCGAATATGTGACTTTCCTTAAAATCATAGTACCGTAGGAGATATCTACGGATATAAATTAAATGCTAAAACAATTCTTTTTTTTTTTTTGGGGGGGGGGGCGGTGTTTAACGTATTATACTCTGTTTCACCTTATGATGTACCGCAGGAAAGGCTACAAGCGCGAGCTCCTTGCTCTGGGGCACATCTAGGCGCACAAGCTCTCGTGCATTAAAGGCAGCTGCCAACGCTATGAGCTCGTGCTTCTAGCCTTCGCTGCGGTACAACATAAGGTGAAACGGAGTATAGAGTTTGCGCACAGGAAACCAAAGGAAGAAGAAGACGCGAACTGGTCCGATCAGCCTGCTCCATCATCTTAATGTCCCAGGCTCGTTAAATGATCTGTGACCCGGGAGGGTCATGCTGCACTATGGAGTTATAGCTAGGCTGCCAGAAAGGTGTGGGACGCGCCCGGCCGTACTCCTACTCCTCGCTAAGTCTAAGCAGGTCCAAACGGCCGTTGAAGATCAGTGTGTCAACGGGTGCTCTCACTAAGATGAATAAGGTGGAATGCAATCGAGCGCCGAATTTATCGTCATTTAGTGGCCAAGAAGCACTTCTTCATGAACGGGGCAATCTAAATCGAAGCCATGCCACTCTTCCTCATGGATATATGGTGTAGTAAAGTCACTGGATCCTGGGAAAGTAGCGCCATCGCCTTCCTTGCCGGCCAGATGGGCACAACGAAGTACTAACACATAGAGGACCAAACCTCGCAAGGTGATGGATTCATTGGTCTGTTAAAAGTGGCAATCCCCATTTCGGTCCATTCAAATATTCGAAGTTTCCAAAGGGTCGTTCTGAATCCGTTGCACCAAGATCGCCATGGAGCACCATTGTACTCAAAGCGTTCCTCGCCAATATAAGCGTCTTTGGCGCTGTGCATGCGATCCACTTATCACTCACGCTTTTTTTACGTATCTCTTGCATGAGTATTGTTGTTCTTGCGCATTTAAAGACAAGCCGCCAAGCACCAGTGCCGCATGTGGTGGTGATTCGAAGATGTGTGATTGCTTTGACGGTGTGTGGATACAAAGAATTTTGGTATTTAAGAAACATCTCTATAGGGCTACCCGTCACCAGTGAATTTATAGATGGGCTCACGAAAAATGGAAAGGTGAAAGAAAAATTGCTCATTCCATGAACCAAAATGGCAACCAAACGGGGAGCTGGGCGCTACTTTCCCAGGATACAATTAATTACTTTAGGGTGTAGTACACCCTACCATGGTCAAAGATGCCCCAAAATACAACGCGCGCAGTGTTGCATGCAGGGAGTTTTGGAAGTACAGTCTATTGCCTCTACAGCGTAAAAGTTCGACTGCTCCTGCGACCGCGTGCGTTTGTTTACCCTCAAAAAGCGCTCGCGTGCTTTTGTTACGCCTCAAATTAAATCAATGAGAGCGCGCGCATGGCTGCCTCGCCATCACGCGTTTCTCAGTTGTGCGCTTTCTGGGTTGAAATTTGATTGGCGTGCCCCTCCTTGAGCTCCGATGCGCAAAAGACTCATTTTGAAACAACTTGTCGCCGTATAAAATAAAAAAAAAAAAAGAAACATCCTTTGGTTCCTTGGATTATCTAGCGCTGACGAGCGTCATTTGAAAATATTTCAGTCTAATGCTCCCTCACTAAGCTAAAAAAGGTCATAATTACGGGAAAATAATGGTACAAACACGAAGTAAAAAAGAAATTCCTCTCAATATATTTTTATTTCTTTTTACATTCATCTTGTAGGAACGTGTTGTTCATTGTGACTTTCGCGGTCAAAAACGCTTTAGTGACGAATGCACTGAGACAACATGTCCAGGCTACTACTATTATTTTCAAGTTATTTATAAAAACATTAAAAAAAAAAAAAAAACATTCCACACGTGCATACCCGGCCCTGACAACCCTGCTTGGATATATATACAATATACATATCCGCCTCTGTCTGAGCGAAACTACGATAAATGCATCGTTTGGCGTTCATGCAAAGATAAACTGGTCGTCGCTATGAGGGCTCTATATCCTCTGTTTTACTAAAAGTTCCTTGGTAATCAATGTGGCAGAATGCTGTCGTGACTCAGCAGAACATATGATGATAGGCTTATCTCAATGTTTTTTGTGTTTTTTTGTTCTTTCTATATTGTGCAGGTCTAGAAGGGGTACCGGAATGCATGATTAGTTCGCAAAGAATTATAAATATTGGAAACGTTACCTGGCTGTTTTGCCTTTTACTTCTGCCTTAATAACTCCGTAGCAATATATATAGACGCTTTACACACGCGCCAGATTGATCCGCCATAGCCGCCCTTCTCTTGTCTTACCGAGATGCCGAGCCACTGAAGCGGGCGTTGACGAGTCTCCACAACGGCCTATGCTGGGGGGAAGGACACAGTAACACTTAAAATGGCAATAACCTGTCCTGATGTGGAAACGATGAAGTCAAGCGAACGGAATAAGAGGGAACAAAAACTGAAGGTCAGTTATGGCGGCGCCCATGCACAGCTGCTGTAAAGCGTCTATATATATATATATATATATATATATATATATATATATATATATATATATATATATATATAATATAGCGCGTGCCTGCATAACACTGAAGGCATATATAGGTGCATGGGCGATTTTTATTGTTAAAAACAAAAAAACGCTTCATTTTTGCAATCACACAAAATCGACTAAAATGTCTGAAACTTGGAGGAAGAGACGGCCCATGGACACTTCAACCGCTTAAAGGGGCTATGCAACAACTTTTTTTACTATGCGCAAATACCGCTTAGAACGGATCCCTGACGTTAATGACCTATGAAACACGCGTTCGTTTTTCACCCCACGCAATAGAAGTCCCATAAAAAAATTAAAGAAAAACGAGCAGCGTTCACGCCCTCAACTCGCAGCCAGAACAAGCGGCCACGTGATCTGGAGCCGATTATATGCCGCCAATGTTGATCATAGCCACGCGCTGGGGTTGGAAAAGCACAGGACACGCGCTGAGTTCCAGACATTGTTATGCCTCGGCTATTGTCGTCGTTGCAGCGATTGGACACGGGCCACTACCCGAATGCTTCTCGAGCTATCAATTATCACGAGCCCAAATCGAGTGCCCACGCAATGCTCGGGTCCAATCTATGAACCGCATTCAAATATCGTCATATGGGTGTACTGCGATCCCCACGTTACGTCATCGAATTTTGCAAAGGAGAGGCTGAATGAAAATGATCGCTTTTGTCCTTGAAATTACACCGCAACAAAGGAGCTTCTTGGCCAGTGGCATTGCATGCGAGTATCCTTGAGTCCCACTATACTTCGTCTCAGCCTACGATGGACTAAAGGCAGAAGCTATGGACCGCCAGATCTAATCACGAGCCACTTAGAAGTTGCGTGGTATTTCGCTTCGATGCTCGTATCGGTGCCCGCGTCTCGAATCACCAATGGGGAGGGGCGGACGGTGGTTCGGATTGAATAGCACTGAGTGACTTAACAATTTTACATTGCAAAGAAAGCTACGACATACAGGCTCTTTGCAGTGTCGAAGCTATGAAAATGATGCAGCACTTTTGGATTCGGAGGATCATTCGTCCACACCTAATCAATGCTAAGCGTGTCATATTTTAGCGTGGAACGTGATTGGACCTCGCAGCCGGTGGCTTTGGCCTTTAGTCCATCGTAAGAGGAGACGAAGTATAGTGCCAGTAAGCTCGTGTAAAGTGAAAAACATCCCAATTGAATATCGTTGCACAGCTCCTTTAAACACTGAAGTGTGATTCACGCTTCATTAATAATCCGCGCGTCACACTATAGACTATACTTAGTTTAAGTTTGCAAACGGTCAACGCTACAAGCTAATAGCAACAACAGTGCAGCGTCACGGAATTCACCGTCTCTTTGTGTGTCTTCTTTCATTGGCTAAACCAATCAACCGCAGTGAATGCGCCGTCGCCTTGTGCTTTAAGTGTGTGTGTATGTGTGCTTGCATGTTGTCTAGCCCTGACTACGCTTGGACGTATGGGGAAACGGAGTAGGCGATTGCTTTCCCCGCATCGCAAGGTGTCATTAAACATCGATTATTCAAAGGTCCCTCGTGGACAAAAAGTTCCACTCCGCGGAATGACCTCCTCCTCCAGCAAAAAGCCACCATGTCATTTATCTTGTTTCTGTCTTTGTGTCACCCTGTGTCTATTCAATGTCAGCCACTTTTTATATCCGTTCTATAATGCCCGGGTCCCACTAAAGTCTCTTTTTGTGTTTTCTTTGTGTATCTGCAGTGCCACCACATGATGTTTAAAATTGGGTTGAATATATATACATATATACGTTTTTTTTAATAAATATTACATTATGATTATACTTCCGTGTATCTGTGAGCGTGTGTATTCTGAATTATTGATGCTGCTGCTACATCACGAGACAAGTGTTCTATTGTTTTCTTATATTTTTATTCTGTATCTATTTTTTAAGCTGTTGAACTGTATCCGGGGACATAGGCGCTGTCATGCCCCATGCCTTTTTCTCTGCCCCCTCAGTAAATAACATTCGCAACACACACACACGCACACACCAAAAAGTCACTCTGGGGAAAGTAACGCCTTTGCCTTCCCTGCCTGCTAGCCGTATACAAATCGATACCAATATACAGGCGACAAAAACCTCGCAAGTCGATTGGCTGATCGGTCTCCGTTGCCATAGCAATTCCCATTTCGGTCCTACAAATCACTGAAACTTTGAGAGGATCGTTCTGAACCAGTCGCACCAAGATCACTATGGAGCGTCATCGTACTCATAGCGTTCCTCGCCAATAAAGCGTCTTTGGCAGTGCGCATTAAATATACTCGTCAATCACGCTTACCTCCAGAGATCTCTTACTGTTTTTCTTGCGTATTTCCAGACAGCGAAATTATTTTTTCAATGGCGACAAACACCGATGCCGCATGTGGGGGCGGTTTCGAATATCTGTTTGTGTCGTCCAATGACGCTTGGAAGGGTGAACCCAGTCGTTAAGATCACGTCGTTACTTGTGTCGTCGGCGCACCCATCAAGGACGCGCTGCCGAGATAATAACGACATGATTCAAACGACGACGTAACTCTTTCAAAGCATCATTGTGTGCAGGGCTTGCGACCAGGGTGGAAAAGAAAAATCAAGATGATTCAACTCGTGACTAAAATAATTATGTAAATCCTGATTTAAATCACGCCGGTTTTGCTACGGTGATTTAAATCAAACCTTTTCCTAGAAACAATTACGCAAAATACTTTTGTTTCCTGCTTATTTATCATGTAATGCTTTCTACTTGCGCTTGCTTATGTGAATGGATCACGAAGCAAAATAGATTTATTGCCGGTTGAGCATGAAAAACTATTCTAAGCAATTCAAACCTTTGAGCTCTTTTCTTTTTTCTGTCTTGCACTTCGTTTGTTTAGTTACGTAATATCCTACTGCAAGCAAATCAAAACGAGAAAGAAAAATTCAAAGCAAGAAAATGAATGCAAATCGAAACCCGAAAGAAAAAGAAAATAAATTTTTACTAACTAAAACAATAAGATGCTTTTTTTTCTGGCAGAATATTTTCAGTATTGTTTTGTGTGATCGAACCGATTAATTAATAAATCAATCTGCGATGTTTAAAAACAAATTTAGCCATAAAGAATCACTTTTTCTCAGCTATATATCTTTGAAATCAAATTAATTTGAATCGAATCAAATAAATCTAATTTAAATCAAACAAATCTGATTTAAATAATATCATTTTGACTTAAATAATTAAAAATATATGATTTTTTTTTTGTCCAACCTTCTTCCGGTGCTCTTTTCGAACACAACTCTCGAAATCGGGCGAAAAAATGGAGAAGACGGAGCGATCTAGTCCATCGTAAGAGGAGACGAAGTATAGTGCCAGTAAGCTCGTGTAAAGTGAAAAACATCCCAATTGAATATCGTTGCACAGCTCCTTTAAACACTGAAGTGTGATTCACGCTTCATTAATAATCCGCGCGTCACACTATAGACTATACTTAGTTAAGTTTGCAAACGGTCAACGCTACAAGCTAATAGCAACAACAGTGCAGCGTCACGGAATTCACCGTCTCTTTGTCTGTCTTCTTTCATTGGCTAAACCAATCACCGCAGTGAATGCGCCGTCGCCTTGTGCTTTAAGTGTGTGTGTATGTGTGCTTGCATGTTGTCTAGCCCTGACTACGCTTGGACGTATGGGGAACGGAGTAGGCGATTGCTTTCCCCGCATCGCAAGGTGTCATTAAACATCGATTATTCAAAGGTCCCTCGTGGACAAAAAGTTCCACTCCGCGGAATGACCTCCTCCTCCAGCAAAAAGCCACCATGTCATTTATCTTGTTTCTGTCTTTGTGTCACCCTGTGTCTATTCAATGTCAGCCACTTTTTATATCCGTTCTATAATGCCCGGGTCCCACTAAAGTCTCTTTTTGTGTTTTCTTTGTGTATCTGCAGTGTCACCACATGATGTTTATAATTGGGTTGAATATATATACATATATACGTTTTTTTTAATAAATATTACATTATGATTATATTTCCGTGTATCTGTGAGCGTGTGTATTCTGAATTATTGATGCTGCTGCTACATCACGAGACAAGTGTTCTATTGTTTTCTTATATTTTTATTCTGTATCTATTTTTTAAGCTGTTGAACTGTATCCGGGGACATAGGCGCTGTCATGCCCCATGCCTTTTTCTCTGCCCCCTCAGTAAATAACATTCGCAACACACACACACGCACACACCAAAAAGTCACTCTGGGGAAAGTAACGCCTTTGCCTTCCCTGCCTGCTAGCCGTATACAAATCGATACCAATATACAGGCGACAAAAACCTCGCAAGTCGATTGGTGATCGGTCTCCGTTGCCATAGCAATTCCCATTTCGGTCCTACAAATCACTGAAACTTTGAGAGGATCGTTCTGAACAGTCGCACCGAGATCACTGTGGAGCGTCATCGTACTCATAGCGTTCCTCGCCAATAAAGCGTCTTGGCAGTGCGCATTAAATATACTCGCATCACGCTTACCTCCACAGATCTCTTACTGTTGTTCTTGCGTATTTCCAGACAGCGAAATTATTTTTTTCAATGGCGACAAACACCGATGCCGCATGTGGTGGCGGTTTCGACTATGTGTTTGGTGTCGTCCAATGCCGCTTGGAAGGCTGAACTCAGTCGTTAAGATCACGTCGTTACTTGTGTCGTCGGCGCACCCACCAAGGACGCGCTGCGAGATAATAACGACATGATTCAAACGACGAGTAACTCTTCAAAGCATCATTGTGGGCAGGGCTTGCGACCAGGGTGGAAAAGAAAAATCAAGATGATTCAATCGTGATTTAAATAATTAAAATATATGATTTTTTTGTCCAACTTCTTCCGGTGTCTTTTCGAACACAAACTCCCGAAATCGGCCCCCCGAAAAAATGAATACTGTCGATTCTAGAAACCCATTAACGTCTCTTAAATTATTTAAATTGACCCAGCGAGCTATACACGAATTCAACTCTCCTACGTCACGCCGCGGTGGTGGCGCGTCGATCGCACTTCCGGTCTGGGGTGGTGGGCAGAAGTCGCCGTGCGAGACATTCATTCCTGTGTTCTCTCGGAAGAAACCAGACAAAAAACCTGCCTTCTCGTCAAAATGCTGCGACGGGGCTGTACCAAGAGAGCCTGGAAAGGTTTGAAGATCTGTTTTCATGTGTTTCTGCCCCCTCCGTTTGTCCGAGAACGAGCCGTGAAAAGGGCAAAGCAGACACTGTCGAACTACGATAGCTTGAACATGGTTAAAATTGCGCACAGACACTGTCTGTGCGCAATTTTAACCATGTTCAATCATTACCAACTCGCCCAACTAACCACTTTACTACGATAGCTTGTGCGGGCAACACTTCGTGGTCGCCAGATGTATTTGTTTTGTTCCAACATGAACGAGAGAAAACCGCCAAGTTGTCCGGACCACCACGGGTTCAGTGCGCCTTCAAATTCACACGGCCGCCTGATCGTTCGAACTTTCGTCTGCTCTTTCAAACTTGTCTGCTTTTTGTCGTCTGCTCGTTCAAACAAAAGCGGTCCGTAGACCAAACTTTGACCCGGTGATTGCAATAAGACGTAATTGCAGGCCTCTTAAGTAGGCTCGGTGTAAACAATACAAGATGTTGATCATTGGTACCAGTGGCCATCACCGACTTGTTACGCTTGGTCTGTTCCCGCTTCCGATTTTCAGTATCGACGTCGATCATCGCAGCTACCTTCTACACTTTTGCAGCACGAGCGACGTCGCCACCGAAAATAGCTAGAATAATCTCATCATGGTTTTGACGTCCATTCTGCGGCGTTCATGAATCGCTGCACGTCAAATTATTTACGCAACGTTTAGCGGCGTAACGAGCCTTGATAATTTCGCTCAGGCGATTGAAGTGGTAAGACATTGCTATGAGGATGTAGAATCGACAATTCCAACGCGAAAAAGAGTACACATACTCACACAGACGCCGACAACGTGACATTCCAATGGTTTGTTGACGCGGGACGCGGTGCTTGCCCGCACTCCATTGCGCATGCGTTCGAACTGTCGTCTGCTCTTTCAAACTTGTCTGCTTTTTGTCGGCAGCTCGTTCAAACAACAGCGGCACGTAAACCAAGCGTTGACCCGGTAATTGCTCTAAGAACTAAGTGCAGGTCTCAAAACACTTTTGAAGGTTGGTTGGAGTAAGTAGGCTGAGTGTAAACATTAGATACAAGAAAATGCTGATCATTGTTACCAGTGGCCGTCACCGACTTGTAATGCCCGATTCTACTTTGCGGTTTTCAGTATCGACGTCCACCATCTCAGCTACGGTCCAAGCTTTTGCAGCCCGAGCGACGTCGCGACTCAAGATAGCGAGCAGAATCTCATCGTGGGTGTCAGGCTTTAGCGCCCATTCTGCGGCGTCCACGTGAAATGAATTGCCGCACGTCACATTATTCACGCAAAGTTTTGCCTCGTTAATTTTGCTGAAGCCGCTCAAGTAGTCAGACATTGTTAGGAGGACGTAGAATCAACAATTCCAACGCGAAAAAGAGCACGGTGGCTCCCACCGACGCCGACAACAACGCAATTCAATAGTTTGTTTATGGGCGACGGCGGGCTTTTTGCCCACCGTACACCGCGCATGCGCGGCGCCGGTGGCGTCCGCTACCGGCGCTCCGGTTTGTTTGTAAACATGAGTTGGTGTATAGTAATTGTCCCCGATACTGAAATTTCAGGATTACCCCTAAAACAAATAATTAGAAAGTTAATTCAGCAATTTTTGTTAATATAGTCAAGTTACCATGGCGATTATTTCTTCTTCCAAAGTCCGTCGAGCCTAATAAACACATTATGAAGAAAGAACCCGTCTAACTCTCACTTCCTATTTAATGAAAACAAAAAAGATATGTTCCAAATAAAATCAAACACAACAACTCATGTTTACAAACAAACCGGAGTGCCCCTGGCGGCACGCCACCGGCGTCGTGCATGCGCGATGGGGTATGAGCAAGAAACGCCGCGTCCCGCATCAACAAACCATAGGTGGTGTCAGTGGTGGTATTCACTATACTTCGTTTTACCTTATGTTGTACCGCAGAGAAGGCTAGAAGCGCGAGCTCATAGCGTTGGGAGCTCCTCTTAACGCACGAGAGCTTGTGCCGCCGAGATGTGCTCTAAAGCAAGGTGCTCGCGCTTGTAGCCTTTCCTGCGGTACATCATAAGGTGAAGCAGAGTATAGTGTGCCTCAATGCCCTTCTGTTTAGGGTGATGCCATCGTTTGTAGTACCCGATTAACCCGATGCCGACAGCACGCGCTCACAGGGAAAATACAAAAAAAAAATCGCGGGAAACAAAATGTCGCCGTAACACAGTCGGCGCCGCGAGCGCGTGCAGGGACACGCTCTTTCACGCGCTTCAGAACAAAAAATAAAAATAAGAGTTCGAAACAAAATGGCCAGATGTCACCACCCCAAGCAAAGCGCACATGAAGGCACCCTAGTATTCACTGGCGGCCAACGCTGAGCTTGCTGCTGCTGAGCACGTGTTGACGGCAAGCTCCCACAAAGCTTCCAACACGCACATTCTACACCATCAAGATTGTCTTTTTTTGGGAGACCATAAATTAGAACGCACCTCGAGCACGTGCTGTGAGCAGTCACCTCAAATGTGGCGTCCAGTGAATACTATCCATTGGAATGTGCTCTTGACGGCGTCGGTGTGAGGCCCCGTGCTTTTTTTCGCTTGGAATATTGTTTACCCTACGTCTTCCTAGCAATGTCCAAGGCCTGAGCGGAATTAACGCATATAGACCCGTTGCTCTCGGGCAGGGGGCGCGAGCGCGTCCGCAAGACGCGATCATGTTATGCTGGGAGCACCATCCAGGCGGCGCTGTAACGTTCGATTTTGCACGTGCCAAGTTCGAATGCAAGCATCTGTCAGCATCTGCAGACGCGCGATAACAGAACATCTAAAAAAAAAAGAAAAACTAAAATAAAAAAGAAAAAATATGCAGCTCGTGGCCCTAGCGTCCCATTCAGCTTTATTATTTTATTGCGTTCTTTCATAGCTTCCGTGAGCCGGTATGTTTCACTTTACGTGATAGCGAAGCTGAAGCTACTCGCCAAAGCATGTTCCCCTGAACGATGCTCGCACTGCACGAGCGCGCGTGCTTGGCAGGGACACTGAAAGCTCGGAGCTCGCTCTTGTAGCCTCTGCTACGCTGGCACTTAGAATGGAACGGAGTAGAAAAAACTGTAGTGGGGAAGCGTATTGACGGATGTTCTAAACGCGAGCCAAATATTCTATTTTTCTCGCCTGGAGCGCTGCTCAAAACTTGAGAGCTACGGGCCTATACACCGTTACACCGCAAAACATCGTATAAATGTTTAATAGTATCTGTTTGTGTGCAGCTAGCAGGCAGGGAAGGTGACTTTAGACAGTAGCTGCGATGCTCGACTTTGATACTGAAAATCGGAAGCAGAATCGGACCAAGTGAATCCCGCATAACAAGTCGGTGATGGCCACTGGTAACTATAATCAACATCTTCCTGTATCTACCGCGTTTACACCAAGCCTATTTACCCCGAACAACCTTCAAACCTAACAGTTTTTTTTTGTTTTTTTTTTGGCCTGCACTTTTTATCGCAGCGTTTGTTCACCTGGCCGCTGTCGGTTGAGCGAGCAGACGACAGTTTGAACGATCAGACGAACGTTTGAACAATCAGACAGACGTTTGAACGTGAAGACGCACTACACGTGGTTCTCTTGCGTTCATGTTGGAACAAAACAAGCGAGCAGGCAGAAAACGCATGAAAACTGATCTTCACACCTTTCTCGGCTCTTCCTGTACAGCCCAAGTTGCGGCGTTTTGACAAGAAGGCAGGTTTTAGTCTGGTTTGTTCCAAACAACATAGAAATGCCCGTGCCGCGTGGCGACATCTACCCATACTCCCGGACCGGAAGTACGCCCGAAGCGCCACCACCGCGGCGTGACGCAACAGAGTTCAGTTGATGTATTATACTATAGTTAGGGATCTGCGTTTTCGGTTTTTATTTTTCTAAAATTCGGCATACTTTTTTAGGTTTTTATTTCAAATGATATTTTCAGTTTTTATCGGTGAATATATATACAATTACAAGTTCACCGGCTTTTATCGGTGAATATGTAGTGACGAAATATGCACTCTTTCTGTGCCTGCTTGTCCAAAATGAAGTACATTAGGCACATAATAGTTTTATCTTTTGCTGTCTTTTTAATTTTACTTAAACAAATTAAGACAGTTTACGTTTTCACTTTGATGTGGCGAGCAGACTCTAATTGCGCTCTTCTAGAAAAGGATAATTTTTGGTATGCCGTTTCTTCCTTCACACTTTGAGAACTGCCAAAGCTGGTTAGTTTCTGCAGGCAACACGCTCGTACAACAACAAACTGTATTTCCTCTAACCATACTGGAAGCTTGACGAAATGTGCTAAAAAAATTGGATTTTTTTAATGTATTCTACAGTACAAAGCACCTAAAACAGATCAGACAAGACGAATCGCCCCCCTCTTCCCTTGAGAAAAAAAAAATTAAAGGAATGAAATACAATGCCAACAGTTGAAACCCTATCTTGAGAGGACAACAAAAAAGTTGATGCAGAAAGAGTGGATTACAAACAACACAAATTTCACCCACAAGACGTGCCCAAACTCCCCCTCAACACTGTAAAACGGGGAAGCCACCACACCACTTGGCGCTCAATACTACTCTTAGATACTCACCTTTTCCTGTTAAACCGAATTTCTGAAAATGAATTCGGCATACGTTTATTGGTCTTTATCGGTTTAAACCGAAAACGCGGAACCCTAACTTTAGTTCCCGCTAAAGTTACGCCAGATCCTGGAAGGAAGGAACCTGCAGTAAACGAACCGAGTTTTACAGAGTCGGTCTCCGTGCGCTCTTTTAACTTTTAGGAAGTAAACACCGAAGCTATTTCGGGCAGTCAATTTCAAGGCCAAACACGGAGCAGGTTCGCTACAGCGCGCCGAGTACAAGCGCGCGGCAACCTTGCGCAGTCCGGGTCATCTGGTACGAACGTGGTTGCGTTATCTTGGTTAACGATAACCCTACAAGGTGACGTCTCCAGGTAGCGGACAGAAAACGCAGTCACTTTCTCCGTGTCATAGGCTCACTGACGGCGCCGCTTTCACTGCTCATACATGATACCAAAAATACGGTGTTCATTCACGGCAAACATATATAATGACATAATTATCTGCGGACATGCCTGAACCATGTTCGAAGCATGTTTACATTATAGATGCTTTAAACACGCGCCAAATTGAGCCGCCATTGCCGACCTTCTCTCGACTTTCCGAGATGACGAGCCGCTGAAGCTGTAGTTGACGATCCTCCACAAAGGCCTATGCTAGGCAGAAGAGGGACACAGTATAGCATCTAAAGTGGCAATAACTTGTCCTGCTGTGGCAATGATGGAGTAAAGAGAACGGAATAAGAGGAAAACAAAAGTTGAAGGTCGGTTATGGCGTCGCCAATGCACAGCTGCCTGAAAGAGTCTATACACACGCGTATGCTTCGAAAATGCCCGCAGACAGTTTTTCTACGAGCAGTGTGACGGGACCGAGGAAAAAAAGTCTCAGACAGTGTGTGCAGTCTGTCTTTTGTATCATGGGTTAGTTAGCAGTGCGACGGCTGGTTTACGGTTGATGCCCTTCTTAGTGGAGAAACACGATGATTGATCGGAACGCACAAGGCTTCCGTACCAGATGGCTTCCACGAAGCACAATAGTCTCTATGCAGATTCGGGCATTTATGACGCTAACGAGGCCTTGCAGAGATTTCTTGCTTTCCGTGAACATCGCGCAGAAATAATCCTTGACTTCTGAAAGTCAAGGATTAATTATACCCGTGTTTCTGGGGTTATGGCGATGACTTAAGAAAAGCGCATAAGTGATTCTGTTGTAACTCTCTTTACGCAATGGCAGTCGCGGGAAAAAAATTAGAGGAGAACCAGCAGCGTTCACCCACTCAGCTTGCAACCAGAACAAGCGACCTCGTAAACAACGAGCTGGGGTTAGCAAAGCACAGAGCGGATGCTGAGCTCCACTAATATTTGACTATTCCTGTCATTGCAGCGACTGGACACGTGAACTATACTGTCCGACTGCCGGATTGTTCGCCGACACATTAGACAGTTTTAGAACACTCTAAGAGACCTGCAGTGTCTGCTTCCCCACAAAGCGTTCCGGAGACCCAATCGCAGCCATCGATGGAGTGCGCTCGGCGAATGACGGGGCCGATATTACGTTTAGACCCCCAAAAAAGGTCGGCACTGTGACACTGAGCACTGCGAACCGTCTTGCTCAGTGCCACGGCGCAAACATCTTTTATTTTCCCTTTTTTTCTGCATATTATTAGCGTCGTCATTCGCCGAGCGCCCGGCTTATGTTGTAGCGATTGGCTCTCCCAAACGTTTTGCGGAAAAGCAGGCGCTCCAGAATTCGTAGAGTGAATAGGGGGTTCCCGACGCCTTGGGCGCCCCGAGCGACTTGGGGCGTCGCACCGCGCATGCGCAGACGTTTTGTGTATGCGGCAGTGCGACGCCCCAAGTCGTTTGGGGGCCCTCAAGCGATGGGGCCCCCTATTTTGAAACTCCCTGCTACTTGACCAGAGTCTAAGCAGTGCTCGTGTTCAGACATTTACGAATCACTCAACAAATGTAGTTAAGTTAAGTTACTGAGTATCGACGCCAAAAGTAATTGGAGTAGAGTAGAAATTACGCATTTGTAATAGTAATTGAGTAAACTACTAACTACTGGAAAAAGTAGCGAGTTACTTTAAAGTTACTTTCGAAGTTTTTGATTCGTGAAAAATCCTGCGAGCCTAAGATACATGCAGTAATTTTAGGGCTTACGTTTTCACCAAAATAGTTTATTCGCTCGCAGAAACAATTGACTTTCAAAGTTATTGATAGGAGAGTTTTCCACTTTTCCTCCTAAAGACGTCCTCAGCCAAGCTAAAAAGACGTTCAACCGACGCGCTGGATGGAACGGCAGCGTTGAATTTGAGAAACAGGTTGTGCAGGGTCGGGTAAGCGAGTGTCGGCATCTTAGGTGTCCATGACGAAACATGTGAGGTTTGCCTCAGGTAGAGGGTCTTTTATAACAAACTCTCCTCCTTTTTCTCTTTTCTTCGGCAAGTTGAGATTGTTATGACTGGCCCCTCTTTATTCCGACGACGTTCTGAGAGTACGCTGAGCGAGTGCACCTGATCATCAAGGGATCAAGTCTCGCGCCACGACGATGAGATCATCCGGACGACTGCGCGTCTCGTTGCAGTGCTAGTGCTATGCTACTAAAAAAAATTGTTTTAACAGAACGTGAGCCGAAGTATACTTCGCCGCTGACGCCGGGTCCAACAAAAAGATCTCCCAAGGGCAACTCACAATCCTCGCCGGCGACTATGGTATCCTGACGCGCCTGACACGCCCGACAAGTAAATCTTTTTTGCTAGGAGGTCTCGCTGGCATGGAAAGTCGGAAGGACGCAAAGGATTACGTGAATGAGCATCGTCGCTCGTACAGTTGCAGCGGGAAGCGGGAACGTGCTCCCATGAACGTATTATCCGTGTCCTGGGTTTGTGCGCGGGGGAGTCCGGCTTTGCAAATGCGTATGCACTGACGACGAGGCGACCATGGGAACAGGCGCCCTGCTGCGAGGTCATTCGGGAATGCCACTCTATCTGCCGGCGTTTTATTTATTTCCTCGCTCAAACTTTCGTGATGAGCAAAATTAGCACTAGATTTTGAATGTAGTTAGTAATTTTAGTAAAAGTTACCTGAAAACAGTAGTTAAATTAAACTACTAATTACCCAAATAAGGTTGTAATTGAAAGTTACCAAGTTACTCGAAAAAGTAATTAAACTACAGTAGTTTCAGTAGAGTAGTTGAACTACGTCCAAGTCTGCTCGTGTTAAGTCCACTAGCCACATATGCATGGTTCACACCTGACGTCTTCATGCCATGATAGACCTACTAGTGGTTGCCGAGAAAAAAAAAAGAAACCTTTGGTAGTGCAAGCAGTATGCTACAAAAAGCACGTGCTTAGCAGCAAGGTCATCAGAATGGCAGCTGATACTGCCATTATGGTTTTAGCCATGTATTCTACCCTCCTCATCAAAGGGGTGATTCCTGCGGCAATGTCATCAAGGTTTGCGAAGGAGAGACTGAAAGAAATAGTCCGCTTTTTCCTTGAAGAGGCTTCTGCTCTGGCCTGCTAGAGTACTCAGACCGCACTATATGTCAGTATGTTTGTGCAACATGATAAATGCACTCCAAAGCAATATCGTTGCACGGCCACTTGAAGGTGTAGTAAGCTCAGGTATATTGCTTCACGCACGTGTCACCCGTTAGCAGGTTTGAGGTCACTGATACCTGCAATGATTTATTGCTTCTTTCACTTTTCGAGGAAGCTCGAAAAGCTACCCCGAAAAGCTTCCCCGGCTTCGCCGATCCCGCTCTGTAAACAGTTGCCAAAGAAGCGCCGTGTTAAGACAACGCGCGATCGCGGGGACCGGGCCTATAATCATTCGGTGATTGCGACACACCTCAAGTCGATCAAGTTCAAAGCAGCAAATTGTCGAATTTAAACTTTTTCCTTCTTGTCTGATTTTCCTCAATTGCTCACGCACGGGCGACCCTTCAACGCGTTATTGCGACAGTGTCTCGGGAACCACGCATAAATTGCGTGGGCGTTGAGAAAACGATGATCGACGTCCCAGCCGTATGTTTCAGCGGTCGCCATTTTCCGAATATACTCGTTTCTCTCTGCCAGGCGGTGGCGCGATATGGCGTCTGAAAGACGCGACCGTGTCATGCCGGCAGATAAAGCGGCTCCGCGGCGTCGCTTTATTGATGCAGAGAGACGCAACGGTGTTCGTTGTAAGCCCCGGTTCCACTGCTCACACATCATGACAAAAGACACGGTCCGCAGACATGATGACACAGGCATCTGCGGTTTCGAGCATTTTCGAAGCACGTTTGAGTATGTTCGAACATGTCTCCAGGGCCCGTTTGCTTGAAGCGCTAACCGCGGCTAAAGTTAGCCGCAGTACCTAGGAGAGGGATTTTGAAATCACGTGACTGGCTTGGTAGGGATGCGGGGAAACATGGCGGTGTCTCGGTGAGTGAGCGCCGCTCGCTTAAAAAAATAATATGTCGTTGTCTGCAATATTGGGCGCGTTAGTCAGCAACGAATGGTGCTGAGACTTTCGTTTTGTCTTACCTCACTTAAATCGCAAAACATAAGCAATCACCTCACCGCATTTTTTAGATAGTCTTTCGATTCTGGCCATTCCTAAGCCTAAATGTCTTTGGAAAGCGGATTGCCTTGACTCAATCGGCCGGGTATTGATAGCACACAAAAGCAGACAGCGTCCCAATAAACCTTTTTCTAAATGTCCCAAGCACCGAGGTGCATATGAGTGTAGTTACACGCGTTGCACGTGCTGGCGTCTGCAGTAGTAATTGTTCTAAAGCAAAAAGTCTAAAACAAATTTTGCCTTGCACGCGCGTTCGTCAAAGCCTTATTATGATTATTTACTTCGAATCTTTTATAAGAGGAAGGCCAGCGCGCGCGGACCGTAGAATTACACTTTCAGCGTTCTCGATGTTTGGGTAATTTAGAAAAAGATCTATTGGGACGGTGTCTGCTTTTGTGTGCTATCAATACCCGGCCGATTGAGTCAAGCCAGTGCGCTTTCCAAAGACGTTGCCATGATCGCGTTCATTTAGGCTTAGGAATGGCCAGAATCGAAAGACTATCTAAAATATGCGGCGAGGTCATTGCTCATGCTTTGCGATTTAAATGAGGTAAGGCAAAGCGAAAGCCTCCTGCAACATTCATTGCTGACTAACGCGCCCGATATTGCAGCTACAACGACATATTAGTTCCAAAGCGAGCGGCGCACACTCACCGGGTCACCGCCATGTTTCCCCGCATCCCTACCGAGCCAGTCACGTGATTTCAAAATCCCTCTTCTAGGTACTGCGGCTAACTTTAGCCGCGGTTAGCGCTTCGAGCAAATGGGCCCAGATGGTTATCTTGTATACATGCCTTGCACGTGACGTCATGTCCGGACAGGACATGACGTCATGTCATGTCCGGTCCGGACATGACGTACACGATCGGTCGTGCTCGCAAGCGGGTCAGCGGGTCGCGCCATCTTGAAGGCCATAAATCGGCAGACGTCGCGTGCGTTTGCGGCAGAGATTGCTGGTGCGTGTTTGTCGGGGCGCGTAGGCAACGATCTTGCGCCTATAACGGTCTGCGCATGTGTTGATAGTGCCAAGCAACGATCACAAGGAAGCAGATGGCTCTCGAACTCAGCGAATACGGCAAAAGTTTGCCCGCGTGTGTCCAATCGCGGTACGCGGACAAGGTCATGCTCTGTGGTGGCAGAGACCCGCTGTTATTTACTCTGGACGAGACTTCGACGGACCATGACCTGTACCCAAAAGTTCAAGACGTGGACATAAAAGACTACCTCGTCGGGAAGACGAGTTTTATTACAAGGGAACAGTTCAAGGCACATAAAGCGCTGGAGGCGCACAACTTCCTGACGAGTGGGTGGGTTCAGGCTCCACGGCTGAAAGTTCTACCCTGCCGCAACGTTGTCGTCATCGGAAAGGTAGGCACTACCTGCCTGTTGCTTTAAGCGCTACACATGTACGACGAAACCGTCCGACCCGGCGAAACGGCGGTCGACTCCGACTTGCCTGGTCGAGTGGGAACGTCGGATAGGCCTGGCCGTCCGTCCGATTTCCCTGCGGTGATATGCGTCCCGTCGATCGTCGCCCGTCCAACATTACGACACGACCAAACAAATCGGACCCTACTGTCGTTTCGCCGGATCGGGCAGTTTCGTCATACATCTGCCTCGCACGCTTAAATGTTTACATAATGTTAGGATTTCTTATTCCACTCCGTTTTAGTGTAACTTCTAACGGTGGAGCGTCCCCACACATCTGCTTCCAGCTTTATTTCTATGCTGTATACACTAAGTTTTCAATAGCAAACGTGAGGTAGGTGGTGCATGCTATTTCAGTTAATATTGTTGTTTTGTCATTCAATTTCAGGTCAACCACTCTCAAAGCACCAGGGAAGCCTGCCTGCAGCCCTGGTTGCTGGTGAAACCAGATGGCGAGGTCATTTTAGGACACTGCGATTGCATGGCTGGACTTGGTGAAGCGTGTTCGCATATTGGAGCAGTGTTGTTCTACCTAGAGGTCGTCGTCAAACACAGGGACGCAAGGGCCTGCACAGAAAAAGACAACATGTGGCTGCCAGCCTACTGTAACAACTTGGAGTGTGTGCCCATTTCGAAAGTGGACTTTTCATCAGCCACCGCCAAGAAACGGCGAATTGACGAAGCACGGCCGTCTCACTTGCAAGCCCTGCGGTCACCCAAACCAGCAGCCTCGCGGCCAGATGATCAGCAGTGGGCCCAGTTCCTCGCCGATGTCAGCAGTGCAGGCACAAAGCCTGCTTTTCTGTCCCTCGTGGACGACTACGCCGAACAGTACGAGCCCACGGCGTCAAAGTACAAGACTGCCGTGCTGTGCAACATGCACAAGAAAGGAGTGCAGCCGTCATGGGACATCATCTTGAAAGAATGTGAAAAGGTTGCCAGCGGCATTCACATTGAACCCAAGGTAAACATTCGAGTTCGGTGTCTCGCGATGAAAAAATGGTGCAGGCAAGATGGAGAAATTCTAATTTAGGAGCTTACGTGCCAGACCAGCGAATGCATCCAACACGCCCAAGTGAACGACTGAGGATTAATTTCATTTCATTTATTTATTATACTCTCAGGGCCCGAAGGCATTAGAGAGAGGAGTGGAATTAAACATCAATATGAATTGAATGAAAACAGAATGCAAAAAAACAAAACACAAGGTACAGATCTTGACCATGTGGGAATCTTTTGATGTGCAACCGAAATCTTTATTACAATGCACCTTCTCCGCAATGAGCTTCCATCATATTGTGGGCATCTTGGCCAGGGTTCGAACCCGCCAATCTGTAGCCGCTCCTCCGGCTAAGTAAAGGACTACCATGTTAGGTTAATTTATGTCATGGTCGTATCAATGTTTCCCATCCTTATTGTTTGTTTACCCATTTTGTTTCTTGAAATACTTATTTTTATTGCAGGTGCTGACACTGATCGAAGAAGAGACAAGACCTCAAACTTCATGCAGGAAGTGGTTTGTTTTTCGTGCGGGCCGGGTGACTGGTTCCAATGCCAAAGCTGTGTGCGCCACATCGGTAGTAAGTCCGTCAGAAAGTCTGACTCAACGGCTCTGTTAACCGGACAATCACAGATTTACAACAAAAGCCACGGCTTGGGGTATCGAGAAAGAAGAAGGCGCAAGAAAAATGTACATAGATGCACAATCCAGTCGCCATGTAAACTTTCAGTGTCGCAAGTCCGGACTCCACCTAAGTCCAACTCATCCATGGCTTGGAGCGTCGCCAGATGGTGTTGTTAGGTGCGAGTGCTGTGGGGAGGGCGTACTTGAAGTTAAATGCCCGTACAGTGGTCGGGACTGTACCATCGTAGAGTATATTTGCCTCGAGAGTAGTAGCCTGGCTCTCCCCGACGGAGAGTGCATGCGACTGAAAAAAAGCATGCTCATTTCTACCAGGTCCAGATGCAAATGTATGTCTGTAATCTGAGGTATTGTGACTATGTTGTGTGGACCACCGAAGAAATCTACATCGAGAGGATCCCCTTTGATGTTGAGTTCGCCAAGGCTATGGTTTCGAAGTGCACAAACTTCTTCAAGTGTGTGCTTCTGCCAGAACTGCTTTACAAGGCATTTTCAAAGCCTCTGGAAGAACGCAAAGAAAACAGGGCTACATATTGCTATTGCAATGGACCAGAACAGGGCAAGATGGTGCTCTGTGACAACCCCCAGTGTGAGCGTAAGTGGTTTCACCGGAAGTGTGTTGGCGCAAAAAGAGCACCACGCAAACAGTGGCTCTGCAACCACTGCAAATGAGAGACTATGTTCCGACAAATTGGAACGGGGCTTAAGGCTGTGCAATAGACTTCATCCAAGCGTACCGTAAAATCCCGAGTGATGCCCCACTCCCAAAAGGTGGCCCACCCCTACGTTTTGCTTGATTTTATATATTTTTTTTCTAAACACCGAAAGATAGCCCACTTCTAGTAATAGTAGTGCTGGGATCCATGATGGTCTCGGCGCATAAATGCGGCTAGTTAGCTGCGGCGGGATATACCTGATCATTGATGAATGGGAAGCAGTCATCTTTACTTCGTTGCCCCTCGCCACGATATCAAGCTTGGAAGGGAAGCATGACCCAAAAATATAATGGTTTCAACTTTTCTTGATTGTACATAAAAGTTAGCCCACCACATATTTTCACCCAATTTTCTGTTGAATTTAGGTAAGCTATCTCTCAGGATTTTACGGTAAATGGTTTTAAAAGTCCGCAGAGTGTGGAAACCAACCTCAAGAAGATAGGTGGAAAGAAAATATAACTGTTTAAGCTGATTGTGATGCATTGGAACAGATTGAATGTTGCTGTGCGATGCTCCTCAATGCAAGTGAAAATTGTTTAATTTCAAGTCTGTTAGCATGAAAACCCTGCAATAAACTTCACACGAGCATAAATGGTGTCATTTCATGTGCTGGCATAGAGTTCCTGGAAAACTAGGCCCCAAGAAAAGAGGTACAAAGAAAACAGAACCGTGCGATAATCCTCAATGTGAGTAAACTGATCCCCTTGAAGTGTATGGGTACAAAAAGCATGGAAACACTGCTTCTTCAAAACAAGGCAAAAAGGTGCTGTACAATGAATCCTCAAAAGGGTAAATGGTTTTGTTTTACTAATTGTTGTGAAAGAAGTTAAACAAAAACTGGTTCTGCAAACACTTCCGATGAGACGTGTGCGGTCTGCACAGAGCAACAGGTATTTTATCATCGGCAAGTGGTGTCCAAAAACCATGCAGTTGCTCTGTACATTCTCAGAAAGATTGGGGAAAGAGGACAGATTGTGCAACATGTGACCCATTTGCTGGCAGTTCGAAGGTATGGAACCCCCACTATGTCAAAAGCTTAGGTCACTGTATGATAATCATTTCTTGGAAGGTGAAATTCTTCGCTGCGGCCTGAGGCTGTGATGAAGAAATAAAGAAAGTTACCACGCCCCCTATTGTACAGCGGCTCTTCACTAAAGCGGTTATATTTTTATGGCTCTTCGACCATATGCGTCTGGCCCACTCCTAGTCTATGCCATTAAATAAATTAAACAAACTGCCCAAAAAGAACACTTGACTTCGGTGCACCAAACTCGACCATCATGCAAGGAATCGCAGACGTGCAAGGTGGCTTAAGTGCTGACAGTACAATTGCTCGAAAAAGTTCGCAACAACAATGTGTGACCCGTGATACAATGTGAAAAAAAAAAAAAAATAAAGAAAAAAAGAATGTAAATGTGCAAATATCACAAAAACAGTGCTGCAGTCATCCGTGAAGGTTACTGGCCGATACCAAATGCTTTTAAAAAGGACAGAAGCATGAGCAGAGGGAGGATATGGTAAAAGTAACAGACGGTAAACTGTGGATATGAGGCTTATAGTCTTTTGTTCCGATTACTGTTCCATGTCAGTTGAACTGCACAACTGAGTCACACAGGCTGGTCAGTGCACAGCAGACAAAAACAATCTTGTCCAAGGTAGTTGCACGATCCTGGCCCTCTGCGCAAAGCAAATCGATTGGTATGACACTTTTTGTAATAACATACTTATTTCGAATCAAGCCGATGACTCGTTCGACATGAATGCGGACATTTGCCAGCTTACGGGTCGCCTCAACACTCCATGGTGCCAACTGCTTCTGCCCTCTCGTGAAGGCTGGCATGTGGAGGCGAGCACAATACAGGCCTACGGACTCCTCGATAGTGAATCCCCTGTCCGCTAGGATACAGTCTCCAGGCTGGAGATTCTCTAGGATTCCCGAGCTCTCAGCTATCAGTTTATCACTGCTTCGCCCACACCATCCTCGAGATATGAATGTCACTGTCCCCTGTGGTGCGATGCCGATCAAGTACTTAACAGTGTTATGATGTTTATACTGTGACCAGGTGAGTGACCTGGCCACGTGGGATGTGGGCCTCTCTATAAATACCTCGAAGCAGTCAATAACGACTGCAACGTCGGTGCCAAACGCAGCACGAAAGCACATCGGCATCGTCCGCTTCAGCTGTTTCCTGGTTGGCCACCTGATGACTCTGTCGAGGCCCAGGTAGAGACCATCAACCCACTTTGTGATGCTTCTAGAGATGGTTGCCTCAGACACCTCAAATCTGCAAAAAAAGAAGCCTCGAAATATTAACGAACAGCCATTTAGCGGCAATATATCATGTGATGTTACCTGTAGGCCAGATCTCGCAGTGGGGTGTTCAGACGAAGTCTGATAAGAGTTACAATGAACTCCTGGAACTGTGTGAGGACATTGTTTGGGCTATGCCTCACCAACTGCTTCACTAGTTTAAATACCATGTGGAGCATGCTGAAGTTGGGGAGCCCAGTGTAGTATTTTGTCAGCTCCTCGTTATTTTGAAAGGCTTCCTCCGTGACACTTTTCCTCTCCAGATTTTCACGTAGGAAGTACACTTCTAGTCGTAGGATGTTCAACTCTTTCTGGTATTGTACCACTTGCTTATGTGCTCCGTCATCAGCTTGCATTCCTGAAAATATGCAAAATGTGAAGGACATGAAAAGCCTGGCCCTCGTACCTCCACATGAGGTTTCACCCTATTTAATCTTCAATATGAGAAACGTACCCTTGTCTGCTACGGGCTTCTCCAGGATTGAGCCGACTTCACCGGAAATGCTTGTACCAGCTGTGTGGGCCATTGTGGGGTTGCATCCTTTGTGCACGTAACCCGCATCGAGATCAGTGGTGGGGTCGTTGGCGTCAGGTCCCGGCTCAGGTGTGGTGTTTGCGGCTGACCGTTCTGTGAAAAGGGCAAGTACATTCAGTGCAGTATCAAACTTTACCTGAAGGGTTCAAGACGGTGCTAGAAGTAGCATCATTCTTAAGCATTCACCGAAAGCTCTCGTACCAGCTGTGTGGGCCATTGTGGGGCTGGATCCCCAATGCACGTAACCCGCATCGGGATCAGTGGTGGGGTCGTCGGCGTCAGGTCCTGGCTCGGGCGTGGTGTTTGCGGCTGACCGTTCTGTGAAACGGGCAAGTACATTCAGTGCAGTATCAAACTTTACCGAAGGGTTCAAGACGGTCCTAAAAGCAGCATCATTCTTAAGCATTCACTCGAAATTCTCGTACCAGCTGTGTAGGCCATTGTGGGGTTGCATCCTCTGTGCACGTAACCCGCATCGGGATCAGTGGTGGGGTCGTCGGCGTCAGGTCCTGGCTCGGGCGTGTTGTTTGCGGCTGACCGTTCTGTGAAAAGGGCAAGTACATTCAGTGCAGTATCAAATTTTACCGAAGGGTTCAAGACGGTCCTAAAAGCAGCATCATTCTTAAGCATCCACCCGAAACTCTCGTACCAGCTGTGTAGGCCATTGTGGGGTTGCATCCTCCGTGCATGTAACCCGCATCGTGATCAGTGGTGGGGTCGTCGGCGTCAGGTCCTGGCTCGGGCGTGGTGTTTGCGGCTGACCGTTCTGTAAATAGGGCAAGTACATTCCGTGTAGTATCAAACTTTACCGAAGGTCACCGGAAACTCTCGTACCAGCTCTGTGGGCCATCATGGGGCTGCATTCTCCGCGCATATAGCCCAGATCGGGATCCGTGCTGGGGTCGCAGGCTTCACACCCTGGCTCGGGCGTGGTGCTTGAGGCTGACCGTTGTGTGAAACAGGCAAGTACAAACAGCGTGGTACCAGAGTTTGTATTGCCAATAAATATCCATTTTCAACGTACAGAAGCAAAGCATTGTGTAAAGGTCCAGTTCATTCAAAGATACCAGTGTTACCCAGATTCCCACGACTTACAATGCCAACTTCAGGTCAACACTCGACACACTAACCCACTGACTGTTAATATTATGAGCTGATCATGGATGCTAGTGAATGTTAGTGCTTCTCAAACATTTTCTTGCATGATGTTCACGACTGAGTGAACCTGTCAACCTTCTGAAATTTCTTGAAGATGTCATGTTAACATGTTGCAAAGGGTGCAATCATACTACAATGAGCAATTAAACTGAATAGATTTAATGCTCCGCAGTGCAGCCTGATTTCGGCACACTTGTGGAAGCCCCTTCTACAAATTAAGCAAGGGAAATGAACGCGAGCGGCAAATAGTGACACATAAAAATGAGTTGTCACAAGTGATACACACCATGCTGCACTGGCTCCTTCTGCGATCTCGTCCTGGCTTTGTCTCGCGCTTTTAGTCGATTGTACCTGCAAATTAAGTACGTGATCTTTTGATTAGTGACAATCTGCCGTGTGTACCTCGTAACAAATGCGACCAAACATATACGTCTTATTTACCTGGCAATTCCCCGACTAAACTTCTTCTTGTGCCCAAGCAGCAAACAAGGGGCCCAGTCTGGGTGATTACGGTCAAAAAGAGCCGACGGTTTGCCTGGCGTTTGAAGAATCATAAGCAGAGCACATAAAAAGTTAGGTGTCAGAAAACAGACGCGCTGCGTACCGCCCCCGCACGCACTCACTGGCGACGAAGGCACCGCAGCAGGTGTCAATACCGTGCAAATTGAATAAACCAGTTAATCAATAGAGCTTCTTACCTGTCACGAAATGCACGCTACAAATCCGATGAAACGCAGTGGCATCCTTCATGTCGGCTCGGTTCACACGGCGGATCCATTCGCGTCGTCGGGCTGTTGACAGGTCTCGCGTCTTGCAACAGGACGTTGTGATAACCGTCGGAAATCGAAAAAATCGGACGGTAGAACTGCTCGAAGAGCCGGATTTTTTGTGGGATCGATTGCTGCATCCGAAAACAGCACAGTTTACCATAATCAAAGCAAAGGAGTGCCGGCGTGCATGCGCCTAGCTGCAGTAACGGACGAGCAGTGGCCGCCAAGATGGCGCCCAGCGTTTCCGTCAGCTAACCGTCGGCGGAACTGACGTCACTCACGTGACACGTGTGACGTAGGTGCAAGCCATGTATGCCTGGTGTGACAGGGCCTTCAGACGAGGAAGGCCTCAGGCGGTGTGCAAGATCACCGTCGTCATACCCTGAAGGAGTAGCCGTTTCACTGGAAAGAGACATCCGTTCAGAGGGCAACAATCTGCCGCCGTTCGAAGGATTTTGCATCAGAGTCCTTAGCTGCTCCGGCTGGTCACATCCTTCTTTTCAAAACAAATATATTCTCGTTCTGTCAACAACAGAAAGGAAGTTTGGAAGCGTTGACGTTCCCACGGTTTGAACCGAAACAAGTGTGTCAGTTGTGGCCGGGTGCTGACGTGTCGTTAATTAGAAATGCAACGTTGGTTGGTGAAGGAATAAAATGATGTTTATTTTACCGAATTAACTTTGATTATATGAAGAGGTCTTTTTTTTTGCGTCCGTTACGTATAGTGCATCGTTTTTTGTTTTTGTTTTTTCAGAGCAGTTTTTTCTTTTTAGGCAGGTGCTATGGGCAAGGTTGGAGTCTCCGAATTGCGCTCGCGAAGCGTTACGTGTCCGAGGATGTACATTACACATCCTGCCGAGGCCAGCGGAACCAACAGCGACTTCACGAAGAGATTTGACCGCTTTGAAAAGACGCACCAAAGAAGCAGCTGTAAACTGCGCCGCAAAGTGTAAAAAAAAAAAAATTCACAGGTTTTTTTTTTTTTTTTATCGCAAAAATAAACAAGGCATCGCCGAACGCTCATTCTCCGCCCAAAGGTAGCGCTAGAGGTCACAGCCAGATGCCAAAGTTTCAGCCCGATCCGATACCCTATTCAAAAGTTATAAGTGATTTTCTGAAAATTTCAATGGGAAAATGGCGGCTGACGGAGTTTTTGAATACATAGGGCTCTATGGCACCAGAGACAAAAAAAAAAAAAACGGGGGAAAATGGGCTCCATTTTCCCATTGAAATTTTCAGAAAATCACTTATAACTTTCGAATAAGGTATCGGATCGAGCTGAAACTTTGGCATCTGGTTGTGACCTCTAGCGCAACCTTTGACCGGAGAATGAGCGTTCAGCGATGCAATAGTTTATTTTTGCGCTAAACAAAAACCCTGTAAATTTTCTTTTCTGACACCCTGAATATGCAGAATACCCCGACCACATCTTTGGGGCACTCGAACTTTAGCACAAACACGCGTCCAAGCACTTTTTTTTTAACGCAGTCATTTTGAGCGTGTCGTTTATTTTTGAATCCGCTACCCTTCTGATAACGAAAAAAACTTTTTTTTTTTTTTTCCGTTACGAGGAAGGCCAGTTGCGTTTACTTCTTTCGCGAGACTGAACGAAATCGACCTTCGGATGTGGTTTCGAATGGTGCCGCCCAAAAAACTAGCTTAGAACAAAGACATTGCGACGATCCGTGGTGATCGACTAACTGAGATAGGTATAAGGTTTAAAACCGCAAACAGACATGGACAATAGAAAATAACACAAACGACAGGGACCAACTAGCCCAAACCAAAGTTTTAATGTAACTGAGATAGCTCTCGTGGTGCATTGTCCTCGAGGGTAAGTCATTCCACTGATTTGTGAGTATAGGGTGCCTTGTTTTTAGGTAAACTTACGCGTCTGACGCACATCTGAGAGGAGAGGGTTGCGACACAAGTTGTCCTTTCCCAGAAAAAACACTTCCGGAAATCAGCGTTTTTTTTTTTTTCAAATTTAATCAATTTTTATTTTATTTTTTCGAGACCGGCGGATGTTTATCCGTGTTTTTCGTTTAAAACCGGAAAATCTGCAGCCTACCTATCGATTTTTCGATAATTGCCTTGTGCGCTCCGCCATGTGTTCTGCTGGGCTATGGAACGCATTCTGAGCACGAAACATAAGCCCATTTACTCAGCTTTTTCGGGTGAGTGATAAGCGCTAGAAAGGTCTATACGTGATTATAAGTTTATAACCCTGGTGGTATAACTATACGTGCTGTCAACTATCTGCCTTCCCTGCCTCCTTCTTTCCTCCCTCAAAAACTCTGATCGCCGTCGTCCTTTCCATTAGCGGACAACTACAATGTACTACTAACACGTCTTCACATCTCTTTCTCCCTCTCCCTTTGTAGACTGTGAAGTAGGAGTGAGGGAGGGGGGAGGTTTTTTCTGGCGGTTGTCAACTTTATCGGCGATACGTGCGGAGCACGCGCTTTGAACGCGTTTCAGAAGCGGCGCTACGCTTTCACGTTCTCAATTGTTAACAAATAAAAGAAAAATTTAAACACCTATTTTGAGTAGCATTTAAAGGGGTGATAAAACGATATCGGGTTGGAATGTTTATTATGACTTTACAGAGACGTACTGGTCCAAGTCTGGCCCAAAAGTATACTCGCACGGACCACCACTGATTCAAGCTTATTATTGGTCGCAGTGAAATTGCGAGGGTAAAAGGGGACTATTTCTTTCAGTGTTGCCTTCGCAAAGCTTGATGACGTAATTGTGGGATCTAAACCGTTGATCTAAACCACCCGCCTGACGACAGTTCAGCGCGGCTCATAGATTGAACACGAGGACTGCGTGAGCACTCGACTTCGGTTCGTAACAATCAATGAGTCGGCGGACACACGGGTCTCGTGTCCTACCGCTGCAGTGATGAGAATATTCGAACTCTGACAATGGCAGGAGCTCAGCACGCGTTTTCTACTTTGCCGACCCCAACGCGTGGTTATGTTTAACGTTGGCGGCATTGGATAGGCACCAGGCGACGTGGCCGCTTGTTCTGGCTCCGAGTTCAGGGAATGAACGACGCTCCTATTTGTCAAATTTATTTACCGACTGTATTGCTTAGAAAGAAAACCTAAAGCAAGTTTATTCGGATATTAGCGTTAGGGAGTGACTCTGGTATTAAGAGAAAGTTGAAAAATCGTTTCATGGCCCCTTTAACCGCTCATTTACACTGGAAGCGGATCCGCGCTCGCAAAGCGGTTGCGAACGCGGTTGTATAAATATCCAGTACAATTGACCTTTTGTAGAAATACGCGGTGCGCATGCGCGGAGTATTTCATGCGCCTGGGTTCGAGAGTATCTAGTTCCAAACAATCCGCCATCTTGCATTTCTCGCCTTTGAGCGGTTTCGTTGTGTCGACCTCGGGGCGGAAGATTACGCACGATGGGGACAAAGGTGAGCTTGGGGGAGCCGTATCTATAGGTCACATCGCCTCAATGGGTGAACAGGATGTAGCTGACGTTTTGGGTGTGGAACGGGTGGGGAGGCCTTGGGCGCGCGTTGTTTTCCAGTCACCTAGTCTCGAACCGATTCGCGTGTCTAGGTGGCAGCACATATTCGCCAAGAGGTCCATTTCACGCGCACTTGATGACATTAAATGCTCGTGAAATTGTACTGTATTTTTATACAACCGCGTTTGCAACCGCTTTACGAACGCGGATCCGCTTCGAGTGTGAATGAGCGGTAACTGTCAAGCGTGCCGCGGTAAGGAAACTCCGCTCGGTTACAGTGTTCTAGAGTGTTGTAGTGGCAATGAGTGGCAAGAGCGGCGGCCACCGCGTGAAGATTTTGCGCGTAGACGACACCGTAGCGCTGCTGCTCTGTGCCCTAGGAACTGTGGCAAGAGGCTTGAATAAAGAAGAAGGAAGCGCCGGCGACACACGCGCTTCATGTCTAGAGCCCAGCGGACATGGCCTCGTCTCGTCCTTCCTATAGACCTTTTCTTTAACGGCGCCGCCATCTTGAGAATTGCGGCGCCGACGACGCCGTCTAGCGGTTTAGAAAAAGAAATACCGGCTAGTTCTGCCAGCACAGCTATCTGGGTAGGCAACGGTGTGGGTATGGGGGGAACTTGGCTAGACTTGGCTATGGTGGGCTGCAATAACTTGGTTGGAGCTTGTCCGGTTGAATCCAGCTGGCTACTCACAGGGCATCACCTTGCCTCCTCGAGAGAACGACGACGAAGACGGTGGGGTGTTTTGATTGAGTTTCCACAGCGAAGTATATATGAGCAGTTTAATGTAGTCTATGCAGGTAAGCTCTCGGCATTTCATAGCTCCATCTTGAGTGGTGGCATGTAGACTTTTTCACACCTTTCACATACCACGGGGCTTGCAGTGATAACCTAATTGGACCACCTGCACCGGGAATTAAAATCGGTCCTCTTGTCGTAGACGAAGTGGTCGTGAGCTTAAACGTGACGTTGAGTCTGATACGAATATCTCGCGATTCAAGCTCGATATCGACTGACTTCATAAATAAGGATTCTTGGGGAAAATGCGAAGCTCGATAACATTGCAGCCACACTCGCGCTGCAGCTTCTTGTGCTCATGGCACACTTTCTGCCATTGTTATTATGCTTTTTTAAAATTATTTATCCATCCGACGACCACGCAGTGGTAGTCAGACAACTTTAGATTTTCCGAAATTGCAGCACGGTAAAAAGGAGCACTCGGAAATAACTCATGCACGACGTTCATTTTTAAGCCTTTTCGCCCATACCCTTGGCGGTTGCATACCCTGTGTCAGCGGGCAATCCAAAAATGCACCAGGTCAAGGGTACGTCAGTTACTGGCTGGTTTGAGGTTATGCGGAAAAGGTCTATAGACCTTTCCAAAAACGAGCTTTTGGCCGGTGCCATTTTGAGCGTTCGTGCGTATGGCGCGTGCTTTGCTCGCTTTCCGAAGCGACGAACACGCACGTGCTGGGCTGTGAAGATCGCACGCTGGACTGTGATTTTGTAAACTTTTCTTGACAATGAAGGGAATGCTAGGGGGGGGGGGGGGGGGGCGGGGGGGCGGAGCTCCTGCACATGTATCACTCCGCCAAGCATCCGGGCTTTCATTACGTCAGTTTTGGTTTCGTTTTCAGTTTTGGTTTCGTTGTCGGCATTCAAGGCAAGCACTCTATACAGCTCGTTAGTGTCTATGAAACCGTTTCCAGTGGACATACCCGGGTACGTCCGTTTCGATGTTGTCGGTTTATCGTTCCCTCTCGTGCCGTTCATGATCTCGTGGTTCTGTGCTCCTCGACCTCGTTTTCCTCTTGTTACCTACTACCAGATCTTTAGTAACTAGAAAACTAATTTCATTTTTATATTTTTATTGTTGAAGATTCATATTGATGTGACAATTATTATTCAAATGACGAATATTAAGATTATAACTTACGTTACAGCCAAAACACAATTTAGACCCGGGGACTGTGTTCAGCTGCGTAAGAAGACAGCGTGCTTCGGCTCTGTAGCTTTGGCAGCATTGCCAAGAGAAGTTGTCGCCGAGTATAGATATTTCTACAGGAACGTGCCCCCGTCAGCCTCGTCGTCGGCACTGCTCGGCGTGTACTACTGTGGTTCGACTGGAGCTTTTCGCGACGCAGAACAAGTGCTAATGTCAAATGCCTCTAAAGTGAGTGCTATCCTCTACTTTTATTATTCGCGTGTTTTTGATGGAGATCATTTGATTAATATCGACCCCGCCCCCCTTCTCAGTACTGACAGGTCGTTCAGCAACGCTATCACTTGGGCTGCACGCTTAATAGCTACGAAAGAAACCACGCGATACTGATACAACAAGGAAAAATAGAAAAATAAATCTCAATAAATCTCTCACTTTTTAATGGTGAGAGGAACAATAAACTGGTGCATTGTTTTTGTCATCGTGTTTCTGATGCGGGGACCAGCGTTTGTAAGGTGCAAGGCGGAGCGCGTTTGTGAACGGCCAAGGTGCCACTGCAACTGGCGAACATATAGCAAATTGTCTTTTGTGGAAGGCAGTCTATGAAGAAAAATACCTCGATTGGGAGTACATGAAGCATTAAAATACGATATGAACACAAACTTCAACAACCCCTAATATGAAAAAAAAAACATTTATTCTCAGCTCACTGCTTTATGACTTCTCAAAAGTGGTAATGCATTTCATCGACATACACAGCAAGCCCATGACAGATATCCAGCAACATAGTACGCAAAAAGACTACAAAATAGCATAATATATTGCGGCATAGAATCCTAAGCTCTTCGCCATTGACGATGTGCACATAGTCCCGAAGGATAAGGCGCGGTTCAAAATGTCTCTCGCACACCGCTGATGTCTCGCGCAGGGTTGTAAAAGTTACTTCAAAAATGTACCTAAGATACAGTTACAGTTACTCATACGAAAAGGTACCTAGCTATGTACCTAGGTACTCGCTTAAAAATGTACCGAGGTACAGGTACAGTTACTTCAAAGATACTTTATTTATTTTCACCAAATTTGTCAGAATATATTGTAAGTAAAGCTTTTTATACTAAGGGTACACACAAAAACAAGTTTGATAAATGTGCTTTATTGGTGTCAGTGTGAGAAATAAGGAAAACCGCATTTACATGAGCATTCCAAGACACGTTATCTTTTTCACTTAAAGGACACATGCAAAGGAAAAATACTTTTTTTTTAAACAGCTTAGATGGAAAAAGGACGTCATAAAGTTATTTCGCAACGAAGAAAAAAAATTTTTAGAGCTATATTTACAGCGCTATTCGAATTTTTAGTGGGCGCCCGCGGGCGCCGCGGAAAAGTGGCCCTTATTTATCACGTGACTGGAACTTATTTGTCACGTGGTGCTTGCGCTCTCTCGGAAGCTTCCTTTGGCCTCCAAAAGTAACTTATTCATCTTTGTTTCAAGTATAACAAAAAACTAAGATTAATAAGTAACTTTTAGAGCCCAAAGGAAGCTCCTGAAAAAGTGCAAGCAGACGTTATAGACCTGTGCACCGGTCAGATGACAGTGGCGGCGCCCCGAAGCAGACGAACTTGTGCGGCGGCGGCGACGGCGGCGTGGAGAAACGCGTTGAAGCGGCGTCGCACAACGCTCAGCGTGCGGCGGCGGCGGCTACGGAGCGCGGTGGCGCGCGGGTTCACCACGTGACCAGCGGCGGCTCCCGCAGGCACCAACTACAAATTCGTTTTGCGCCGTAAATATAGCTCTAAATTTTTTGTTTCTTTATTGTAAATTCGTTTTATAATATTTTTTTAGAGCGCAGCTCTTAAGGCTGAACTCCATGGGACGAATATGCTGCGAATAACCGACGAATAGACCCTTTCCGAAATTCAGTCTGGCCACTTAATCACTATCATCATCTGTGGAACGGCATCTGTGCCATACGAATGGCGGCCTTCTAGTGACTGATAAAGGAAGACGTTGAAGATGCTCCTAAGCGAATGTTGCGAGGCCTGTACATTCAGGGGGTCAGTACGACGCGATGTAGGTCGCGTCGTCAGTACGACGCGACGACGGGACGAACACAAGAGCTACGTAAGCGTTTATTTCTAATAACTCAGATTCAGTCAATCTGTGGGCGGTACACAATCGGCTTTGAAGCACTTTGGTGTATTAGAATTTTCTCGAGGCATCCGAGTGGGTTGTAGCTTTGTTCAGAATGCGGGTTCTTGGTCACCATCGAACTGAGAGTGATTGAGAAAGAACTCACACTGAACAATTCCTCGCGTGCCGTTGACTTGCGAAAGTGACGGTGCCGATACAAGTTTATTTCCGCCATTGATAGGACAAAACCTAAACTGCTTTACAAACCACCAGATGGCACTGAATTTCGGAAAGGGTCTATTTTGGCCGGCGGCTTTTGCTCTGCGCGTGGAATCAACACAGTGGCTGCTACGTCGCGCGCAAAACGAGCGTGCCGTCGGGCGGCGTTCGCCATTTATTCGTCACATAATTCGCTCCATGGAGTTCAGCCTTTAGGCGCCCGTTTCCGGCTTGAGCGGCGTCGCCGTCGGCGTCGGCGTCGTCGTCGCCGGCGGCGTAACCGCGCGGTGCATGTTGGACATGCCCCCCGAGGTCACGTGACCTCCCCCTTCGAGGTTACGTGACCCCCCCAGGTCACGTGACCCCCCGCCTCCCCCCCCCCCCCCGAGGTCACGTGACCCCCCACCCCGGAGGAGATTGAAGGATGAGGGGAGGAGAAGGAGGAGGAGGAGGAGGGGTATACCCTCCCCTGAGTACCCTTCCCTCCTCCTCCTCCTCAAAGCTGCGCACCAATTCGGCGTTACAGGGAGTTGTAAACGGCTTTCATTTTTTTCCATGTAGCCTGTCTAAAAAAAAAAAGTTTTTTTTTCCTTTGCATGTGTCCTTTAAGTGCTGTATTTGACTTTAGAATCATAACCTCCTCTAAGTGTTTATCTGGCATCGTAGATCGCAGTTTAGGAGGAGGGAAGAGAATGCGCCTCTGTTCCTAGATACAGGGGCTTTAACAGAAACTGCGCACATCCTTCAAGTTATCTCCTCCCTCCTCCCTTCGAAGAGCTTCAAACATGCAATGAAGTCGATTTCGATTTGAGGTGAAGGAAGCCGGTCGCTATTTTTTCTAAACAGAGTTCCGAAGCGATTCGATAAATTGGTGTAGCTAGAACGACACCACTAATCCACCATTCGCTCAAATGAACACCGTCATTCGCTGAAGGTCGTTCGATAAAACATCATGGACGGGGCGGGCTTTGTTCTCTAAAACGTCGTTCGATCAAGTCAGTGCCTCCCAAGTCGTACCCAACTCAACGTTAATCACGGCACGTGGTAGTGTGTAAATACTTCAAGATTTACAGTTTCTGCCATTTGGACGAAGTCAATGAAAAAGTACCTGTAAAAAGTAACTTCACTTAGTTACAAGTTACTGGAAAATGTACCTAAAATACAGATACAGATACCAAGAAATGAAAGTACCTAGGTTTGTACCTGAGGTACAACAAAAGTACCTAGATACCGATTTCCAGTTACTTGTACCAAGGTGCTTTACAACCCTGTGTCTCGGCGAGGCGTTTATCTTCTCGATTAAGATTTTCTTCCCCACTGTAGTCTGCGCGACTCCTCCTTTGGTTCTGAAGGTTTCCAGCTGAACGTAAGGAAAAAACAAGGAGTAGAGAAAAAGAGACACAAGTGAGAAACAAAGGCGGGAACACGTGAACGCTAGCCACCAAATATCAAACCGAAGAAGAAGTTACCCCTGGAACTGAATAGTATAATTCATGCGGGTAGATGAAAAAGAAAAAAAGGAAAAATTTCAGTAAATAGTATTATTCATGAAGGTGGACGAAAAAGAAAAAGAAGAATTTCAGTAAATGGTTGATAGTCCAGCAGTGTGTGTCTCTTTTTCTCTACTCCTTGTTTTTTCCTTACGTTCAGCTGGAAACCTTCAGAATCATGTCATACCAACCAGCTCAGCTCCAGGCAGTCCTCCTTTGGCGCACGAAACAGCGACGGCTTACGATCGCTGGTGGCAGCCCTTGCTGACCGGGTAGCCCGACTTGCATCCCGGCGCGTCCGTCTTTTTCCTTGCATTTATGACCGAGACGGCAACGGAACGAGGAAGACTCCCCACCACTACAACACAAAGAAAAGTGCTACGGTACTACGTTCGGGAGAAGCGTACCGCCTCAGCTTCGTCGTCTTCTTCGCTCATCGCACATCCTCCATCTGCCACAAATTCTCGTAGGGCACTATATTTTGTTCCACCTTATGTTGTACCGCAGCGAAGGCTACAAGCGCGAGCTCGTAGCGTTGGCAGCTGCTCTTAATTCACGAGAGCTTGTGCCGCCGAGATGTGCCCCAGAGCAAGGAGCTTGCGCTTGTAGCCTTTCCTACGGTACATCATAAGGTCTGTCTGTCTCAGGGTGAAGACATCCATTGTTGCATTGAATGTGCCAGCGCGTGACGCTCTCGCGCACTCAGTGCGTGACCTGGGCGGTAAAATGGCGTCTATGCATTAGCCAAAGCTACGCGCTCGAGCTGAGCGACAACGGATCGCGCGCACTTCAAAATGCAAAAAAAAAAAACGATTGGGCGCAAAAATGGCTGATATGTCACCACTCAAGCAAAAGTGCGCGTGTGTATGAAGGAACTCTATAGGGCACGGAACTCCAGCGCCACTCGCGGCATCTACGCTGACCGTCTTCACGCGGCCCATTGTAAGCGGGCGCCGCTCTTGCCACTACACCCTCTAGAACACTGTAGCTCGGTCTTTCATCACTCAACTTGGAGCACAACGAAGAGTGCGTGATGAGCTTAGAAGTGTGTCATCCTAGTTTCTGCCTTGTAAGCGGTGTCCAAGAGCCCCTTTCCTTCTAGCCTTCGTTATGTATTATTGGCATCGAACGCTAGAGTATAGTGTATTCGAATTGGCGTTTTGTTTCTGCTTGCTCTCCCATAAGCTGTTTTAACCAAGACCTTCTGGTCGGTTCCATTTTCGTATTCGTGCGCACGCGCTTGCTTTGATAGCTTTCCGGAGTCATAAACAACTACGCAGCGCAATGGACTTGCAAACAGTAATGGTGATTTTTCCTATACAAGATTATCCCACAGCCGTCTATAGAAACTCCTCTGTATGGTCGACTGCAGAAAATTGGCCCAATCGCTATAGCGTATTCTGTGGCTGTCTTTAGCCTCTCCTATGCTCATAGGGGTACGGGTGTATTTAGCTCGTTCTATGGCCCTATCACTATAGCACTCTGCAGCATTTTCAGTGGTTGCCTAAAGACTGTTCTACGGCTTATCCTAAGACCCTCTTTAGCTGTCCTGTCATAGGAACCTATAACGTTTCCTGTGGTTCTATTGCCCGTCTATTGCCCTCTGTACGGTGTGCTATAGCTTATTATATCGCTCGTCCTATGGTTCTTTTTACCCATGGTGATATAGTTGCGTATACGTTTTCTATGGTGTCCTTAGCCGCCTATTGTCCTTTGTATTGTCTGTTATAGCTTACTCTATAAAAGTACGTGTTGTTGGACTAGTTGGCGATGAACGTTTTGAACCATGGTTAAAAGCGCTAAAAAGTCGAACACAGGAAAGAAGATAAAATCGGCTCGTCTTATGGTTGACTTTACCCATTGTGCTATATAGCTGCCTATAGCTTTTTCTAGGGTTTCCTTAACGACCTATTTCTCTCGGTAGGGTATGATATAGCTTATTCTATGGCTCGTACAACGGTTATAATTACAAATCTCTCTTATTTCCTTCTGCATGGTCCTGCAATAACTTCGCTGCTCAACCGAATTTGCAACCTCTAGTTGTTGTTTTTAAGTTGGTGAGTTGTTTTGCGTGTTTGCAACTTGATTTTTAAAGTTTCAAAGTTAGAGAGTTTGTAACTTGTTGGGTTTTGCAACATGTACCGAAGATTTTTTTTTGTTTTTTCTACGCCGAAAGCATGCGCCGGTACTTTGTTTTGTTTTGTGTAAGAGTAATAACATCTTATTAATTGCACAAGTGTCACGCCCACAAGCGCATCTGCTTTTGCGGGCCTGTACAATTCATGTACTAGTTCATTGTGCAATAAACTTAAATATGTATGTACGTATGTTGTGGGGAGGAAGGGTAGATTACGTACCTTTAAAGGGATACTACAACGAAATTTCGGCACTTATTTTTTAGCCTATACGTGTTCAAAGGAGCAGTATCACATCGGACACGCCAATGTAGTGTTAAAAAACCACGAAAATGAATTTTAAAACGAATTAAACGATTAGCAACAAGCACCTGGTGGATGTCACTAAGCCTCGTTTGTAATGCCCGTCTAGGAACCTTGAGAGGTAGTTACGGTAAAGCGCCGTTCACATATTTGCTACCAAGTAAGACCGAGGGCGACCAGACCGGTTTTTAAGCCTTTTGCGACGTCTTAGGACCGGATGCGCTGCAGCGGAGCTGGTCCTAAGACATCGCAAGAGGCTTAAAAACCGGTCTGGTCTCTCTCAGTCTTACTCGGTCGCAAGAGTGTAAATGGGCCTTAACTGTCTCACCCCCCGGCCACGACGAGAGAAGAGGGGAAGGAGGAACTCCCCTCTTCCCGAGAATCCCTTTCGTGTGACCCAGAAGTCGCTATTGTACCCCTACAAGATTATAGAAGATTAACCCGTCACTCAAAATTCGTACAAAAGCAGCCGCTTCGGTGGCTGGAACGACTAGGGTCACTAGGCCATCCTCTCGACGTCAGCCTCGCCGTAGCTTTGCTTGTACCGAGACGAACTACGTCACAATTGCGTTGGATGTCACGTGGTCTCCGCTGGCTGTTCTCCGAGCGCTTGCCAGAGTGGGCCGTTTATAACGAAAAATACAGCCATCAGGCTCAAAATACAAACGTGCGATTGTCATTTACGGATATTGTGGATCATATTCAACCTATTTTTGAACACGACGGGTATATTTCAAATTTCGTTGAAGTATCCCTTTAACGTCCGGAGACCGGTGCTCAAAGGGGAAACCGATGCCCGTCCCACCGCGCGGCCGACGGCTACCAGCGAGGGCGGTCACCGCGCCGGGTTCGTCCAACGCCATGCCAACAACGATGGTCCCGGTATTCAACAGCGTTTATTGAGAACCAGGGGTCCCCAACAAGACACTGCGGTCAAGCGAGCCGTGGACACAGAGTGCTAAGCAGCGCGTCAGAGTGAGCGTTTGGCAAATCGTGGATGGCCAATTGCAGCGAAGCTTTTGGTCGTGCGCGCCTAACTGTACCAGCAGCTCTGGAAAAATATCATCAAGGCATATCAATTTCCACCCGAGTAATTTAAATATACCTATCGCTATATTACCCTGGCATATAACGAAAATACTGAAAATGTAGGTCCATGCGCCCCACGCGCTCGCCTTTCCCGTTTAAAATATTCGAAGTAAAACTTTGGCAGAGACATTTAAGACAGCTTATGTGTAGGAATGCGAAAGCATTCTTACACGCAGCGCATTCCTACAAGCAGCGCGCCACTTCTTTCTATCGCACAGGGCGCTGCGACGTTGACATCACGCTCCCCTACTGCGCAGGCGCGGCGAACCCCGCCGGCTCCACGACGGCTTCCGTGACGAAGCATCTGCGTTGCTCTGCTTTTCTTTGTGTTTTAATTCTGAGGCGCGTCCGCTTTGACCTTGAGCGCCCCGGTTGGCTTTCAGTGACGAAGCATCTGCGTTGCTGTGCTTTTCTTTGTGTTTTATTTCTGAGGCGCGTGCTTGATGACGTAGATTTAAGTGCCATTTCGCTCAGCCAATTAGAATTTAGGTGCCGTAACACTCAGCCAGTGGGACTTTAGGGGCCGTTTTTCGCTGCTACAGACAACGCCGGCTTCGCTCCATGGGACAGTTAATGCTTTCGCATTAATAACCAAAATAAGGCGTTGACGAGCGCGCGTGCAAGATGTCATTTATTTTGGATTTCTGCTTTCTGCTGCGGACGACAGCACATCCGGCGCGCAGACATACATTCCCAGCATTCTCGACGATGCTCGGGTAATTTCGCGATAGGTCTATCCCTTCCCTGTTTTGTTCAAAAAGCTTTGTCGCGTAGCTATCCAAACACCTTTATTAGCAGTCTACTCACGCGCCTTAATCAGGAACCTGTATTCCCCGTTAACTTCGCTTTTCCGAACCGCATGCAGGATACCGCTGGCATACGTTTGCGGGACGTCCTCAACGCATGGCGGAGAAACCCCCTCGTTCTTCCCGAGTGTATCGAGAGACAGACGCTCATCTGATGACCTGAAGCGGCCGACAACACTGACCTTGACAAGGCCAAAGGATTGAGGAAAACGGCGCCGAGGAACCGTCTGCCAGAGCACTTTACCCAAGAAGGCTGCGACTCTACAACTCAAAAACACGGCCTCGGGGGAGACATGTTATTTACCGAATGGGGGAAAAAAACTTTTTTTCGTAAGAACAAGTAGAAATTTTTACGGAAGCGCAGTGCCGCAGGAAAAAGGCACAACTCGTCGAAAGCAAGTTTCGCCAGTCTCGCGGCGCGATCGAAGCTTCCTTGGCACGCCGAAGCACTGCGTCTCTGTGCCTTCGCAAGCTTGGATACCGATCAAGAATCGGCGCCGCGCTAAATTTTTGAAGGTGTGCTGCGTTTAGATAACAATATTAATACTTTTATTTATTGTGCCCAGTAACAGCCGAGGCCTAAACATAGCTGAACTCGTTAGTAGCAAAACAAGAATACAAATAAATAAAGACTAAAAAAGGTAAGAAATGCAAACAACAAAATAAAACGAAATACTCAGCAGTGACTGCGTATATGCATCAACCACATACATGGCGCGAGCACTTTTAAAATCGGCACAAATCTGTATTGAAAATGTCCATATCAGATGATTCTAGATGGCTTAAATAGTTTTGAATGCGACCCGTTGGTGACATAAAGTTTGTGGTGTCAACGTGGAACTGCGGTGATTTTGAACATTTCTTCCAGGTATACGATAGTGCACAAATGTGACTAATGAGCTAATGTCAAAGTAACTGTGTATACATTTAAACAAAAATACAAGGTCTCGCGAACAGCGTCTTGTTGCAAGTTCAGATATCTGTAATGATTTCAGTACTTCAGGGCATACGTATGTGTCATGTGAACATCTAAAATGATAAATTTTAGCAAACCTTTACTGTATACGTTCGAGATTTTTTGAAGCGTCATACTAAGACTGTTCTAGATCACTGAACGAAAATCATGTTTTTGGGAGAACTATGCTCCAGTAAATCACAAATAAAATATATACACTCGAAAAAACTTTTGCTAAATCGTGAGATTACACGAAGTCTCCGGACGGAAGTCCGGAAAGTTTTCTTTGAAAACTTTGGGACCCCCGTCTGAATAAGTGTAATTATCTAACATCTTGTTTACAAATAAAAACACATTTTGACTTGACTTGACTTGAGCTCTGCAACAAGAGCTCACAACATGAGACACATGCGAGTTAAAAATAAGTTTGTAGTCAAGCAAAACTCCAAGGTCTTTTACACACAGTACACGGTTAGTGGCCGCTTCTTCTAAGCGGTACACAAAATAAGTAGTAGTTTTGCACGTAAAAGATATAACATTGTTTTTTTCGAAGTTGAGTGTAAGACCATTGTCTAGACACCACTGACATATGGCGTTAACATATTCTTGAAGTAGAATGCAGTCACTTAATGTCAATATGTTTTTTGTAAATTTTGAAATCGTCTGCAAACTGCATGAGACGTGAATGATGAACGACGCCTTGGATGTCCTTGACGAATACATTAAAAAGAAGAGGTCCAAGGTTGGAGCCCTGGGGTACCACAGATGGTGCAGAAAAGAAGCGTGACTTTGCATGAGCATAGCTGACACTATTCGCATCGTATATCGGCCACGGAATTCTGGATCGTCCAGCTGTTCCGGCGAGTTGCTATCAATAAAAGGGGGAGAGCAATCCGTACGGTTGCTCTTATGCACTATTGACCATGGCTATGTTCCAAATATACTCTAATGGATTACAATACAGCACAAATAGAGCAACGTTGTGGAGCAAGGAGGGTTTTCGAAGGCAAAACTACAAGACGGCGAAAATGAAAATTTTCGAAGCGCGGCCCATACGGTCGCGTGCAGTCTGTTGACAATTAGGCGAGCCGCGCTCAAACGTCAAGTGCAATAAAATAGGTTGATAATGAGTCAGCACTGATCAGTGATGAGGAGCTGTTGTGCGCGGTATTCTTTAAACCGTCTAACGACTTAAAAAAGACGTACCCTTCCCCCATTTTCTTGCGCCACTGGACGCTGGATCAAGCTCGTTTCTGAACTGCGAGTGCCACAAGTTACAATTACAATCGTCAGAGTAAAGTAAAACGCTGTTCCAAAGGCAGATACGGCTTCAAGCACATTGCACTCGCAGAATACATCCACACGGCGTCGAATCTTGACCAGTATCCAAGCATGCGAAGGCACAGAGACGCAGCGCTTCGGCGTGCCAAGAATCTTTGATCACGCCATGAGACCAACGAAACTTGCTTTCGACGAGTTGTGCCCTTTTCCTGCGGCACTGCGCTTCCGTAAAAAGTTACAACTGTTCTCAACGGCAAGTCTCACGGCTTACACAGGGTTTTGAAGAACGTCTTCGGCGATTGACGACGAACGAGAAGAAAACGTGTCTTCGGCACGCTCCACCAGCCTTCGCAACACTCCAGAAACGCTATTTTTCGGCATGTAAGATGTCCGTCCGGTGGCTTCACTCTCGCTGCAGCGACCAAGCAAGGATGCGTGATCCAGCGATTGTCATAGAGCTCAGTCATTGGCTCATTGGCTCATTGGCTCTACTGCCCCAAAGGAAAGCCTTTTTGTCTCTGTTTTTCAAGGAGGTTATATAAAACTTCTGGAGTGGCGTTCTCCCACACTCTCCCATGCGACCGGGTGAAGCCTAGTTAACCGGCCGGAGGCCATCTCAGGGCAAAAAAGAGGCGGCGCTGGAAGTGACGCTGGCAGTGCTTTGTTGCTTTGGGGCTGCGGATTACAAGAAAAGCAAAACAATTATGTTTTTTTGTTTTTTTTTTTGCAAGGCCTTGAAGGCCGCCTAATGCACGTTGGCTTCCTTTCTCTTTTTTTTTTTTTCGGAAATCGTAGAGTTGCCTCCAAAATTATACAAAAGCATCCAGGCCGAGTCGAAGGACCAAAATATGTTCCCTTTTTTAATATGGTTGTAAACATGACCTCCCATCTTTCATTTTTTTTTTTGAGCCAGTTTACTTATTTGCAGTACTTACAAAAAACATAACGCTCGCAAAGATCAGTTGAATACAATAAATTAACTAAGTAAGTCGAAAGAGGAATTCCTCCCCGGCAGGCTGCTGATAAAAGCAAAATCAGTGAAAAAATACTAAATTTTCCTATAAAACAGTTATCTAACACTCAAACGATTCGGTTGAAACTACTTTTCCTTCACCGCAACTCGTTATTCAGTTGTATTTAGCCTATTTAATGTTTTCGTAATGAATACATAGCATACCTCTCACGATCGCGAAAATTCGTGCACGTGAACTATCACCGAAAACGACACTTTGAGAGATTAGAGAAATATCAAGCTCGCGAAAATAAAGTAATTTATACTACTTGTTTCGCAGATGCACGGGTGTCTAATAAGGGCACCGTCTCGAGTTTTAGATGCAACTTACTAAAATACAAAAGAAGCGTTCACAGTCGTTACGATGCTCACTGCTTTCCGCAGGTATGCTAGAAATACAGGAAACACAGTTGAAATGCTACCCGGTCAAAGACTTCTCGTTTGACCGCTTGTGTCAAAGCAGTCGTCTTCGTAGAGTACCGAACACATAAAGCAAGTATTCTCAGGCGACCAACCATCCCCCCGCCAAACAGCACGCTTCCACGCAGCACGCCGAGTGTCGTCTTTGGGAAACCCGCGACGTGCAAACATGTTTAATGCTTTATTTTGCCATTCAAATGCACATAATCATCGAGCTTTCTCCCGCAAGCCTGTTTACATGCAGTAGTAAGCTATAGCGAGTGAGCGAGTTTCGTTGCAACGTGCTTGCTGCAAATACTTAGACATGCAAAGTAATTTCTGTCGTTTTCGCTGTTGGTTTTCACGCGATTTACGCAGCCCAAAGAGACGCAGGAGCCCATCATTGCCTTTGGAAACGGCCGCAGTTGCTTCGTAAAGAGTAGCCTCCAATGAAACGCCGCACATCACATCAGAAACCTCCTTGGTCGTACCACGCCACAGACTGCGTCGATCCTTTTTCTGCCTTGAATAAGTTGTCAACGGTCGGTGTTTTTGGCGTCAGCTACGGCACCTCCATCCACCCCACAAGTTGTAAGTAACCTCCTTGCTGTGATTGCGTCCTTCTAAGCTTCCATTAAAGAAGCTCATTAGTTAGTTTTCTTACCCCGCATTTGCCTAATCGCGTTCCAGAAATGTTTTCTGACAGTTATTCCCACGCGCCTTTCGTCAAAACGTCTGATCGGTAGCGAGCATGTCGCTGGCCACGATTCGCTCATCACCACAACGCGTCATTCAATTAGCGCCTCGTTCGACGCGTCAGACTTTTATTGTACGTGGGTTGTTTTTCACACGCTGCTTCGTCCGCGTCAGCGTCGCCTCGCGTCGGCTCGCGTCGCTGCGTGCCGACATCTGTCCCGGTCAGGTGTCTTCATCGACCCGCGCGTCTCATTGTCGTGGGTGACCTCGAGCGTCGCGCGCTGACGCTGACGTGGGCAATGCGCGAAAAAAAAAAAAGAAAGCCCCATGTGGTTGTAGCTTTAATCTGCTGCCGGTAGTCTTTTTGCGATTGATTGGAGGTTTGTAAATAATAATTTCGTGGGGGCCATCAGATATAAATGAGATGTATATGCCAAATGAATCAGTGAATGACTTTCCGGCACTATATGATATGTTGACGCGCGACTAGCGAGCCGTGCGCTCTGAGTACATCCCCATATTTGTATCCGTGATGGCAGAAGGTGACAGCTGAGCAGCTGCACAAGCCACACTCAACGAGATGACCATACTACGCAAATATTTCTTCCTTTCAGATGACGTCACACACGAAAAAAGTGTCGCACCAATAAAAACCAACAAAAAGAAGGAGAAGACGACCATAATTGAAGACCTAAAGAGGAATGGCTACTCTAGTAGCTTTATTGAGCATATCGCCAGACGCCAAGGTCTCGCCAGACAAAACCAGATGCCAGTAGAAGAAAGACAGCCCCATTGAGTCGCGCGCATAAGCAAAGTAAAGGGAACCAGCGAAGCACTCGCACGAGTACTGGGAAAGGAAGTTATTCCGGTGGCCCACAAGCCCATGTCCACACTGGGAAGGTTCATGCCAAGGCCAAAAGATCGTCTACCAAAAGAAAGAGCACACGGCGTAGTTTACTCAATTCCATGCGCAGAGTGCCCTGCAACCTACATCGGCGAGACGAAGAACTTTCCCGAGTGAATCCGCCAACACAAGAACGACGTGCGCAAGTTTGACATAGAGTGCCCCCTAGTTTGACAATGAGCGCAGCGCCATCGCCGAACATTGGGATGCCCCAGACCATCGCATTGACTTCGTGAACGCGCACGCGGTTGACACAAAGCACAAATTTCGAAGAAGACTTTTCTTGGGATCGTGGCAAATCCAGCATACACTAGGAAACCTAAACAGGTCCCTGTGCGCATTGCCTTCTGTGTACGCACATGGCCTCCGCGACCTGACAAGAAAGTTGAAAAGATGAGTCTCCATAACTAAAAAAATTATTTTACAATTTTTAACCTTCTACTTTCTTCTTTTTTAATTTCTTTTCTTTTTCTTTTCTGACGACGAACAGGTTAGGAGCTGCTGCTGTTCCGCGTGCTTTCAGTCGCCCTTGAAGAAGAAACCGAGTTGGTTTCGAAACGTCGGGTTTCCTATGGAGTTTTGGTTGGAGCTACATTTTTTAACTTTAATTCTCACCCAACCAGGCAGATTTCTGCCGAATATGTTCACTATCAAAAAGTACGACTATGACAAACAAGATGGCCGAGAGACTGGAATGGAAGTTCCCTACCGCATGAGCGTTGGAAAATTGGCATCGAAAGAAATCACAATTCATGAGCACACGTTTCTCTGCTTCGCAGCAACCTTGAAGGTTGCCGTTGCTGTTAATTGTCACTGTGAAACTTCTAACGCTATGTACGTTCTCTCGGGATGTGAAAAATCGCAAATGATTAGGAAGAGAAGAAGGGGACAGAACAGAGCGCTCACTTACAAATGACGTGTATTGTAAGTAAGCGCTCCGTCCTGTCCCCTTCTTTTCTTTCTAATCATTTGCGCTTTTTCAGATCATGGTTAACCAACTAGCCCACCAGTTGATTTTAATAAAGCATGTTCTTTCCTTGGGCTTTTTTTTTTATTGATTCGACATTGTGCAGATGCTGCAGCAAATTAGTTTAATGACTGCAGTCCTCACTGGCAGCCATGAAACATCTTGGCTACACACGCACACTTGACAGACCCGACCCAAACAAAAGCGAACCGTGCCGACATTTCCTTGAGATGAAGTGCCTCGAACATAGCTGTTCCTCCCGGTGTTCGTGGAAGGGGGTTAAGCTTACCCCAATCGTTTGGGGCTTGATGGCGAGCACGTTGCTGAGGTTTGTGCGGACTCGCGCTGCTTTTCTACGACTATGTACAGCCAACTCTCTCCCTCCCATTGATGAACAAACCAATCAGTTAAAATCCCTCGCGGTCCACATGCTCCTATATGAATCAGTCGACGGCGAGGACTACCCGCTACTGCCGTAAGCCACAGCAACGGTCGAAACCTTCAAAGTTGACGCCAAGTATATGCGGCGGCGTCATGCCAGCGCTAGCGATATTTCGTCGCAGTGTCCCCTGCACTGGGCTAAAAACTACAACATAGAAAAAAATTGGCTGCAGAAACCACTATTGTAATTGCAATATCATTCGTTATGAGACTTACGGCACAGCTCACTGTAAATATGACGACAACAATTTTGAGCAAACACTATTTTATTAATGGTTTACGACAATCATTGACGTCAGAGTGCCACTTTGAAATTGAGCGTTAGCTTCGTAGGTTGGGCGCGAATGCGTACTGCCGCTCCGTGTTTGTGCGGCGTGGATTTACCTCCTTTGCGCCGCAACCAATCGGGTGTGTGCACTGATTGCGCATGCATTCTCGGCCACCTTGGAGGAGGGTGCGGATATTAAAGAGCTCGTACTGCCGCACCGCTTAGACACGGCGCGGATTTGCCTCCTTTTGTTACGAGGCCAAACACCATATCGCAAAATAGGTGAAGTAACTAAAAAACGCTATCGCATTAAAAAAAACAAAAAAAACAGCAACACCGCAAGTGTTGGCAGTCCCCGAGCAGATTACTCGATTCTTGCTTCCTCGGGAATCTCGCGCTCCGTCTCCCCGTCCAAAGCCTCCCCTATGAGGAGACATCGTCCCAACTCCACGACGCCACCTTCCCCGCGGCCCGAGGTGCTGCCGTGTGGAAAGTCACACAATTAGACGTGCACTCCCCAACTTCACTAACATACTCGCATACTCTTCACCTGTCGAGATTTTTGTTGGGATTTTGCCCGTTGATGCGAGCGAGTCGTTCTCGTTGCCTCCTCAAGGAGAGCGACCGAGCCATTTCGCACACGTGTTAGAACTCTCCAGATTTGCGAAACTGGGAGTCTGCAACGCCTGCTGTCCTCGTTTTTGTTTCCACAGATCATCCCCTCTCTTTGTGCGACAGCAGACTGTTAAAAGCGACACCGTTTTCGTGCATGGTGTCACCGGAACAGGAGAAAGATTCGCTGCATAGTGTGGCCCTAGCGGCTGTGCAGGCGCCGTCGTCTGCACTCACGAACACAAATATGGTGATCTACCCAGAGTGCACCGCTCGCTATCCTTGCGTAAATACAGCCCATATGGAAAATGTTGTTCAAAGTAGTCTCGTTATGTATGACTTCATGGTAAGTCGTCCTACTTATTTAGCAGTGTTGGAAGCAACTCACTTGAGCTTTCATCACTGTTTTCACTGGCAGTGCGTTGTCTTAAGTCATATTCCATTAAGTTTAATGCAGAATTTACGCTTCTGCGGTTTAGTACAATTCGCAGACATATGTAGATCATAGTCGAAACAGCGTTGCTCACCATTAGGTTTGAATGCTGAGCTTTGCTTGGCAGCTCTTTGGCCACTTCGGTCGATACAAAACACTATTTGCCGACCTGCAGGTACGGGCGTCACGTCTGATCGGTTGTACAGTCACCGAGTTGACTCGATGTCGGCGGCTGCCTTCGTCAGAACCTGGTTCTTGTGCTGCCACATTGTTTTCGGTGGTGACGCTCTCATCACCGCCAACGCTTGCGCTCCCCGTGTTCCCAGTCAAGAGGGTGAGTGGTATACCATGGAGGGCTCGCTGCTGCAGATGATGCCATGTAGCTTTGACCGGTGGTGGCGCCCCCGCCATCGCCTGTACTCCCTGTGATCCCAGTCGAAATGGTTTACAGGAATTCCGGGAGGACTCGCTGCCGCAGGTGCTGGCACGGAGCTCAGGCTCGAGGGGGTGCCGTCGCAACTGACAAAGCTTGTGCTCCCCGTCGTCCCTGTCGAAACGGCGACTGGAATTTGGAGAGGGTTTGCTGCCGCAGACGGTCGGTTCAGGCCTCACACGTTCTGTCGTAGATCTTCTTGGGAATGCGTTCCCTCCATGATGAGGTTATAGTAGGAAGAATCCACCGCTGTTGGGTTACTTGTCACCACAGCAGTCAATCTGCAGAGGGCCATGGCCACGTAATCACACTTCTGAAATGTTAGAACCTTGTTGTGGCATGGAGGCCGGTAAAAGAGAGAAGGTTTAATGTGCGTCTGGCACATCAGCGTGACAAAAGAACTCATGGTGTGCAACGTGTATGGTGGGACGGACTGCGCATTATTTAGTCTTTTTCAGAACGGCGCTAACAATAAATCATGTATGAATCATTCGTGTCTTACATAGGTTGTAATTCCTAGAAACAACATGTTGTAGATAGCTACGGTATTGTTATTGCTTAACTCGAATGAGAAGATACAGTGCATAAGACAATCTCAAGCCAGACAAAAAAAGTTCCGCTCACTTTCATCTTCAAGAGCTCCCAGAGTTGCACATCATCGAGCAATCCTGACGGCGATGCACCACATGCTATTACACTTTTTAGAGCGCAGCTCTTAGGCGCCCGTTTCCGCGTATTGGGGCGTCGCCGTCGGCGTAACCGCCCCGCTAAATTTAGCGGGGAATGGAATTGGTGTTGAGGTCACGTCTCGTCAATTTTCCCGTTAAATCTGGCGGAGAAACTGAATTTGTTCATGGGTGACGTGACAAGTCATGTGACGTCATTTTCCCAGCTAAATTTATCGGAGAAACTGAATTGGTGTTGAGGTCACGTGGCATCAATTTCAAGCTAAATTTAGCGGGGAAACTCAGGGAGGAGGGGAGGGTATGGAGGCGGAGGAGAATAGGGAGAAGAAGGAAAGGAAGAGGAAGAGGGGAAAGGAGGAGGAGGAGGGGAGAGGAGGAGGAAAGGAGAAGGAGCAGAGGAGGACGGGAAAAGAAGAGAAGGAGAGAGTACGGATGAGGAGGAGGGTCATACCCTCCTTTCCGTACCCCCACCTCCTCCTCCTCAAGAGCTGCGCTCTAATTTCGTATTACAAAGATTTGTAAACGTCTTTATTTTTTATTTTTTTATTTTTTTACTTTACCAGGAAGGTGTTCAAGACATTGTAGCCCGTGTTGGTTGCTTGGAAGAGCGGTGTGTTCTGCATTCAGTATTGCACCTTAGCATTCGATTAACCGTTTTGTGATCAGGTGCTTCATCTTGTATGTCCTTGGTTGTTTCCTTACTCCTGAGAGGTGTTGCAGGTTTATGATTTTATGTTGGGGGAACCATATAAAGTTATTATCTGGCGTTTTTTATTGCTGGAAGTTGTTTGAAGTGAGCCTTTTGCCAACCTAAGGGCATAAGGATTGAGAGCTTCAGTCAAGTGTGTTTTGTGGAACACGCCTCAAAGCATGATTGAAAGCATCGATGCTTGCTATCGAAACTAAGATTGGGACTTCAGTAATGATCAGTCAAATCTTCGTATTTTTATTTTCATTTATTCTGCAGCATTCTAGATCTCTTTTTTTGTATGCTACTTGTTCAACTTTCTGGGTCATCGTATCAGATAGTTCTGTAATTATCACAGACTTTATACGTTTCTCATTAGTCTCTTGTGAAGTTGTTGCGTGTTCGTGGCCGGAACATTTGGTGCTGCTTTGATTTGGGGGTAAATATTGTGCCGCCATAGGTCTAGCAAACTTCAAAAATACCGCACCTCAAAAGTTTCTCGTGGACCTGATTCGGCAATAAGTTACTTTTCAGTATATGCATTTACCTAGATTGAAAAGCCAAAAGGCTTTTAGTAATCGGCCACATGCAGAATAAGAACATTGTGCCGCTTAGCGTGGGAAAAAACATGTGGGGGTTCGCATGCCAAAGCAAACGCAAGCAGCGGGAGTACAACTCCAGGAATTTCAGCGGGATTAGGGAGGAACCAAAAAATGTCTGCCAAGATCATGCAGCTCACATATCTAGCAGAGGGTAATTGAGTTCGATTTAACGAGCTATTAAGGTGGCGGTAAAGCTCCTATGTAGCCCTAAATGAAGTCATCCTGCATGCACTAATGTAGACGGCTCGTTTCACATTCATTTGTGTGACCATATTGATCCGTTTGTGATTTCCGTATTATTCGGGATAATTGGGAACTCAGCAAAAGGTTGGCATGTCACAGAGTAAGCACGCCATTGTACAGTGGGCTTCACTGTAAAATATATTTCGTGAGCGGTGGCCGAAACTGATTACAGAGCCGCCTAATAAGGAAATCGATGATACTGCAAAAACTGAAGCAGTTCTTCATGGGTCTGTTGCCACTCCCCGATACAATTATCGCATGACCTACTTGTTTCTTTCTTTGTTGCCCTCAGGTTAAATTTGTATGGTATTTTTTTGTTACTCGTTTCATAATTTTACTGGGACTGCATTGCTGTTATCATCCTTAATAAATCGGCGTGGCACATTTATCATGAGGTGCTGCCTTAGTCCAATTGACGTGAAACAATATTTTTTTATTATAAATAAAACAAGGGAAACAGAAACAAAAAATATTAAAAAATCAGACCCTTTTTTCGTTTTGTTTTTTTGCCGAAACACTAAAGGCCGGTTCAGACACTTGCGTTTGAGTGCGTTTGACTGCGCTGCGGCGAGAACCGAAAGCGAGTCACCGGCACATCTGTGCTTCGTATGAAGCGTGGAATCCAATTCAAGGAATCTTCTTGGCACGCGATATAAGCAGCAGGGATGTCCTGGTGTCTCGCTGCCGCAACGCAGTCAAACGCAGTCAAACGCAACTGTGTGAACCGGGCTTTTGTTTACCACGTTGAAACTAGGAGTGTAAAGGCTGGTTCAACAATTTGCATCGGTTGCGTTCGCATGCAACCAGAACGACCATAACGACCAAAACACCGCAAGAACCGTGACTCATGAATTGCTTCGCGAAGCTACCCCTTGCATCGCTTGTCCTGCTGTGTACGGCAAGCACTTGTCCCGGTGACTTTGTCGTTACGGTCCTTTCGGTTGCATGCGAAGGCAACCAACGCAGATTTGTGAACCAGCCTTAACGCAAGACTTTCGTTTCGAGACAACGTGACTTTCCAGACTGCGCTGTCAGATGATGTATGCATCCCGCAATATAAGTACAAGATCAGCTTTTTTGGGGGATGATTTTTGGAAGATGACATGACAATGTTGCGCTCATCACCATCAAAGTGGTTTGTTGCCTGCATGTTCTGTGCTTGAAGGACATAGTCACTGACAAGCCACTTCACTGGTACTAAATTGAGCTGCTTGACAAGTTGCGTAAACAAAGTGGCAATTTTTTAGGCTTCCTGGGGTTCCGCGGGGCCATAAAATTTGAGAACCCCTGCACTGGACAATACTCAGTTGTTGTGGAACCCAAGCCCTGCGCAAGACATTCTGCTACATCCTCCAAAGTATTCAAAGTACGTGACAGGTGACTTTAAAAAAATGCCGCCCCCTTTATAAAAAAATAAAAGAAAACCCCGAAAAGTGCAAGTGATGGTGGAAAGAATCATAAAAGCCTCGACTTTCTTTTGAAAAAAAAAAAATTGGAGTGTATTTTTACACAGCTTCACAAGGGAACAGCGTAACTCCAAAAATGTAACGATCCTTCCGACCGTCCGCGCATACCCCATGGTAGGACATGTCAGCCCTAAGCCCCCATTCACACTGGAAGCGGATCCGCGTTCGCGAAGCGGTTGCGAACGCGGTTGTATAAAGATCTAGTACAATTGCACGCGCATTTGATGTCATCAAATGCGCGTGCAAATGTACTGAATCCTTATACAACCGCGTTCGCAACCGCTTTGCGAACGCGGATCCGCTTCCAGTGTGAATGAGCCCTTACGGTTGCGGCACATGGCAACATGAGCAAAAGAAATAAGCCAAGCTCAATAGGTAGCAGCCAATATGCAGGGTGTTTGATTTTAATTCGAACAAATCTGTTCCAGATGAGGGCTGTCTCCACCATCAGACTCGGCGGACAATAGGTGAGAGGATAATCGGGGGGGTACGTTGAGTGATTAACTAAAATCTGCTAATTAATTATTTAACATTTTGGTTTGAGTGGTCGTGTTTCAATTGCGCTATTGACGCCAATTACTATTGGAGACCAGACCAATTTAAAGAATTTGTAAAGAAGGTAATATTATTATTTCTTTTTATAAAAATCGATCAACTTTCGCAATTTCTCGCCCGATTTCAACATTTCGCGCGTAAAGAGTGCCGCCAGCCCTGCCCACAATGACACTCAGAGAAGGCTGACGTAACCGTTTCAGTCACCTCGTCATTTATGCCGTCTGCGCACCCCCCAGGGGCAGACTGCCGAGATAGTGACGACATGACTGAAACGGTACGTCACCCTTACAAGCGTCATTGTGGGCAGGCCTTGCGGTGTTCCTTTTGCGCGCAACTTTTAAATAAGGCGAAAAACACCCAAAATAATTAGTATCTAAAAATACAACCCTTTTGCAAATTCTTTAATTGGTCTGGCATCTAATAGAAATTGCTATCAATACTGAAACTGCAAAATGACCCCTAAGGCCAATATATTAGAAAGTAATTGGCACATTTTAGTTAATTAGTCAACTTACAATAACGACTATCACCTCACCTAATGTTCCCCAAGCCTAATAGAGACACCATGAAGACAGCAAATGTCTATTTCCCGTCCCCTTTCTTTTAACAAAATCTGTACTAATCAAAATAAACACCCTGCTAGTACTTATCCCTCTACTATATGATTCGACCTCAGCTACCTCTGCACCAGCTCGGCGACTTTTTTTTTTTTTTTTTTTTTTTTTTTTTTACAGAAGAAGCAATATTTGTCGCGTATCACTTTAAAAAGCTCTATAAAGCTTTCGCATATTAGGTTTATTATTATAGAATTTCAAAGAGCACTTTACAAAGGCCTAGCAACGATCGGGCCTTGGTTTACTGTATGAAAATACAACCTCTACTTGTTCGAAACTGTTGAATAAAAAGAAACTAACTTTTTTTCTTTGCATTAGTTTCGGCATGCATGACTGCTCGCCAGCTCGGCGTCCTTCAACATGTACCTGCTAATACTCCTGTCAGACTGGCAATTAAATGTCAGTTGCATCGAATAACATTTGAACGATCGGCCAATCAGCGCGCCACACTCCGGGCGTAGCACATTCCACGCGCGACAGATCGCGAGCCGATTTGTCGATCACACGAAAGTCATTCGATGTAACTGACATTTACTTGCCAGTCTGACAGGGGTATAAGGTGTATCTACTGCAGTTACCACACTTTCTGTAGCGCATGATAATGTTGTAGAGGAGGCGTGGTGACTATTAATGAACGACCTGTTCTTCACTCCTGAAACGACTCTTTAATAAAGACAAATTTAAACGATAGCTCCACTAAGTAAAACTCGCTGCCATGTGGCTTTTTGTTAGACGATTTTTTTATTATTATTATAAGGAATGTTACCTTAGTTCCCCCCCCCCCCCAGATATCAAATATGAGGTGTAGACAAAGACATGGGAACACGAAAAAAAATGAGTCTAGAAATGTTAGAATGTTTGACAAGAAACAACATGACGGTACGAAAATCAAACTTGCTTCCGGGAACCCAAACGGCGAAAAACAGACACTTATCTATACCACCGCCTGGCGTCTTTTTATCGAATGCAAGAGGAACTTGAGCATACGCTCAAGTTCCTTGAGCGCTCAAAGCAGCAGCCTTTAACGTGGTGGCTAAGGAATCACTTCCCATATCTGGTAAGCACACCACCCGTTGTGGGTCATACCAATGGCACTTTAAATAGTGCCGCTATCTCATAATCTGAGATATCGGCAGTGTATACATAGTGCCGATATCTTATAATGGCCAACCATTTCGCGTTCTCTATGTCCTACTCCCGAGATATGAAACATAGTAGTCCTCTCATGCAACGTAGCCGTGCTGATGTGCCTATCCTTCATCAATTTTTCTCGCTCGTAGTGTTTTTGTTTTGGGGTTTTTCGTCATCATAAGGTCAGGGCAATCCGCCGGTATCAGCAATCAAATGTTAGCTTGCTTCGTGCGCTTATGTTGGTTTGAACTTTGAAGGGGTTCCCGTTTCCTGATTAGACTTTCCTATTAAAGTAAGATCCTGGCTTCAATCACCTCCACTGCCTGTTTCGATCTGGATGGGCATCGTACACCGGCGCGCAATCGTGTATCGCTACTGCGCGATGCACGTTAAAGGCCCCAGGCTACCAGTGGCAGTACTGAGTAAATTTCTCGTCTACAGCGGACAGATCAGACACCCGCTGGGGCTGACTAATACGCCATTCCCACGGCCAAATTGGGTTGTGTTGATATTTATACAGCGTGTAGTTGGTCAGCCATTTAAAGTTGCGACGAGTCACTCGCTGTAGATGAGCAATTTAGCCAGTGCAGTACAACCGCTCACGCAGTAGTGATACACGACCGCACGCCGGTACGATGCTCATCCAGATCGAAATGGGCAGGGGTGGGGATTGAACCCAGGAGACCTATGTTGCGCTATTTGGACTCCCACGGCGACTAGGAAGAGGGAAGTGACGTCAGCAACGCAGCAAACGCAGATTGGATGTTGATTAGTGAGAGTCGTTGATGAAGAATTTCCGCAGAATAAACATCCAATCTGTGTTTTTTGTGTTGTTGACGTCACTTCCCTCTCCCTCGTCACCGTGGGAGTCCAAAAAGCGCAACATAGGTCTCCAAGATCCCTGGGTTCTGCAGCGCGAGCTTTCGCTCCACGTGCTCCGAGCTGGTGTGCGCTAGCCCACCAATCCCACCCGGCGGCGATTAGCGCGCGCTTTTAGTTCATGAGCACTTGTCACGCGAACTGATTCGCGAACTGATTCGCCGCTGGCCATAATGATCCCTTAGCTAAACCACGGCCGGACTGGAAGCGCGCGCTCTCTTTCTCTTCTTACGGCCTTTGCAATCGCCCGGGAGTCAATGGCATTTTTTCTCCGTATGTAGTTCATTTGCTTGCCGCCAGGGGCGCAACCACCTCACCCCACTTTACCCCACTCGGAGAGTCCTTTCGAGCTGCTTTGCGCTGGTGTTCGAGCTTCGTAGGTTGTTGTTTTGGCAACAGGTTATTGAACCCATTAGTGAGTTTGGGTGCGACGCGTATGTTATGCTGTTGACTACGAGTAACAGAGGTGATCCTCTGTTCGTCTTATTCCAAAACCAGGATAAAAGTTGACTTCACTATCTAAATCCTAGGTTCCTCGCACTTCTGGACAACATTGTTGCTTTTTTTTTTTTTTTAAGGCTGTTAAGCACCTTCCGCGTACATATGTGCACGAAGTTCTGCAACTACTCATTGCACCCTATCTTGAAGACGCGCCATCTATGTTGCCGAGAGGGCATTGACAACAGTCACTCAAAGCGCTTGGCTGTTTTAATTTGCAACATGTTCTTCAGAATACTTCCGATTAACCATGCAAAGACGGTCACGGACAGAAACGAAAAATCAGCTGGATATGTGCACAAGCCATCGAGGAAGCAATTTAGGCTGTAATATGCACTGTGCGAAAATTGTACAGACTACTACACCCTCGTCTAGAGCAGCTGACCGACTGCATGTGCGGCCTATGAAATGATGCAGACCACGGCAATAGATAGATTGGGCCTGCTTACATTTCACGAGAGTGCACGAATTACTTATCATTTAAAGTTCCTCCACGTAGAAGGAGTCCGTCTCCTCCTGTTCTTGAGTTGCAACAGAAGTCCTGGAGGTAAAGACGAGTATAGTTTTTCCGCAATTGCATTCGCTGTCTCTACTTACTACTTTTTACTCCCAAATTGCTCGGAGATGCGCGTCAAATATTCACCGTTTTGGGCTCATCAGAAGCGCATTAGATAGTGGCTGAGGGTCTAAACGTAAGGATCAGGTGTCAAAGGCTATAAAAATCTCGGCCGGAAGTTGCGACAGCGCTGAGATACACTGTCAGACGCGCTCTGTGCAAACGGCAAAGGGTAGCCCAGGGGTGAGGTGACAGCGCCCCCCGCGAATTGCGGCGGGAGGTGGCGATTGCCCCAATTGCAAAGGCCGTAAGAAGAGAAAGAGAGCGAGCGCTTCCAGTCCGGCCGTGGCTAAACGTACCTTTAGGATCGCGTGAATGGGGTGTAATAACTTCCCATTGTCTCAACAAGCACACGCGCAACACAGTTATTACTATCAAATGACTTTAACGCTGTATGAATAGCAGTGAACGTTTACGGAAATTACGCATTCCAGGCGTAAAAGAAATGCGGTTGTTATGACTCCGTGACAGCTTACCACAAAAATACAGGTGCCAACTTTGAAATAAAATCTGGAAACTGAAATAGGTCCCTTTCTCTCCCCCATTATCTATCTCTCCTCTATTTGAAACTTGTGAGTTATGTAATTTGAAGAAATGTAACGGGCACAATTTAATTCTTAGTAATATCTCCTATCCTTTAACGACTCATCCGGGAGGAGGGGCGGGGCGGCCGGGGGGAGGGGGGGAGGTGGGTGATTGGCCAGTAGCGACTGAAAGATGTCATTTCCCTCCGCAACAAAAAGAAACAACATATGCACGAAAAAAAAAAACGCCGGCACACGTCTCCGTGTATTTAGGGGGTTTCCAAGCAGGTGCTCAATCATCATTACAGATACATGTGCTTCGCCTGCGCTCAGTAATCCTGTCCTATTTTAAGAGGTGTTCGAATCACGTAGATCTCCGACGTGGGATGTTTCACTCAATTGTATCACTCAAAGCCTACAGGTTTTTTTGTTTTTTTTCTTTTTAAGAGTAGCGAAAAAGTGCGCCAACGCAGGAGCCGCGTGAACCATTTCTAACGACATGGCAGGACATCTGGCCGCCGCCATGTCTCTGCTCGTGCGGGAAAGTACGTGCAACTGTAAGCTTGCCAAAGCCACGTTCACGCGCTAGCTGCAGAGGCCTGCACGCGTGGGGCACCAGTGAGGCGACATGCTTGCAATTGTCTATACACGGCCTGCACGCGACGTCATTGCAGAATGCTGGTGGTCATTCCTAGCCATTTCTACGCTCCCTTACCGTGAAAAACAAATTCGGTGGTATAGACCTTTTCCGCTTACTCTCGCCCCCGACCGCCAAGTAGGCATATCCTGTATGGGCGACGAAAAAATATTAAAACGTTTCAACCTGCAAATAGTAAAAAAATAGAGGAGAGAGAAAACGAGAATGGGTGACGGTTACGCTTTTCTTCTAAATGCATTCTATTGGCGTGGCGACGGCAAAACAATGTTTTCGCCCATACTGGAATTGACGACAATTCAAGATGGCGGCGCCCTTGAAGAAAGGGTCTATACACGATTGCAAGCAAAGCGACTGGCCGCATTTCTCTGCTCGTGCGGGAAAGCTCATGCGATTTCAAGCTTGCCAAAGCTAACTTCACGCGCACGTTACACGTGCTTGCACGCCTGGGGCACCAGAACGGTGCAGACCGTACACGCTCAGCAGCAAGGCCTCCACAATGGCCGCTGACTTGACGTCAGTGTCAGCCATCTATTGGCGAAAAGATACATCGGTGGCGTCCTCTGATGGTTCCTATTCCTGACGTAACTAACAAGATTTTTTTTGCGGCGAGCGACAAGTTCAACGGTGCGAAAGAAGCGCAGTGGAAGATCAGTTATCATGTTCCGAAATCAACATCGTCAAAGCAGCGAGTCTGACTTTGCTCTTATTTTTGCCGATGAGAGCACAAATGATCCTAATCCTCACGTGAGAGTGAGTGTTGGCCACTCGCGGATGGCTGATCGCAGCGACGTGTTTGCTCAAGCCCGTCGAAATGTCAAACTGTACCAGCGGCACTGGAAATATATCATCGACAAATATCAATCGCCACCTGAGCAATTAAAATTCCCTCGGTATTTGTTCAAAAAGCCTCGCCACATGGCTATCAAATCACCTTCAACATTAGTGTACTCACGTGTCTTAATCGGGAATTGGCATTCCCCGTTAATTTGTTTTCCGAACCGCATGCAGGAAACAGCTGGTATACGTTTGCTGGACTTTCCCAACGCATGTTGGAGAAACCATATAGTCCTCCCCGAGTGTATCATGAGAAAAACGCCCACCTGATACCTGAAGCGTCAGACAACACCGACCTTGACAAGGCCAAGGGGTGGATGGAAGGGCGACGAGGACACGTCAGCCAGAGCACTTTATTAACTCGACAACACTGGCTTAGAGAAGGAATGTACGGGTAAAAAAAATTCGTCATGCCTTTCGAATATGCGGAAACTATACTCCGAGTTTCATCCACGTAATCCCTTTTCTCAAGCATTCCAAACATCTTTCTTGTGAATGTTCGTAATTATGGGCCTTATCTGCGAACTCTGTAAAACCAGGAAAAAATAAGGTTGCTATGCGGCGTTCGTCGAAACGGACGCAACTGACGGAGTTATATGATACAATCATGCTCGAGTGAAACGAGTTCAGAATGACCTGGCGCGATTTTAGACTGCCGCGCAAGCTGCCGTAATATTAGCTGCGCTGTTTGAAAACGAGAAGAAGTTGCTCTCAAATTTTGCTCCTAAGATTTGGAGTCGAGGAAGCAAATAGCAGAGCCAACAACAACCGGTGTTGGCAGAGCGCTAGCAGACGGAGCAACTTGCTGGAGGTGAGGGCGAGGTTATCATCGCCAGATGAACCCGAAAAAGAAGAAAAGAAAGAATTTGTTGCACATTCGACATATCTCACAGGCTTATTTGGCACTGGGGATAAGGAGTGCTGTTGTGACTGTAAGGAAAAAAAAAACTTTAGGGCATTGTCCGGAGCACGCGGCGAAGAATCACAGAGCAAAGTGAACTCCCCTGCGTGCGAAGGTGTCGAACCTTCAAGCTGAGAACGAGGGCCAAAGTCTGAAAACCTCAGCTTCTAGACCACGCAAGAGGCAGTGCCATAACGAGGTATAGTAGGAACCAGTTGTCATAACTTCTTAAAGCGTGGAATGCCCCACAAGGAAACCCCGTACTTTCAATAATTAAACGATCCGTCCGTCCGTCCGCGCATACCCCATGGCAGGACATGTGGGCCCTACCGGTCGGGGCACATGGCAACGTGAGCAAAAGGAATATGCCAAGCTCCCAAGCTCAATAAAGCCCTTCCGAAATACCGCCTCCTGTTGGCAGCTGTGGAATCTCTGCACAATGGGGGTCAAAAGCTACAACCTCACGGCACACTTTATGCCGTTTGGTTAACGTAGAAAAAAAAAACACCTGCAAATAAAGGTAATGAGCGCAGTGACGTTGCACTTTCGACGCTGTTTGATTATCTTGTCGTCGGCTCCTAGCGTTGGCCGCACTCTTACGTTCGCTATCTTGTGGAATGACGTTCGCGTTCCACGATGACAGTTGTTCCGCCTTTGTGCAGTGGCTCCGACCTTCTAATAATTGGCAAGCGAATTTCGAAAGGGATCTTCTATAGCCAGCCGGCAACAGCCAGGCGGCGCCGGCAAAGTGAAGCACACAGTTACACCTTTATACCCTGTCTTCTTGTAACTTGGCAAAGGGTGAACGATAAGCGAACGAGGCAGAGGGAGTGATAAACCGGAAGTTCGAAAGTGGCACCCCCCTCCCCGGTTGCCGCCATGGTTTACGCAAAAGTGACCACTCGTCACGTGACCTCACAAGAGCCGTGACGTCACCGGTAAGATGGCAGCGCCCAGAGCTGGCGGATGCGAGTTTGTTCGGTAGGTGCTACCTGTGACGATCGTGATGTGTCGCTGCTTTCCGACGATTTCGGGCTTCTTTGTGGTCTCTGACGCAGGTATAATCTGAAGATATGAAGGAATGACACTCTGTACCATTTTTTTCGCAAGATCGCTCCGGATCAGGATATAAAAACCTGTGAGAGAGCATGACCCGTATCGCCGTACCGGTGCTCGGATTCCCGGGTGTGTTCGAGAATCGATGTGCTTTTAGCATGCAATGTTCGCATTCTGTCAGCTTTGAACGTTGGAATGTCTAGAATCAATACAAAATGTATGCGTCGGATTATTAAAACTCGGGATAATTAAGTTGTTAATTATTTTCGCCTAAATATTTTTTTTTTAAATATTGCGTTTAAGAGCATGGTTTCAATTATAACATTGATGAGTATCATCGAAAAACACTAAATCAACAAATGGCAGAACGATAGAAGGCACGTGAAGCATTTCACGGCTTTCTGAGAAACCACACAACTTCGACGGGTTTTTAAGCTTCGGTTTGCGACCGGAGCGCTTCTTCGCACCGACAGCACCGCACCCCGTAGAGAAATAGTGCAACCAACCTCTGCTGCGCTGTCCTCGCGCAACGCAGCAGAGGCTGGTTGCACTATTTCTCCACGGGGTGCCGAGAAGCGCTGAAGGTCATCAAAGGTTACCGTCTTTGGCTTCAGCTTAGATACTTTACATGCGTTCCAGTATACTTCTTTCGTCCTTTCTTTCTGCTTGAGTTCTGCCTGCGAGATATTCGTCTGCGTGTCGCGGCTTCCAAATTATCCCACTAGTCTGTCTAGACCCTGAAGTGAGGGATTAGTATTCCTGTCTGCGACAAACATAAAGTCTACAAACACGTTGAGTTAATCCCTTTTCGGCAGCATACTAACTTTGGTGCGTGGAAAGCCTTCCCAAGGATAAAAGATATGCCACCATTCACCGCCTAGAGTGCCTCAGTGACTCAATGTTGCTAGGCTACCAGCCTTGGCGGCCCTCCTAGAGTGGCGACAGCTCTGTCGTCGGCCAGCGTAACCGCCATCTTGCCTCCCAGTCATATGTATAGCCATTTATGAGCTGCTTAAACAGTTATTGAGCATCCCCACTTGGGAAATGACGCAGTCTAAGTTTAAGAGCGTATAACGTCACGCGTTCCGTCAACCATGCGTTTGTTTTCCGCGCCACGACTAAGGAGAAAACAACAACATTGCACAGATGACTGCATTTGCGACACCAAATCGTATTACCGTGTCGGGGGAGCCTCTACTTGGAATAATTCATCGCGACATTAACGAGCACTTAATAATGAACCGATTCAACCGGTCAGTTGCGACATCGCCGCTCCCGCGACGGATCCATAACACTTTGAATTTGTGCTCGTGCGACAATTTCGCTGGAGCTATTAGCCCCGAGCGCGACCGAAAGCGTCGCTGTGGTCGGCCTTCCACGATTGGCCGAACGCTGACTATGACGTCGGAAAGGGGATTTATCATCGACGGAAATAAGAGGAATGAAAGAACTTTAATTTTGACGGTGTTGGCAGTGTTCCTTTGAGAGCGCAATGATTTCAAGCTTCCATCATGCTAATAACAAACACCATCGAACTTGTTGTTTGCAAGGTAATGACGTCACAAGGGGGAACCACAGGAGGGCGCCACCAAAACATCTCGCCGCTAATGCGCGTCTAGAGCTCGATGCAGGAGCCGTCTCGCACACTGCCGACTGCCTCCTATGGAGTATGGGCCGGCTCTTTATTTTGTATGACTTGATTTGAAAAAAAAATATTGAATTGAATTGACTAAAGTTATGGCGGCGTCACGCATGCGCCAAACGCTTGGTGAGACCGGTCGATTCGGAATTTTCACGAACCCAAACCCATTTATCGGTCTCACGAATGCGAGGTGAACACATCGCGAGAGGCAAAATGGTGGCCACGGCCGAAAAAGCGACACTTGCCCTAACAAAAAATGTCGCCATTTGCAAGACGCAGCTTGAAAGCAACAGGCAGGCACTTATCACCGCCAAGGTACTAACGCACGTACCCGTTCATGGAAGTGACTTCAAAAAGATGCTCAGAGCTGCGCTCGTGCAGTAAGGGAGATACTTGAAACATGTGAGTTCGCCAAACTTTGACTTGTTCATGATGCTCGAAAACCACTCTGGAACGGTGTAGAGCAAGGGTTTCCAAACCCCGGCCCGCGGGCCAGATCCGGCGGGGGGAAGTCTTCCGACCGGCCCGCGGCTGGCTGTGGTCTTTCCACTGAAGCACGGGCGGCGACCCGCTTCCAGCAGACAAAGCGGCGCAAAAAGAAGTGCGCGTAATAAACGGCGGCGCGACGCGCTCAAATGCACAAACTAGGAGACCATAAAGAACGAGAGAAACTGCATCGTAACACGGGTTTTCTCGTTTCAATATTAACTGAATATTGACATTACTAGCATTGTGATTCTTAGTCCCCTGCTTTAAGTATGTGTAACTATGTCAAACTTTCAATGCGTTCCCGTGTACATTGCACTTATATGTCCTCTATGCAATAGTTGTGAAAGTACTGCATACGGCATGCAAGTGAAATCATTGCATACTGTCAGCATTAGTATAATTATCATTAGTCTTTTGCACTGCACGAATGTGTCATTATTTCTGGTGAGTTCACTTTGTCACAAGTACTGTGTCATGTCAGAATGAGCTAAATATTAAATTTTAATTTTGCCTAAACGTATTCATCTACCTTAAAGGGGAACAGAAACGAAATGTTCGCACTTATTGTTTTCTTTAGATGTGGTCTACGTTGTGCCGGGAGCTCAGAAACACTAGCCTAGATTAGTGCTTCAGGGCTGCCGCCAAAGAAGTCAAGAAAACTGGTTTTAAAACGAATTAACAAATTTACAAATTGCGTCTGGAGGCGGTATGTGAAGCTCGGTTGAAATGCCGCCACGTCATGAGTTCCTAAGAAGCAGCGCCATTTCGCGGCAGTATGACTCGCCCGTGGAGTTACTTAGTCCTGAATGTGACTTAACGGAGACCGCTAACGCGTTTACGACTTTGTATATGTTAAAGCTTCCGCAGTGCTTTCGCAACGTGCATTTCACACCCTTAATATCGTCCTTGTTTGCAGACGTTAGGTAGGAGCTTGTTCTGAGGATGCGGAGACCACTGCCAGGCCAACCATCCCCCCTCCCCCCTCCACCCGTCCCACAGGATACGCTGGGAATAGCGCACTCAAATATGGCACGCAGTGAATACCTTAAATACATAGCTCGCAGGTGTCGCCATTGCTGGTATACTGACGGTTATTTCTAGTTACAGGCTCCCTGAGCTACTACTTCTGTGGTGTGAAACGGTGAACCGGAGATATGCATAGGCCATAGGGCGTACAGTCAACACCTCCTAGAAGAAAAGGCCAGAGCGCTCCGAGTCGTTACGTCACAATGGCGGAGGAAGGAAGTTCATCCCGCAACTACGTGAAAAAAAGTTCTGAACATCAACATAAAAAAAAAGAACTTTTTTTTTTTGAGTGGCGGGGGGTGTTTGTGAGCGTTTATCTGACATTAATATATGTTTTAAAAACGCAGTATTGTACAATTTATTATATATATAATATAAACATAATATACAACGCGCTACCAAGGTTGAAAGTACAATTTTTTTTATATTTATGATTATCCCCGTAACCGCGGGACTACGTGCAATCCCGCAGATCACCACACTTTTCGAATGAACCGGTTCGCAGGGAGGGACTCTAGCAGGGACGTTCTCTTCCCTCGTGCGGGATCCGATTCTGGTAAATTTACGTTGTGTGTGAGCTGCTGACTGTGTTAAAAGGAACGCTGAGACTTTCAGAAGAGAAGGGAACCGAAAAAAAAAAAATCCAGTAATCGTCGCAGGAAGCGCACGCGAGCAAGAAATGGGTCGACGACGTTAAGCCTCCCACACTGTGTGTGGTTCTTTTGATAGTCATTTCGGAGGTCATTTTTTTGACGTCACCGCAGTCTCGGGTAGTTTTTTTTTTTTTTGTGTTCGTTTGATACTACGGCATTTACGTGGATTCGCGGAACAAGTCCTGCTACGGTTTGAGTGACGTGTGGCAACTAGTCAACGATGACACTGGTCGATTATCGATAGGCCTCTCGACAGGGAGACCTAAAGTTCGTGTTCGAATGTTTTCGTCACGGATATTGTGGGACGTATGGATACGATCGACAGGTGAGAAACAACTTATCTACGGGCTTTCTTGGTCATGTGGGACGCGAGTAAAGTGCTGCAGTCGGGTTGTTTTTTGTTTTTCGTGATAGAATGGCATCTTGTTCTATCGTTATCCGTGTGCGGTTGCGTCGACATTTGTAAATCTGTGTGGTAATATTCTAGTTTTCACTGGAAGGTGAATAACAAGTTTGTGTGATTATAAAAAGTGCGTTGTTTGTGCTTATGTGTTTATTTAAACTAATGTTATTTTATTGCCTTTACCGCTTTAATACTAGAATCTTGGCTGTATTAAGGTAATAGTATTATTGTATACAAAATAAGATATTTTGTTCTAAGGCAGCTCGAGCCCATAGGGAGAAGTAAATTAGTTGACTGTCCACACGGAAAAGTTCATATATTTTCATTAAATGATATGGGACTTAATCCGCTCGCGGTGTTGAGTGATTATACGATCGTCGCAAGCTGATTTGTCGACCCCATAATGTAATTCGATCGAAATTACATTACTTTTGCCATCTGGCCGGGGTATGATGCAAGAATTCAGTCACAGCACGCGATAACATCGCTTACATGATCGTAAGTGACATTTGTCTAGCCGTGTCCGCGTTGACTGCGTCTACCTGATTTTTAACTGTGATCTGTTTTGCTGTGTCCAATCACTGCGTGTCTCGCCATTTTGTCGAAGTATTTCTGTGTAAAATATGCATTCCTACAGCGATAATTGCGTGACTCAATGTTTTCTCTTATATGCCTACCTCGTACCATTTCATACCGATTATTTAGCGGTGTAATATTTTGACCGTGTAATAAAATATTTTCGAGACCCCTTGATATATGTGCAGCTTTCATTTTAGCTAATAAGACACGCGTATGTGACTAAAAGCGCGTTACGACGGTCTATCCACGCGCGTTGCCTTCGCTTCGACGCGCACCCCCGATGGCCTTCCTTCGCGACGTCACGAGAAGAGCGTTACGGCCTTGTAGGTGCTGGTACAGTCCTCCGATATTATACTACTAGGCGAGATTGTCACGTGTTTCAATTTCAATTTCAATTCAGTTTATTTTCCAGAGACTGGAGGGACTCTCAGACATAAAGCTGCTAATGGCAGCTTGACGGAGTCTGAGAACACAAGTGGCAAGGCTCGCAACTGCACTACCCTTGGCCGTGCATGAACTATTGACGTCACGAGCGCGATAAGCATTGCGACTCTCGCTGGCCGAATTTAAAGCGAGGGGTAGAGAGCTCGCGCTCACGTCATTTCGTTTCCCTACTCTTTTAGCCGGGGTAACACTGCTTTTACATCATACAAAAGATTCAAACGCGAGTAACCACGAGATCCGTGCTTCGAATGCCGTATGGCAATGAGCTCGACGAGAAACTTGTCACGCGTCATTCGAACCACGGACATTGCGGTTACTCGTGTTTCCAGACTGTCTTTTGTATGAAGTATGAGCAGTGTGACCGCGGTTTTAGGAATTTGACTAGTTACTCTTCACATTAAATTTTGTGTTAAAATTCTCTAAGCTTATGTAGTTAGTTCTTCTTCGATTGTAGTTATTCTTTTTTCCGGACCTCGAGACTGCGACAGATCGCTAATCCGGCACCTTAGCCAAAACGTTTGGAGACACCTGGTGCAGGGAACAGAAATCAGGACGGCTTGAATCATGATGTAGATTGCAATGGCGATGTTCGTCTTGGGACTCCGGGGCTATAGACCGTTTTTCTGAAAGAGGGCGAGAGAGAAAAGGGGAAAGGGCTACCGGCGCTTTCCCCCTTGCTGGTTGTGTAGAAAGAGTGATTCTTTCTCTCTCTGCAACCTCAATTAGTGGCATCCTTGAAGAAAAAATATGAACCGTTTGTCGGAATTCGCCTTCCTCTCCGGGACGGCACAACAATGTTGTTGTTGTTGTTTGTTTAAGTTGCGTGCCACTAGACCAACTAAATACTTAGTTACTAGAGAATGGGAACGTCATCCCCCAATTCTCTTGTGATGCCATTTCGGTGTTTAGTGCAGCTCTACATATACACGACGTCAGCAAGCCCAAGTGACAGCGTTCAGCTTTGTCGCGGAATCTTTCCGTTAACATTTCTGGAGGACCGAAAAGCATTCCCAGCGACTTCGGATGAAGCTTCGGATAGCCGGCAACCATGATTTGAAGCACCAAGGTGAGGGAATTGCGAATATCCTCGAGCGTAGCTTATCCAGCGGCTTTATGTTGTCACTGGCCACTTAAGAAACGCAAGGCGTGACCTATAATACGATTCGAATCAACGCTAAAAAAACACTCGATGTTAATAACTTTTTTGATGCGAACACGACTGTGCGAAGTATGAAGCGTTTAAAATTTTTTAGCATGTATATATAGTCACTATTCGAGTTAGTCGATTGTGCTCTATATATTTTATTTCCCTGTAATGTGTTAAGTTGATGGTTTTCTTTTTCATGCAGAGTGTTTGTGCGCGACGTACGCACTAAACCGATTGCCTTCCGATCGTTTTAATTGTATAATTCGTGGGGAGGAGGTAACTCGTCAAGATTATTTTTCACCTTTCTTTTTTCTTTTTTTTTTCTCCAGCCTCTTTTATTGTTTAGATGGAACAATAAATATATTGCTCCTGAACAAGTTCAGGAGCAAAAGCCAAAAGGACAAGCAAAAAAAAAGAGAGCAAGACCACACGTGATGCCATACTTGCACAGGGTTTCACACAGACTTGTGCCTATCTCAAATACTCTACTCAAGATACTGTATCTTAAATACGTTTTGGAGTATCTTAATATCTTGCAAATACCTTTGACGGAGAGTATTTAATACTCTATTTTAATTACAATTCTGAGTATCTTGTACTCATTATCTTAAATGCATTTTTGACATTCCGCCATTTTCCGAGTTTTTCGGTAGGAAGTGGCGTGGGCGTGGCACGAGCAAACGGGAACATTCTTTCGAGCAACCGAATCCTGAATGATGTTTGGAGCTTTGTGTTTGTCCTTTGTCCCCCTTGTTCCCCTTCTCCAGGGATTCTTTTCTTCATTCTTGTCCAGCTCGCTTGCACCTTTGCATTTAATTGCATCATAATTATAACCGAATCCTGTTGCTAGCTCCGTTTAGCTACGGTGACTTTAACTGAGCTCGTGCAAATATCGCTTTTTTGACAACTGTGACTCATCTTTCAGCCCAAAGTTCGTACAATGAAGGTTCTCCCCTCGTCTTCCCAAAGGCGCCTTTTTTTGTATAAAGTTTTTCCCAAAAAAATCCTCAATCAAAAGGTGTGGTTTTACGGAAGTAAGAATGACACCCTGACCCTGAGGCGCAAGCAGACCGGGAAACGACCAACGAGAACAATGCAGACTTGAGTGTCATAAAATAACAAATAGAAGAAAATGAGAAGTGGACACACAAAAAAGTAGACATTTTTGTTTCGCTTTTTGTATATTTGACCCCGCTAAGGCAAAACGTCGAGTTTTTTTTTTTCTTTTCTTTGTGTTGTCAGTGCGGCACTTATTGCTCTCGCGAACACTGTCTGTAAGCGAACATTGATAAGCAGAGAACAGTACAGGAAACGAACTAGGAGCTGGATGACTCTCAAAATGCCAACAAAGTGTCCCCCGACGTTGAGTGCTTTTCTGAACGCAACCTACTTGAAGAAGGTGCGACCACTGCCGTGGCTATTATATGGGTTCTCTTTGTTATTCATTTACTCATATCCGTATCCCAAGTTCGTTTATAGTGAGCTCCTCGTATAGGGAATATGGATTGTAGTTAAACGATGCGTCTAAGGTGCGGCGCAGGATGGGATATTCAGCGATGTCACTATTGGCGAAGCGCTCTGACCCGTCTGTCACCCCCACACCTCGGTGTTTACCCAACACAAGGCCTGTGCACATGCCCATAGGCCTTGTGGGCATGTTCGTGTTATCTTTTTTAATAGAGCGCAAGGCACAGTAATGAAAAAATACAAACAATTAATGATGTGACGTTAAGTGCCGGATCTCCCCCGAAAGCAGTCGTCAGGGGAACTTGACCCACTTGGGCTTTTGTGCTGAGCTGGGCACTGTGCATGCTGCATTGTTCATGCAGGCCGGAGTGGTAACAAAAGAGCCCCTCTTTCCCCTCACCGGAGAACACGAACTCCAGCCGAACGCTGACGCCGCGTTCGGTTAAGTCAGCCGAGCGCTGAGCCATTGTATTTGTTGTTCCCATCCATCTAGTTCTAAAGTTAACCGCTTGGGGCGCCACGGTCTGATCTCCTCCCCAGTAGTTAAAGCGACCTCTTTCTTGTTGTCCCAGAAATGTTTTGTAACATCTATCAGTGATATTGCCACGCGCGTTGACCAGCGAGCGCATGGCCGAATGGTTACCGCGCTCGGTAACCATTCGGCTGAGACTGGGACGAGACTGACTCTGGACCGCCATTGGCGGTCCAGAGTCAGTCTCGTCCCAGCGGTCGATCTTGCTGTTTCGCCGACATTGACGCCTGCGACGCTAGCCTTTCTCTATTTTGTTTTGGGAACAAGTTCGCCCCCTTAAAGGTTTAGTTTCTTTAGTTATTCGCCGCCTCATCATTTATCATTCGTGACAATATTTTGCTCTTTATAGTCGGACTGCATAAAATAGCCCTACGATACTTTTTTCCCCCGTTTTGTGTTGTTCCGTGCTAATAAACCATTTTGGTAACCCAGATTTGCGTAGCTGCATAATTGTCGTTGTCAATGACGTCGATACAAATTAAGCAATGCGGAAGAATCTTCAAAAGTAACTGAAATACATTTCTAATTATTTGTACTCTACTCAAGATACTTTACAGTGAAAGTAACTTGAGTAGTATTTTAAATAATTATGAAGCAGGTATTTAGTAACTTAACTTAAATACTTTTATCGAGTATTTTGTCCAACACTGGTTTCACACAATTTAAAAAAAAAAGTGGCGGAAAGGTTCGAGGTACCTCTGGTCTTCTCAGCACGACGTAAACTGGCTCAAATATGTCCGAGGATAAAGAAGAAAGGGAAGGATAAGCGGCAATGCACAGTGAAGCATGTAAACAAATACGTGGAATGTGCGGTGGGCGTGATATATAAAATTCCATTGGGCTGCAGCAAGGTTTACATAGGCCAGACCGGAAGGTGTTTGAACGAACGGCTGCATAAACATGATTTATCACTGCGTTCGACAACAGCACCACATTTACACATACATTGCAGAGATTGCCGTTGCATTCCCAACATTCAAGGCACTACAATCATTGGGAGAGGTAAAAAAAAAGGTGGCGAGAGAGGTACTGAAAGCACACATGATAAAGAAAGAACATCCTGATGAGTGTATCAGTCAGCCCTCACTTTTCCTTCACAAATAATAAGTGGATTTTATTGACACGTGTGGTGGCAGAGTCATTGCTGACTAGTCCCATTTCTGTAATATTTGTGGCTTTTGCTGCTTCTATTTTCCAATAAAAAATTCAGTTGATAGTCAGCGCTCGTCCTGTTTGGATCTCCGTCTTCGTATTTGTCTTTATTATGCGCTTTCACTACTTTTTAAATATATTATGTTCACGCTTTTTGATTGCCTCGTAGTACGTTCTTCGACGTCGTTATCGGCGAATCCCACGTTCTGACATGGCTACAGGTTGCTAAATAACAAGCACGATAATCATGACTACCTTCGTTTCATAAGCAGTCGGGCCAACGCGCTGTTCACAAATCAGCACCGACGAGGTATGGGCAGGCGCGCAGTTCCCACACGAGTTGGGCACCCCGCGTGCGCAGGAACCAGACGCGTGTCAAAGTGAAGCGCCCGCGCGTGCGCGCTGCCCATAGCAGCGGCATCCACAGCCGCGTGACGTCAGGGCCGCCGCGTGTGGATCTACACGCGTTTGCAAGTATACGGCCTCAGGACGCCGCCATCTTGCTCCTTGGGGTACATAATTCAATGACGACGCCTCAGCAAGGCATCGTAATCGAATTTTGACGCGTCCGGGCGCACCCCAACATAGAAAGATGGCGGCGTCCTGAGGCCGTATACTTGCAAACCTGTATAGGCGTGTTCACACATACAGCGGAGTGCTAAGTTAGCGCTACATGAGCGCTACTAAGAGCGCTCATGTGGCACTCCCTAGCGCGTGATTTTGTTCTAATATAGCGCGCGATAAGCGCTTTCGTAGCGCCTTGTTAGCGCTCCAGTAGCGAATTGTTAGAGCTTCAGTAGCGCGTGTTAGCGCTTCACTAGCGCTTCTTGTACCGCGGTGCTACGGATTAGCGCGTGCACTGCTGTTCCGGTTCCTGTGGTTGGGTGTGCATCAGCAGCACCATGGCGGACATGTGGGACGCTGAAATAGAAACGCGACAAATGCTCTTACTTACGCAATTAAAGGATATGTGTGTGGACGACTTAACGCTCAGAAGAGCCTTCTGGATGCGTGAAATCTTTCGGCACCGAGCCTACCAACGGGCATCCCCTGAAACCTTGTTCCCAGACTGAGGGACCAAGACACAGAGCTCTTTTGAAGGTGATTATTTTTTAACTGCGTGTCTTTGAAACCAGGGTCACGCATATCGAATAGAAAGCGATGAGATCGTACTCAATCAATTGGTCGCTCAAAGTCCATGACTCTGGATCGTCTGCCCGACCGTTTGCCTGGAGAGCGGCTCTTTTGTTTCCTCCTCTTTCACCGCCAAAGGAATGACAACAACAAAGGAATCGCCGTGCACGCGCTGTTCCGCAGCAGCAAGCACGGCACAAGGAGCGTGAGAGCGCTAAAGGTGTATCCACACGACGGACCAAATTGCTGTTTTGGTCCGCGGGCAGCGCATCACGTGATCTTACGTCACCGGTCTTTGAGGTCCGCCGGCGGTCCGCGGCCCGCGCATCTAACAAATGCCAAGCGACTTTTCTCGCCCGGACCTTGGCGGCGGACCGCGGCGTTTTTAGTATAATTGAAACGCTAAGTCTGGCAACAAGCTGACTTTTGTTGTTTGGATTGGAATCCAAATCCAAAGTCGTTTTCTTTTGGCGCCAACTGTTGAAGATGAAGAAGACGAACCTTTTGTTGTGCGACGATGGCGGCATGGTGCGACGATGCAACCTTTTCATCCAGCATGCCTTTTCGGTTCACTGAAGTTCTCCTCGTCCTCAATAGTCAACGCCAAGGCCACCGCGGCCAAACGCATAGAGTTCATACATCTTGGCTCCTTACAAATAACCTCAAAGCAGCTCGCTGCATGCGTTTGCCGGAGCTGTGAGGTCGAGGGTTAGACCGTCCCGTTCGCTCTGTCGTCTGCTCTTTTGGTCCGCCGTGTGGATGCTCATTGCAGCCGTGCGGCCCGCGGGCCGCGCATCACGTGATCAATCGGTCCGTGACCCGATCCGTCCTGTGGATACACCTAAAGGCCTGTTCACACATGTAGCGGAGCGCTACAAGCATAGCGCTAACCTCGCGCTAAGCGCGTGCTGACCGGAGCGTTCACCAGCTTTGTATCGCACCGCCAAAACTGTTGCTCGTGGCAGGCGATAAGTAGCTGACTGCACGTGAGGAGCGCTACATCTGCGCTTCGCTCCATGTGAGAACCGGCCCTTAAAGGGATTATCCGGTCAAATTTCGTATTCATGAAAACATTTAGACCTCATTGTCAATGGCTGTAGGAGCATCTTTCACGACAAATCTGAATTTTGTGTGCTTCCCTGGAGGAGTAAATGTATTTTAACCCAAGCGTGCATAAACGGCGTTTTCCTCTTCCACCTTCAGGGAAGCGGAGTTTCTGAGGTAACATCAGGCAAAGAACGCGCCGAACTGAAGTGCACTTCGAATTTTGTCCTCCGCGTGAGCGGTACGACGTGGTTCACCCTCGCTGCTGCGCTAATTTTTTTTTTTTTTTTTTTTTTTTTTTTTTTTTAGAATGAAAGGGTATTTTTGTTGTGCGGTTGTCACGCTCCACACTTCTCCGCGACATTTACAGTGGCGAGTAATATGGAATGCTGTGGTGCGTCGGGAGCACTGTGTTCCCACGGAGGAATGAGGCATAGGATATGACAATTGCAAGACTGGCGTGACGTCACGTCAGGCATGGGAGTGCAGCCGTTGATACTTGCGAAATTCGGCATGGAGTTTCGTTCAATTATCCGTCGTTGATTACACTAAATTGGGGTGTCGTTTAATGGAATAAAAATGGCCTATGTTAATCATTAGGCTCCCACCAGGTAACCATCACGAAATCTTAAGAACTTCCGGTTTGTACCGGACAATCCCTTTAAGGGAGCGCTTCTGAAGCGCTAACAGAGCACTGCTGTAGCGCTAACCGAGCGCTACGTCACGCGCTAGGAAGCGCCACATGAGCGCTCCTTCGAGCGCTCACGTAGCGCTAACTTAGCGCTCCGCTGTATGTGTGAACCGGCCTTATAGGTGTCACTTTCGCCCGGCAACGCCAAAAAGTGTTCGTGTACCGACACCCTTCCCAAATTTAGCAACAAATATTCCCGGCAAGCAAATGACAAACCATCGACTGCGCACAGCTTTTGTTTTACGTCCGCCGCGGCCGTCTGAGAAACAAGTACCTATGAGGCAGGCCTGTTGGTAGAGCGCAGCTCGAGCACGTTGGCTCGCACACTCGCTCGCTCGCTCACTGCTGTCGGCATGCTCTCATACTCAACGCACGTTCAGCGCGATGCAGGCTTACCAGGAATCCGTGCAATTGTATGCCGTGGAACGCTGTGCATACCAGACTTGTGCCTATCTCAAATACTCAACTCAAGATACTGTATCTTAAATACTTTTTGAAGTATCTTAGTATCTTGCAAATACCTTTGACGGAGAGTATTTAATACTCTATTTTAATTACAATTCTGAGTATCTTGTACTCATTATCTTAAATGCATTTTTGACATTCCGCCATTTTCCGAGTTTTTCGGTAGGAAGTGGCGTGGGCGTGGCACGAGCAAACGTGAACATTCTTTCGAGCAACCGAATCCTGAATGATGTTTGGAGCTTTGTGTTTGTCCTTTGTCCCCCTTGTTCCCCTTCTCCAGGGATTCTTTTCTTCATTCTTGTCCAGCTCGCTTGCACCTTTGCATTTAATTGCATCATAATTATAACCGAATCCTGTTGCTAGCTCCGTTTAGCTACGGTGACTTTAACTGAGCTCGTGCAAATATCGCTTTTTTGCCAACTGTGACTCATCTTTCAGCCCAAAGTTCGTACAGTGAAGGTTCTCCCCTCGTCTTCCCAAAGGCGCCTTTTTTTGTATAAAGTTTCTCCCAAAAAAATCCTCAAACAAAAGGTGTGGTTTTACGGAAGTAAGAATGACACCCTGACCCTGAGGCGCAAGCAGACCGGGAAACGACCAACGAGAACAATGCATACTTGAGTGTCATAAAATAACAAATAGAAGAAAAGGAGAAGTGGACACACAAAAAAGTAGACATTTTTGTTTCGCTTTTTGTATATTTGACCCCGCTAAGGCAAAACGTCGAGTTTTTTTCTTCTTTTGTGTTGTCAGTCCGGCACTTATTGCTCTCGCGAACACTGTCTGTAAGCGAACATTGATAAGCAGAGAACAGTACAGGAAACGAACTAGGAGCTGGATGACTCTCAAAATGCCAACAAAGTGTCCCCCGACGTTGAGTGCTTTTCTGAACGCAACCTACTTGAAGAAGGTGCGACCACTGCCGTGGCTATTATATGGGTTCTCTTTGTTATTCATTCACTCATATCCAGACTTGTACACGTTACTGAAAAATAGTAAGGAATTACAGTTACAATTACTCAAGGCTAAATTGTAATTTATTACAATTACAATTACTCTCCCATAAAAGTAAGTGACCGTTACCCCAAAAAGTAATCCGTTACTTTCGTGGCGTTACTTTCAACAATATTGTCCACAATTAAGAAACAAAGGGAAGAGGGTTATTCAAGCTCTTATTGTTGCAACCTGTTCCATTTAATGCCCTTGAGTATTTTGAGCAACAGCTGACTCTCGAAAGTCTCGTCAGACATTTTGCACTATTTCTTACTGAAGATGTCGACTGTTACGCTGAACACCCTTTGAACTGAGGCACTGTATGGGAGTGGCATATTATTCCTCACGAATGCTTTATGCTCTGCATTGAGCTTCTTCAGCGAAGCAATGGAAGTACTATTTACTTCGAAGATAGAGCAAAGCTTCGTCGTAGCAGCCGTTGCCTGATATTCGAGAGTTTTAGTAGATCGTTCAGATTCCTCCATACCCCCGATAACGTTATGATGAATGCGCATGTGCGGCGGCGGAGTATCGGGTATCGTTATCGGAGACATCGGACCAATCTACTGAAATTCTCCGTTGTCAAAATCGCAAAGCTGTAGAAGTCACCATACATCTGGCTAAAACTAGAATAAGAATTAATTTATGTCCATCTTAGTATACCAGCATATACTGCCAGACAATAGCAAAACATACTTGTAACAGTAAGGTATTATCGATATTCTCCTTTCTTTGGTTCTAAACAGGTCGAGCCTCGGTTGAGACGTTGGTGAATAAAAAAAGGTTTCCAGTATATAAATATAAGTAATCGAAAGAAAAAAAAAAGGACACTCATAACAACAATTAATTAGAACGTCGGTAAAACAAGGAAATGTAAACGCACGTTTGCCGTGTGTACCTTTCTTGATGTCGTTCAAAAACGCACGGAGCACGAACCGACTGCAGTTTACTCCGGTGTTCTCCAAATAGGCGTCTGCTGATGCCACGGGCAGCGATGGGCAGAGAACTAAGTAAGCCGCGCTATGGCCCCACTCACAAGTTTCACTCTCTCCTCAAGCCCAGAATATCAAGTCTCAGCCACCATTATGTTTTATTTGTAAAAATATCTGCTTGAGCTAAGATGCGTCCTGCTGGGGTAAAAACAGGGAGAAGAAAAAAGGAAGACTATTACCATTTTCGAAGCGCTCGCACAAAGCTGACTCACAAAAAATGGTGACTGAGATGCAGATAACGTGGCTGGAATTCACAAATAAAATGGGCCAACCCTAGAAGTTGGACTACAAAAGAGTAAGTAGCTCTTAAAACAGGGTCAAATAAGGTAAAAGAAGCAGAAACAAATGCATCCCGTTTTCTAAGAGAAGATGATAAGGGTGCAGCAACGAACGAGGATGCTTGTGGCAATAACACCTTCACATATTATCACATCCCTTTTAGTGGATTTTAGGGCAGTCGGAGCGTTGTCTCGTGTTGTGACATTATGAAAATGGTCGTAGTCATTATAACCGAGAAGGACATTGTTCATTCTTGTCTGTGCACTTACCGCCTCGAGCCTCGCCCTGCCTTCGATCGCAAAGAAAAAACAAAGGGACTAAAAAAAGCGGATATAACTTGCCCCCCCCCCCTTTTTTTTTTCTTATATTTGTAGAAATGTTCATTTCGATATTTTGACATTGTTGTTAGGGTCTAAAAAAAAATAAAAAATTCAGGGGCTTAGTGTTGCAAAAAAAAAAAGGCTTTGCGGAACTGAAGAGTGCCAAGACTCCCTTTGCGGTGTCACTGCGCTCGACTTTACCAAAATAAAAACCACCCTTTCCTTAAACCGGGGGGGGGGGGGGGGGGGTCCTGAAAAAAAATGTAACGGATTACAAGGAATTCGTTACGTAAAAATGTAAGGGAATTACTTTAAAATTACTCTAGAAAATATGTAATTATTCCGTTACAAAATTACTGATAAATGTAAGGGATTACAAGTAATTTCGTTACTTGTAACGGATTACGTACAAGTCTGCTCATATCCGTGTCCCAAGTTCGTTTATAGTGAGCTCCCCGTATAGGGAATATGGATTGTAGTTAAACGATGCGTCTAAGGTGCGGCGCAGGATGTGATATTCAGCGATGTCACTATTGGCGAAGCGCTCTGACCCGTCTGTCACCCCCACACCTCGGTGTTTACCCAACACAAGGCCTGTGCACATGCCCATAGGCCTTGTGGGCATGTTCGTGTTATCTTTTTTAATAGAGCGCAAGGCACAGTAATGAAAAAATACAAACAATTAGTGATGTGACGTTAAGTGCCGGATCTCCCCCGAAAGCAGTCGTCAGGGGATGCGAACTTGACCCACTTGGGCTTTGGTGCTGAGCTGGGCACTGTGCATGCTGCATTGTTCATGCAGGCCGGAGTGGTAACAAAAGAGCCCCTCTTTCCCCTCACCGGAGAACACGAACTCCAGCCGAACGCTGACGCCGCGTTCGGTTAAGTCAGCCGAGCGCTGAGCCATTGTATTTGTTGTTCCCATCCATCTAGTTCTAAAGTTAACCGCTTGGGGCGCCACGGTCTGATCTCCTCCCCAGTAGTTAAAGCGACCTCTTTCTTGTTGTCCCAGAAATGTTTTGTAACATCTATCAGTGATATTGCCACGCGCGTTGCCCAGCGAGCGCATGGCCGAATGGTTACCGCGCTCGGTAACCATTCGGCTGAGACTGGGACGAGACTGACTCTGGACCGCCATTGGCGGTCCAGAGTCAGTCTCGTCCCAGCGGTCGATCTTGCTGTTTCGCCGACATCGACGCCTGCGACGCTAGCCTTTCTCTATTTTGTTTTGGGAACAAGTTCGCCCCCTTAAAGGTTTAGTTTCTTTAGTTATTCGCCGCCTCATCATTTATCATTCGTGACAATATTTTGCTCTTTATAGTCGGACTGCATAAAATAGCCCTACGATACTTTTTCCCCCGTTTTGTGTTGTTGCGTGCTAATAAACCATTCTGGTAACCCAGATTTGCGTAGCTGCATAATTGTCGTTGTCAATGACGTCGATACAAATTAAGCAATGCGGAAGTATCTTCAAAAGTAACTGAAATACATTTCTAAGTATTTGTACTCTACTCAAGATACTTTACAGTGAAAGTAACTTGAGTAGTATTTTAAATACTTTATGAAGCAGGTATTTAGTAACTTAACTTAAATACTTTTATCGAGTATTTTGTCCAACACTGGACTGCGTACGCGTGCATGCATGCAAGCAGGGGGGTACGTGCACGTGAAGGTCTCTATGGCAATCTTGCAATCGCACGCGTGCTCCTATCACAAACGTACAGACCTTCCCCCTATACCTGCAACTTCGGTATTTATAGTGGCCACCGTAACGCAGATACAGTTTATACGTCTTTAGCATAAATACTGATAATTTTTGATCTTTTAATCGATCGTCCGTGCTTTTCTAGAAGGAAAAAAAAAACAAAAAAACAGGGATTTATTTCTTTTATTTTTTTCCTATTCTTGTTGTATTGATTAGGGTGCGCGCCAGTACAATTCTCGTCCAGATCAAAACAGGCAGGGGTGGGTATTAAACTCAGGATCCCTGGGTTCTGCCGCGCGAGCCATCGCTACACATGCTCCGATCTGAGGTGCAGTAATACACTTGGCCACCAATCTACTGCTGACTCAACCGTCGTTTTCTATCTCAATAAAATGCATTGACACAAAAGAAGGAAGAAACAAAGGAACACTATTTCTGTTATTTTTTGTATTCTAAAACTATGTCGGGGTTTTTTTAAGTCTCCGGTTTCATGTAAAGTTATGGGCATAAAAAGGTTAATGTGGTTCCCCATACTGGCCAACAAGCCATTTGACTTGCGCAGTGTATCCAAAATACTAAATGTATAAAACACAAGTGGCAGACGAGGACATGGAGAAGACAGGGCAGTGCTGTACTCGCAAGTGACGTTTTAATAAAAAATCAAGAGAATTGCTGTCCTGCCTTCATGTCCTCGTCTATCTCTTGCGCTTTGTATATTTAGTATGATGAACCAACTAGCCGACCCTACTATTTCGTGTATTGAAAGTTCTGTGTTTTCAAATGCAAGTGCTGAATTTTATTGCATTCATCATTTACAGTACAATTTTACCTTACCTGCGTGCCTTTACAGTTTCATATAAGATTTTAAGAAACATCAGTGGTTTACTAAACTTGTTCTTTGCAGAGTTGCCCTTCTGTGATAAAAAGTCTTGGCAGAGTTTCCCATCTGTGATAGAAAGTTCTTAGCAGAGTTGCCCATCTGTGATAGAAAGTTTTTGGCAGAGTTGGCCTCAACCAGCCCACAGAAATGTCTGCGTTTAGAAATGAAAGTGCTGAATTTTATTGCTTTCACCATTTATAGTACAATTTTACCTTACCTGTGCCTTTACAATGTCATATAAATAATTTCAACACTTGGGAGAGTTGCCCTTCTAGTACAAAAATGTGTTCTTGGCAGAGTTCTCCTTCTGTGATAAAAAGAACAATATTGTATTTTGTCCATTGTTACCTGTAATAGTGCAAAATCGGTTAATAAAATATTTTTAACAACTGTATACCAACATAATGAGTGCAAGCCACATATTCAGGCTTTTAAATATGCTTCAGCTGACAAGCGTCAATTACCAGGAAGCAGAACGCAATAGAAATTTTAGTGCCAAATACATTCTCAAGAAGTATCCACTTCACAAACAGCGTTATCGTCGCGAGGACCTTGCGGGCTGCTGATAAAGGTACTGCTCACAATTTCTGACAGCCGCAATCCATGCATCTCTAACACATTCCGACCTCTGTTCAATAAAGTTGTTCATTAAGCATGCCGCTGCAATAACAGTGGGCATAAACTTGTAGTCACTGTCCGCCCACTTCAGTTTTACGCGCCACCGTGCCTTGAGCCTTCCAAAAGCATGTTCCACGACGTTGCGGCCAGCGCTGTGGTACACATTGAATGATTCTTCTTCTTTGGTAAGTCCTGTTGCACGTGTTATTTGTTGTCCCGTTTGTGTCTGTCCTTTGTTTGTTCCCCAGTCCCTCCTTCGGTCACTTGACTAGGTATAGCCCTTCACAATCCATTGCAGCCGGGGATAGGCACGGTCACCGAGCAGCATGAATGGAATTGGACGTCCACGAAATATTCTTTCCTCCCTAGGCAGTTCTTCGCTCCTAAGGTACACAGTGGACAGCCTTAGAACTGATGCATCATGTGCACTCCCAGGGACATTGCATGTGATGCTGTGGCATCTGAAAATTACAAATACCGTGACTGATGTTGTGCCAGTGCACATGCAACACCTCTGGAAAAAAGACATGCGAGGGTGACCACTAGTGGGTGTGTTTCGTCTCTATTGTGCCTGGGTTACTTTGGACACAATAATCTGCTGCTTAAAAACAGGCCAATCATGATTCTAGAAACATGACAAGTACAATACCCCATTCGCCCACTAGATAGCTCGGGTACCTGGAAGCTGCATGCTCGGGCCAGTCGAGTGTCAGTTCAACATGATTAAACTCTTTCTGCGTGTTCATGTGCAAAGAGTGAGGTTGGGTAAAAGCCTGCCCCTTAATCTTTCCCGTGAGCTGTAGAAGAACTTGTAGTTGGGCTAGTTGGTGAACGTTATGAAGCCTGGTGGGGTAAAGCGCGAAAACAGCGGACACATGGAAGAAGACACACACACAGGTGCCTTCATGTGTGTCTCCTTCCTTGTGTTCGTTGTTCTTGCGCCTTTCACCATGCTTCATTCCGGTGAGCATGTAGCTTCAACCGCCCTATCAGCGTAGTGGTAAGCACTCAATAAATTACAGCAACTTTGTACAGAAATCGTGCTGCAAATGTGAAAGAAGCCGTGAAATAAAACTTACTGGCCACGATCATCCAGGCTTTCTGTTGACGAAATCTCGATATCCTTTCTTGGGTGCCAGGAGTGGAATATGAGTGCCATCAATGGCTCCAAAAATGTGTGGAAGGTCGCACCTCGCTTCAAAGTTTCGTGAAATATTTTCTGCTTTTTCTGTTGACGGCAGTCACATGTATTTTTGCAGGTAATGCTTGACGATGGTACGGCAGAACATGTAGACGCATTTCTTCACGGTGCTCTTGTGAACACCGAACTGATTTGCTACGACCCGGTATTCGCAACAGCTTGCCATTTTGTAGAGAGTGATAACCACCCTCTTTTCTAGGGGCACAGGTGCTCTCACACAGTCCGGCTTAGGAGACATAAAAGGTGCCACAAGTGACACCAGCTCGTTAGGATGCACGATTCATTCGGAAGTTATCTTTCCAGTCGTCGTCGGTGAACTTGGTTAAAACTATTCGGCTCCACCAGTCGTTCGATCGGGTCTTCATCCACAGTTTTTCCCTGCGTCGTTCGTTTGCTGATGAAGCGCCTGTTGGAGGAATGCACGTACATGTTGCAAAGCTGAGTTATGCTGAAATGATTGTGTTGTTCCAATTAATATGTGCCCATTCAAGAAAACACCTGCCGATTTTCTTATAAACACGGAAAAATATACATCCAGTTATAGGCTTCAGCTTACAGGGGCGCGCGCAGCACTTAAGAACAACTTTTTTTATTACTAAAGACTTTATTCAGATGCTCTCACCTTGCATGAGCGTCCATTCATTGAGAGAACTTGCAATTACATTGGAATTGTGGAGCAACTTTTGACTGCAAACCGACCGTATTTGACGGCGACGCTGCTGATACTGTAGGAGTGCCGCAGCGAAGAAAAGTATGTGGATATTAGTATACGCCGATAGAAGCAGCAACACGTGAAAACAGACAGTTGCGTTCATATCTGCACGGTATCGTGTATACACGATACCGTGCAGAGACAGAATGCATTTATTAAACAATGTAAGGGCAGGAGAAGGGGAAAGGATGGGGAAGGGTTATCACAACGGTTATGCCGGCTTCATGTTCGGCGCGCTCCAGTCCGTGGGGTGGTCCACGCCTCGATGGAGGAGATGCCGGCTTCTCGGGGTTCGAGACCGGGCCAGTCGCGCGAGATGTTGGACCGTAGGGCGGGCCCCGGTGTCGCACCTAATGCACGTCACGTTCGCTGGGGTGGGGTCCGAAGGCGGCTCCTCCTGCTCGCTGTTATTCGGATGCCGGTTGTGGCGCTTCTTCAAGTTGTAGGCGCGCAATTTAGCCAACGAATTTCGTTGAGGGCGGCGCCCGTCTTGGCCTTGTGGATCTCGACTTGCGTATCTCGAAGGAGTCCTCGAAGTAGGCGCTATTCGTTCCGCGGTGCCGAGCTTTCTTTGTTCCTTCTGGCACTGGAGCATCTCCACCTCGAGGTGCTGGCGTGGACTCGCGAGACAAGGTGGTTTTCAACGAGCGGTTGGAAACAATCACGCACACCTTAGACAGCCACGATCTTTGCCCGTCCGACGCCAAACATTGGAAACGTAGTAGTCACGTGGTGCAGCAGGTGCCGGAAAGGCATCTTTAATTTTGAGATGTGACACGGCGCGGCGCTACCTTCGCGCAAGACTTTATGCGCGTCCATGTAAACGGGGACGCGTTGTCTTTAGTCCAATGACGATTGGAGTCGATGCGCTGAAGTCGCATTCATGTAAATGCGGCTATTGAAATGTGCCAGCTTAAGAGTGGGTTTTTCTCGTAATTCATTTACGTAATAAAAAACACTGATGAGAAAGAGAGGCGGAGGGCAGTTGTCCGTATTTGTCTTCCTATATATACATTTTTTATAACTTTTAAATATAGTTATAATTATTGGCAGTTATAACTTGCAACTAAAAATAATCTTAATAATAATAATAGCTTTATCGCCATGTAAGTGGTGGTACCTGAGGATAAAATGCTGTATAAGCAGTTTGACTGTCCCTCAGCCCCTCTTATACTTTTATGTATTACTTACGTTCTGCTTATGTATTACTATAGTGGGTGAGAGGTTCAGGGTGAGGAAAAGGAAGGCTGGGGAGGAGGAAGCAGGTAGGAACGCTGTAGCGGGGGGATTTTTCTTCCTCCTCTTCTCCAGCAATTTATCTGTTTTCTCTCCCCCAGCCTTCCTTTCCCTCGCCCAGAACCTTTAACTGTCACTGACTATAAATAAAACTCGGTATACTAAAACGGTAAAATCTAAGGAACAATCGATGGCACTTCTCTATGCATTGACACGGGGATGATGCCAACGACACCATTGAGCGGGCATCGACATCTCGAAATGTGTAATCCTTTTTCTGTGCATCATAAATTAATCCAGGCCTTTGTGCCTCACAACTGCTCTGAAGAAATCCCGTAACGATGAAATGGAAAGGAGCTTGCTTCTACACGTCGATCGGCTCGCGAGTGCAGGTTTTCCGCTGAAATCGATTGTTGAAGCTGCAGAGGGCCTTAAAAAGAAATTTTGAGGTGCTAAAAAAATATAATAAACACCCCCCCCCCTCCCAAGAAAAAAAAATACCTTCCGTCATTTATTACATTTACGCAGGCTTTTATAACTTGAATAAAGTAGCGGAACGCTACGACGTTCCGGTCGTCTTTTCAACCCTAAGCACTCTACGTTATGCGGAAAAATCAATGATCCTAAGGGGGAGAGCGCCGAATGCAAGAAAAAAACATCAGAACAAGTTTGTGGAATGTTGAACCGGTGTTGTTTATGACATAGTGCTTTGCTGCGGGGGGTCGGGCCGGCCCGGGGCCGTGCCTGGGCGATCTTGTGCGTAAATCATAGATTGTTGATAGCAAAGAGTTGCTGATTAATCGTTTAGGTTCATTGAAAACAAAAAAGCGAAGTGCAGAGTCACTACAGAGTCGCTAACGATAAAAACAAGAAGGCGTCTTGCAGTTAGAAAGCCTTCAAGTTTTTTCCGCGTGAGTGAGGGTTCAGTGTTAGAAATTGTAAACAAAATAAAGTCGCAGTCATATGCTTGTCAACCTGTCTGATTTATCGCTCTCAAAATATCTAGTTCACTATTAGGAAGATTTAGAAAAATGTACGCAAGCGCTTTGGGTACCCTAAAAATAGCGTCGCGATGTAAAACCTATGGCGATGCTAATTTTAGCTTGCCCAGAGTGCTTGAGTACGTTATTCTAAGACTCTCTTATAGTACAGAGCACTACACTACATTCGCCCGAACAAGCGATCGCCGGTTTTATGCTAATCTCATAGAATCAAAAGGCTCTCATCAAACTATTAGCGTTTTTGGAAGTGCTAGTCTGGGCCACAAACCTAAGCGTATACTTTGGTACCTACTAACACTGTTTCGAAGTAAAATTCGAACAGAGCCAACGTCGTGTTCGCGGTATCAGTGTCGCGCAGTGTACATAATCCGTTTCGTGCTTGCACATTTTGGGGACCATCTTTAAAAAAAAAGTTTTAAGCGGTTTAGTCGGAATATATTACGTTTAATCCTGTCTGAAAGGGTTGTATATTTTAAGCATACGTTGACATGTAAAGCTATTTCAACACATATTCTTAAACAGAACAGGTGCGCAGAATTAGAACGATAGAGACTTTTTGCGTAGAGATTGCGGTTGAAACGGGACGCGTTTAAACGCAAAGGGTTTTTCTGAAACGGGTCCAAATAAGAAGGGCGTTTAGGAAATGGTCGAAATAAGACAAATTCAAACGGGAACGGCGTTTTGGGAACGGGTCGAAACGGGACGGGTTCAAACGGGAATGGGAATTGTTTCGGGCTACACCCACCGGGCCAGGTCGGGCCGGGCCTAGAAACTAAAATTTCTGTCGGGCTCGGGCCGGGCCCGGGCCGTGTCTCTACCGGGCCGGGTCGAGCCGGGCCTAGAAATTACGTAGCCCAAACAGGCCGTTGTGTCAATGATCGCGCGAGAGAGCACGCTGCCTCCTTAAAACAGTCACCTTCTGGGCACTGGGCTGTGCATTGCAGCCGATGTGTGTGTACACCAGTGTTCAATGGCATTGCTATCCTCGGGAGTCAGAGCATAATACCCAATTCACACGGCAGCGTAAAGGTACCTTTAACGCAGGTACCTGTAGTAAAGGGAGCTGGAGATCGTAATCACACGGTGCATAAAGGTCCCTTTCGCTAAGGGAAGTCCTGTGTTAAACGGAGCTCGCCAAGCTCCCTTTACAGCTACAGGGACTAGCCTCGGACCCACGAACTCAAAATAAAAATCACAGATACATAAATATATCTTGTTTAATGCATTATAACAAATTGAATATATATAAGTAACAAATTATGAAATGATTCTGAACACAAATGTGATCGGATAATAGATTAAAGAGGAACGCGTACTCCAGCTAGCAGGTAGCAGCGGCGGCACGTGGAAAACAATGTATGCTACGAACCCGAACGCGGTGGACCACTGCGAGCTCTTTTTCGAGGTTGTGGACGAGTCGTCCGACTCTCCCGCCGAGGACCTTTTATCCTCGTTGTCGTCTATTTCTTTCGATGGCGTGACTGGCGTAACCGTGAAACTCCGACGTGGTTCGTTTCTGCCGGGCACTATCTAGCTACTTCAGTGAGAACTTTGCGGAAAAATGGAGCTGCTAAACAGAAAAAGATCGCCCACCTCGCAATGGAAACTCGTAAACGCAGATGATTTAGGGCCAGTGTAACCAGACAGGTCAGATGTTTTAAAGCAAGGGTCATTTAGGTGCGCCCTTAGAGAAAAAAAATAAAGTGTCGCAAAAGCAAACACAAATAATTTTAGGAATTTAAATGTGATATTTCACACACAATAATCAAAAACTGCGCGTCAAACCGATTTCGAGGAATATTGTTTATCACGCGCTCCTCTCGCGGTTTAGCAGGAATTCAATCGACACCAACTTAAAGTGCTCCGTTTATTTATCGTGTGATCTAGTGCCAATAAATAAGCATTTAGTAGCCGTGTCTGTCGTTACCTCTTCTTCTTGTCCCTCGTTCATTTTCGCGCTGTTCCCTTTTCATGATGTCTAACCAACTCGCCCAACTTTATGCGTTGTGGCCCTAGTGTGATCAAGAACGCCGTTCACTCCAGGTACATTCAGCTAAGGGACCCAAGCTAAAAGTGCCTCTACGCTGCCGTGTGAATTGGGTATTAGACTACCAGGGAAATCCATAAAGCCTATGTAATATAAACAAAGGGTGCAGATGAGTGTATCAGTGAACCTTTCTTGATCCTGACAGATAAAGAGCGTTTATCTTTAGATAAATAGTGGGCACGTGGAAATTGACGTGGGGTGTGTCAAAGTCATTTAAGACTGTTTTTTCTAAATAAAAATTGAGTTGCGAGTGCGCCTTGTGTTGTCGTCTTTTTTACTTTGTCCCAGTTTTTGGCGCTTTTCTTTCCGTACAATGAATCAACTAGCCCAACTCACCATTTTGTAGAAATCCAGGCAATCGGCTGTTCATGAGTCAACGAAATAAGCTGATGATGACGATAATGATGATAGTGTCGACAAATACCAGACACAATTGGGGTCCGAAATGTTCGTAAAATGACGGAATGTTCTCAGATTGCAACCAGTTGACCTTAAAGGGGCACAGACACCCCAAAGGTCTTTTTTATTTTTTTATTTTTTTTGTATAAGACGATGCTAGTTGCATGTAGTCATAGACACACAAAAAAACTACAAGGGGGAAAAAAGACTTCCCCACGCGCATGCGAACCCTATTTTTTTTAGCGCCCTTCTCTCTCTCTCTTCACCTCCTCGCTTCTTTTTATTTGTAACGTAATCGATTATGAAATTTAGAAGCTTTGTAAGCGACATTTTCTATCATATTTAATAATGGCATTCGTAAAACATTTTTAAGACAGTTGCGAACGCACTACGACCTCTTTTAAAATACCGAAAATCGGAGTCCGAGGTGATGTCGCCCCGTGGCGTTTTATCCTCCATCGGAAAACATGGCGGCGCTCGGCACATGCACTGAGGATGATAGGTGAGTCGGGGAATCGGACGACCGTCTCTCTTATAGGTGCCGGTCGACCTCTCAGACTTCGAAAAGGAAATCGTCAAGCGGTCAAAACAATTGGGTTTGGTGTCTCTGTACCTTAGTTTCGGTTGTGACTCCGCCGGGGCAGCCTTTCACGCAGAACCGGCAGGACTTGCCCCTCACGTCACTCACAAGAGTCCACTGCGCTTACTGCGCGCTCTCTTCGACCTCACCGTTTCAAAGATCAACTTTATTAATGAACAAGTCTTCACCAAGAAAGTCGTAAACGTAGAAAAATGTTTGAACTGCAGTAGAGGCTTTATTACACGACGTTTCGGGAAGAGACTTCCCTTCTTCAAGTGTGCAGAAAATACAGTTGCAAAGCGTTTTTAGAGAGACCAAAGGAGAGGAGGAACATTGGAAAAAGCGAAAGAAAAAAGACATATATATATAATAGTACAAGTAAAAACACTTGAGCATGAAAAAAACTACATTCCGAAAAAACACACATATAAAAAAAAAATAAAGTGGTAGTTTTAAGGAGAACACGGTCGCGGCACTCGTTAGCGAAACCAAGAAAACTGGAACGTAGCACACTCCTTGAATCAACACGACAGCTTCACTCCAACGAAACAAGGGTGTCGTTGGTTATAAGCTACTATTCGAACCTATCAAGCCTGAATTCCATATTGAAACGCCATTTAAACATCCTACATGCCGACGATAAACTTAAAAAAAATATTTCCCGAATCACCATTTGTCACATTCCGTAAGCATCGGAATCTTGGGAGGATGTTATGTCCCTCGTATATAAAAAAACCCAGTTCATGCGGCGGTTGTGGTCCTTGCCTCAACACTCCTTGCCAACTTTGCCCGTTCGTTTTGACCGCTAATAAAATTTCGAGCTACGCATCAGATTTCTACGTAAATATTAAACAGCATATCGACTACAAAACCCCTGACGTGATATATATTATTAACTGCACGCTGTGTAAGAAGCAATACGTAGGAGAAACTAAAAATTCTATGAAAGAGCGATTTTATGGCCATAAGTCTGACATTGTAAATAAAGGACAAACACCAGTCGCTAAACACTTTAACTCCGACGACCACGACATTCATACGCACCTAAAAATTATCATCGTGGAAAGCAGTTTCAAAAATGATATTACGAGCAAAAATAAAGAGTCCTTTTATATATCTAAATTTAAAACCCTAACCCCACTTGGTATGAACATTTCAAAAGGAAACTTATATAGGCTGTTGTAGGTTTTTAGTTTTTAGTAAACTACAGGCAAACCACTTCCCCCATCGCAGAGGAGAGCGGGGGAGAGCTAAAGCTCTCCCCCGCTCTCCTCTGCGATGGGGACGTCGCCCGCTAACTACCCTCTTCTCCTTTTTTTTTTTTGGGGGGGGGGGGGGGGGGGGGAGATTGAGCTGGGAGGCGTTTTAAGGAGTATTTCTCGGTATTCTGTAGAGCGGTGCCACCCACGTGTGACATTTCTGGTGTCCGTTTACACACACTTCGGGTTTATTTATGACCTTCGTTTCCTTCGGCGTTATACTGGCTTAGGCTCACTCGACTTCACCCCTGTATGTTGTTGTTTTTCTGGATCTGGAGCTCTAACTCTAAAGGGCCAAACACATGCGCGTCCAAACTGTCCGATTTCGCGTGCGAACCGCCGGAACGACCTTCGAGGGCGAGGGTTTTCGTAGCCTCCGGTGCGACGAAAACCCTCGCCCTCGAAGGTCGTTCCGGCGGTTCGCACGCGAAATCGGACAGTTTGGACGCGCATGTGTTTGGCCCTTCAGGCCTCATTCACACAGCCGGCGCCTCTCCCATCCCGGCACCGTCACGGGAGCACGCCGGGGCGGGGACGCGACGGCAGCGTGTCCGAACAGGCCGCGCAAGCAAAGCGACGGAGGCCGCGACGGCAGGATTGGATTGGATCGGATTGCTTATTTATTCGACTTAAATTACAAAATAAAGAGATAATTGTGCCTGAACATTAGTGCGCACGTTTCTTTTTTTGAAAAATTAAGGATTTGCGTCTGCTATTAGCAATTCCCGCTGAAAAGGAACAAGAAAAACAACACAACAAACGTTGGCTCACTGTTGGCAACCGAACGATGAAAAATGTTCCAAACTTAGCGAAACTTTCTATTTTGTGATTGGTCGGTTTTCAATGGGGGCGGGACTCCGTCATCCGCCGGGACGCCGGTGCCGTAGAGCAGCTCCCTACGTCGCCCAGCCAGCCCGGCACCCGGCGCGGCACAGCTTTCCGTCGAAAACCGGACCGAAAATCCTCTCCCCTGACGGGAACGCCCCTCGCGACGGTGACGGGATGGGAGAAACGCCGGCTGTGTGAATGAGGCCTAACGTGACGGAGGCCGTTGCCTGTGATATATTTTCTTGGTTTCGCTAACGAGTGCCGCGACCGTGTTCCCCTTAAAACTACCACTTCATTTTTTTTTTCTTCATATGTGTGTTTTGCTGGAATGTAGTTTTTTTCATGCTCAAGTGTTTTTACTTGTACTATTATATATATGACTTTTTTCTTTCGCTTTTTCCATTGTTCCTCCTCTCCTTTGGTCTCTCTAAAAACGCTTTACAACTGTATTTTCTGCACTCTTGAAGAAGGGAAGTCTCTTCCCGAAATGTCGTGTAATAAAGCCTCTACTGCTGTTCAAACATTTTTCTACGTTTACGTTTCAAAGATCCCGAGATCGCTGAAAGGGACATAAAAGAACTTGAAACTCGATCGGGTTGGGACGGTTCAGAGGCGTGAGACAAACTCAACTTGCAGGACGACTCAATCTTTGACGTCACTGCACTGGCGCGGATCGCGCGGGAACTTCAAATTCGGCTCTGGGAAATTGTTTTTTTACTTCCCAAATACTGAGTTCCCAAGTTTTGAATTTTGAGGGTAACGTCCAGGCACCGTTCTCAATCCTTTCGAATAATAAAAAATATATATATATGATTTTGACCTGTCAGTGCCCCTTTAAAAGTCAACTCGGAGCGATGTGCTCTCAGGCTCAGCTTGCAGCCACCGGAAAAGGTTCATTGAGGTCATTCCAGGAAATCTTCAAAGGCTTGTCTAAGACTGTGTTAGGAAACAGACGCCCCCAAGTAAAGATCGCAAATACGTGTCGAACACGGAAGACAAATACGATCTGTGTTAACCAAGCAGTTCTTCTTTCCAACGAAGACAGGATCCCTCCCAGAATACGCAAAAGGAAACAAATGTAGGAGACATGGGTCAAAACTTGAAACCGCATACATGTGAGCTAAATCTGTGTGTACGTAAGATTCCCGGAGCTTTACTGGACTTCATATGAGTACTTCAGACGTGTGAGCTTTTCTTTTTTTCTTTCGGGTTTCACCCGATGTTTAACCGATAAGTGCTGCACAAGCTGGCTTAGAAAGCGAAATAAAAACTGCGTAGAAAGAAAAAGAAAAAAAGATGAGGGACAAGTTTAACAAACGTACACACCAGGATCCTTCTCGTTTCTCCCCCTTCTCTGCAAAAGAAGAAAATGATGGTCTCGCCAGCCCCTTTTAGAACAAATGTAATACAAAGAAAAAAAAACCGCAGTACAAAGCGTAGCTGATGTCACAATGAGAGCCGCATAATTTAACTTAAAGGGGCCCTGCAAGGACTTTTTGACTGGTTTTTAAAGTTGCACCGGACCTGAACGCGCTGAACGTCGTAACACAGTAAAACACTTCTCGAAATTCGCTTCATTTTAGAAGTTATAGGCGAATTGAAGTTACAAAATAAAAAGGAAAAAATAACCTCGTTCATGACGTCTCTGGTCCTGGCTTGGGTGGTCAATGGTAGAAGCGAAACGACTGACCAATCGGCTGCGGCTTACGTTGATGATCACTTCCCCTGCAACCGCATGCGCTTTAACGGCTCGCTTCTGCCCTCCACCGCGCTTGCCGGTGTTCGAGGCGGGGCTTAGGCCGCACGTCCGGGAGCTTCCTGGCTCGTGACGACGACCATTCCCCGAAGTGAAGAACCCAGGGGTCCAGTGGAGGTGGGAGAATTGGTAACGTAACGAACGGTTTAATTACATGGTAGCGATACAGTCGTCAAATCCGAGAGAACAAATGGAGCCCTCAAGCCCCGCCTTATATAGGGGTCCGTTTTCTCCCTCTCTCTCCGCCAGGGCAGCAGGTGCGACCGCCACGTGCTTTGCAGCTGGGTCCGCCGCGACGTAGTCAGAAATGAGTCATAGCCAAGGTTCTCCGCAGTTAGGCCAGGCCTCTCTCCCCTTCCGGAGCGCACGAACCCACACGCACACACACACACGTCCCGTTGACGTCACGGACGCGTTGAGACACGTTTTGGGCAGCCTTCGACAGGTGGGCGTCAGTCCTGAACACGTCGGGACTCGTTTCGGGATTCGTTTCCGCAGCGTTGAAACTCGGAAGAAGGTTGCCGAAGGTTCCATTCTTAACAGCCCCTCCGGGGCCAGGGAGACCTCGAATGGCCGGTGGTACAATCGCTGGCCTGCAGAGGTGGGCTTGGAGTAGGCCTTGAGAAGACGCTGCAAGCACCAAACAAACTCTCAAACCTCTCACAACGGAGGCATCAGCGGAAACGTCCCCCACAACACCACGCCACACCGCAGTCAAACGCTCGGAATTCGCCAAAGACCCGGCAGACTGGATTACGGATTACCAAAATTTGGTACAATTCCGGGTATCGAGACCCCCTGTCGCCAAAAAAACTCATTTTTCCAACGAGGTCACTAAGAACAAAAGACAAAAGACAAAAACTTTTCGCAATTTGTGAGGTCCTTTTGGGGTTTCAACGAAGTGCCCCCACTTAGATCCTCATTCCCGTGGATGACGAAGACCTCTGAGATCATCCCTACTATTTTTCGTGATGTCAGAAAAATCTGCTCAACCCATCGGCATTGCCGTTAAATTTGCCTTTCCTTTTTCTTACGCTAAAGTTGTAGTGATCGATTTTCACGTGACTTCTAGACGTGAAAATGCGGTCTTTATAGCGCCGATAAAACAATCCGCCTCTTTCATTCCCCGTCACATTGGTCCTAGCAATCTCCTGAGCTGTACAGCGAAACCCTGACACACTAGGGTCGCTCTTCTGCTCGACTGTCAAAGACACTCTGTCTACTCGTAGCAGAGGACCAAAGTTACGCGACGCCGGAGCTACGAGAGATCTTTCAGTGATCCCCTCTTCCTCCGCCTTTTCCGCCGGCGCGTTGGGACGGCGTACGCTTCCTAGTGCTACGAGGTCAGGCTGTTCTACAACCTGGTCCCTCTCATCCCGGTTTTCTGCCTCCAACTCTGGGAGTGCTTGCTCCCCGTCAGCTGCCTCTGGCTCTGGATCCCTCGTCAACAAAGGGGCGACCTGACGCGATTTGGACCTCGTACACGACTGAACTAGCCCTTCTCCTAGTTGTTGACCCCTTTCGCGCAGCAGGAAATCTGACCGGTTAGAAAACAAATAAGGATATTCCAACGGGACTGTTTGCGAGACAGCCGCCTCTGTCACTAGCTCTCCGAACGGGCCAGTTACCCTCACTCTCGCCATAGGCAGACAGACACTGTGCTTTTCGAGCAGCTGCTTGATCCCAACTACCTTTCCCGTAAAATCGGATGGCGTTACGTACGACGGATGAACAACGTCCATCGTCGCTGCACTGTCCCGAAGCACCCTGCACGGCTTTCCGTTTACCTGGAGCTCGTGAAGATAGGGACGAAGAAGCTTCAGGTCCTTGTCACTACCGTTCACGTACGAGAACACAACCCGCGGTTTCTTACATCTGGCCGCTGTGTGTCCCGGCTCCTGACAGTTGTAGCACAGGAACGGCTTCCTTGCCTCGAACTGCCCTGTTGGGCTTTTCCGCGCCTCGTCTCCGTTCGAGTGTTCTACGCTCTTTTCTGGGACCTTTTGTCCTGCTTCGGGCTTCTCGGGCCCGTTTTCTCGCGAGCCGTTACCCTGTCGGAAGGTCTTGCGCTGATCGCTTCGGCCGGATTCGCTTTCCTCTCCGCTCAGCTTTCTACGCGTTGCGTACTCTTCGGCTAGCTCAGCGGCCCTTTCGACAGAGTCGACTCCCACCCTGTCCTGCACCCAGAGCTTGACTGACTGCGGAATGCTACGAAAGAACTGTTCGAGGCACACACACTCGACTACCTTGTCTCGGCTTTCGTACACTTCCTCGCTCTTCAACCATTCTATCAGGTTGGTTTTAAGCCCGTACGCGAATTCCGAGTAGCCCTCGCTGCTCTTTTTGGATGCGTTTCTAAACCTTTGACGGAACGCCTCGGCAGAAAGGCGGTACCGCTTCAAAAGGCTGGACTTCACCTTGTCGTAGTCGTCCGCGTCTCCAGCACTAAGGCGCGCGACAACCTCTGCAGCCTCACAGGGCAACAGAGTCAAAAGCCGTTGCGGCCACGTTTCTGGGGCGAAGCTCAACTTCTCACATGTCCTCTCAAAGTTAACTAAGAATAGGCCCACGTCTTCCCCAACTTTAAACGGCTGCATGAGCTTCTTCATTTGATACGACTCGGTCTCACTTGCTCGTACCGGAGCCCCAACTCTACTGCTCTGCGAGTTTAATCGCTGTTGTTCAATTTCGAGCTCTAGCCTTTTCAGCGCTCGCTCCTGGTCTCGTTCCTCTTTCGCTGCAGTCTGTGCTCGTTCCTCTCTAGCTGCAGCCTGTTCCTCTTTCGCTGCAGCCTGTTCTCGTTCCTCTTTCGCTGCAGTCTGTGCTCGTTCCTCTCTAGCTGCAGCCTGTTCTCGTTCCTCTCTTGCTGCAGCTTCACTCTTAGCGTTCTGAAGCAGTTCCCACGTATTTTTAATTTCCTCTGCTTCCGCGCTCTCTGAAATCGCTTTACTGATCTCAGATTTCTTCATCTTTTGCTCCACCTCCACACCCAATTCTTCACATAAACAGAGTAAATCTGTTCTCAGTAACCTCATCAGATCCATGATCGCTGCTCTTTAGCTTTGGCTTTGCAATAAAACTTGTCACGAGGTTGTACACAAACCTAGCGCACGAGTCAAACACTAAGGATTCCCAGCAGTTCAAAATTAATTACCCATAATCTGAAGCCTGGCGAATCTCAAAGCAAAGTCCAAACGCTCACCCGCAGATGTAGCACGATGTCGCATGGTCCGATCCCAACCGCTGCCAACCAGTTGTTCGAGGCGGGGCTTAGGGCGCACGTCCGGGAGCTTCCTGGCTCGTGACGACGACCATTCCCCGAAGTGAAGAACCCAGGGGTCCAGTGGAGGTGGGAGAATTGGTAACGTAACGAACGGTTTAATTACATGGTAGCGATACAGTCGTCAAATCCGAGAGAACAAATGGAGCCCTCACGCCCCGCCTTATATAGGGGTCCGTTTTCTCCCTCTCTCTCCGCCAGGGCAGCAGGTGCGACCGCCACGTGCTTTGCAGCTGGGTCCGCCGCGACGTAGTCAGAAATGAGTCATAGCCAAGGTTCTCCGCAGTTAGGCCAGGCCTCTCTCCCCTTCCGGAGCGCACGAACCCACACGCACACACACACACGTCCCGTTGACGTCACGGACGCGTTGAGACACGTTTTGGGCAGCCTTCGACAGGTGGGCGTCAGTCCTGAACACGTCGGGACTCGTTTCGGGACTCGTTTCCGCAGCGTTGAAACTCGGAAGAAGGTTGCCGAAGGTTCCATTCTTAACACCGGCATGACTTTCCCGGGTCTGTCGGAGTTAGAGCTCCGAATCCTCGACAGAAGAGGGGAGTTAGGAGCATAGTACCGTACGAGGTCACTCCTCGTAAGCGTCCCGAGCGCGCTGGCGAAGCCTCTCGGCCCCCACTCGACGACGTTAAAGTTCCGGGCAAGTTCCGGGTGGACCTCCCGTGACGCGAGACCACAGTATACAAATTCGTACTTTCGCTTCTTGCAAAATATGCCACCGGCGTCGTGCGTCGCCCTGCGCCGCCTCTTCCACCGCTTGGTGGCAGGTATGCCGACGGGCCTTCACGCGTTGTTTCTTTTTTTTGTACTTTCTAAACTGCATTTGTTTCTTTTCTCATCTAAAATACCGAACAAAAACTATTTTTCTAAATAATTGAAAGGGTTTGCGCCACTTATATTTTGTATTTCAACTGCCACTTATATCTTGTATTTAGACTAATAAAAAGCCTTTAGCGTCTTTGATCAGTCGTAAGGCAGGACTGACCGGGACCGACGACGTCACGAATTCGTCACATGGCGCGCGTGTTCGACACTACAGGGCGTCCCCGTAGGAGGAGGAGGTTTCCGCGTCTTCCGGTTAAAATATGACGCACCGATATTTAGTGACTCTCTCTGTGCCCGCTGGGTTGCCCAAACCACAAGAGACGTTGAAACAGCAAAAAACGTAGACGCTTAAATAGGATTCATGGACCTTTTTAAATAAAAACGGAAGAAATCATTCTAGTCGCAAAATCGTAAATTATGCATACGGGAAATTTAAGGTGCAACACGCGACACTTTTAAAGCAAGCAAGCGAGCTCCGAATTTGTTTGTTTTCTCTTAAAATGTAATCGTTACCATAAAACCAACTGATATGGCGTAAAGTCCTCATTGACGGCAGTGGTCTAAGCAGTTAAGGTTGCTAGATGTAATAATTCTGCCAGAGTAAAATGCCAAAAACCGTCGATATCGGGTTTGCACTGGCAGTGTCGCGCACTGTTAGTTCGTGTATGTTGTTGTTTTTCTTTGACGAAGTATACGATCCGAAGACTTCCATATTTTGAAATTGATCTAGCAAAAACTATCGGCGTTTTTTAACTATAGATTTCAGAAATTAAACCCGGTTTCTTATACAAATTCTGTGGGATATCCAATCCGAAACCGAGGCGCCACCTTGCGCAATGACGAACTACAAGCTCCAAAAGACAGGTTTTCATTCAAGCGGCCCATGGTCGCATACAAGTTCCATTTGTCACGAAAAAATCAAGAAGATGTTTAGAAAATCGGTTTGCCGTGACCGTAAAATCGTCGTGGCGTTTTCCCTCCGTGAATCTACACTCTCTCGCAGTTCTGCACTTCGCTGCCGCCGCGGGGACGGTCGAACCGAGACAGGCTAATAATTCAGTGGGTGGAACATCTAAGATGCCCGCTTCAAGTCTCTCTGGTGTTGAGAGAAGAGTGCGTCGACGTCTGATCCGGATACGGATGGACATGGCGACATCGGCAGCGTCGGTTTCAGGTGCGAACAAAGGGAGCGAAGCCAGCGCCACCAAGAAGACAAGGCGGGCGCATGACGTCATCATGAATAGACGCCCGACCCGCCCCAAGCGGCAAGGGAGCGGAAGAACGACATTCATGCTTTCACATTCACAACTCATAAGAAGTGCTTTGGTGTCCTTGGAATTTTTTTCCACAAACTGCCAGAACAGAAACCCGCTTTTTTTACAGAAACTGTTATTTCTAAGAACAGAAGTTGTTTTTCTACGAGGCTGGACAACAGAAATTCAGGCATTTTACAGAAAGACCCAAGCACCGAAAAGTTAATTTTTAACAAAAATTACAAAAACAGAGAAACAGACGAAAACAGATAATTTGTAACACAAAACCTGCCGTTTTTTGTTGTTTTTTTTTACACAGTTATTTTTACAGTGTAGGAAATTTAATAGAAACACGTATGGTGGAGGAGTTTTTATCTTGGTTCCTAACAGTTTCCAGAGCACTAGAATCGACTCAAAAATTCAAAAGAGCGCTGAGTCAGTATGGCGTACAGTTCCTTTTTGACGGTTGGTTCATTTTACAGACCGCCGGGTTCTAGCGTTCAGCCACTGCTGCAAGCGTCACATACGCTGCTATCTGTTTGCCCTGAATATTTGATACTATGCGGAGGCTTCAAGTTTCCCAGTGTGCAATAACAATGTGGTTTTCCTCAAACGGCAAACACGTCTTCCCTCTATTCTTCGTTCATAAATTTTATTTCTAGTTGCAATCTTTACGAAAACGTATTATCACCAAGGAGAACTGGTGTTAAACGGGCCAGTAGGTTAGATCTCTTTACAAATTAACATTTTCTGATGTCTTCTGTATCGGTATTACCGGGAGTCAGCGACCACGACGTCGTTATTGGTAATTGGAGGTGCCATCAAACTAAGACTTCGAAATCTGTTCCCAGGAAGGTTTTCTTCTATGACCAGGGCGATGACTCTAGCCCAGGGGTCTCCAAACGTTTTGGCTACGAGGCCGTTTTAGGGATCTGTAGCGGCTCGAGGGCCGGAGGAAAATTAAATATAAATAAGGAAAGACTAAATAAAGAAACCTAAACAAGCATTTAAACGCAGAAATGCATGTTAGAGTGAGTATTAAAAAAAAAAACTTTAAGGTGTATGACTACTTATACCAATTTGAAAATTAATATTTAGCTATCTATGACATCACACAACACTTGTGACCACGAAAACTCACCAGGCATAAACCAAAGCGCATGAGAAGTTTGGTACATTCGAGCGGTGCAAAATACTAATGATATTGATAAAACCAATGCTGACAATATGCGATAGTTGTGACAGAGGACACTAAGAACAAGGTACACGAGAATGTAAGTACACATATATGAAGCAGGGGACTAAGAATGGTGCGTGATGTTGATGGTGGCAATGTTCAATAAATAATATGGCAAAAGTACCCGCGTGGCGATGCAGTTTCTCCCATTCTTTCTCGTATATTCGCTTGCGCATTTGGAGAGCGCCGCGGCGCCGTTTTTGCTCCGGTAGCAGCGGGTCTGCTGGATGCGGACCGGTCGGAAGACTTCCGCTGGCCGGGGTTTGGAGAACCCTGCTCTAGCCTGACGGATGAGATGTTTTCCTTTCTTCCAGAATTCGAGGAACTCTGCTTGTCTTTGAATATCCACCATCTTTGGAATGTGTATTCTTATAAAATAAAGCATTTATTTATGATGTTCACGTATACAATCAAAAATACTGCAGTCAAGGCAGTGAAAAGATAAGCCCTGGATGAATGGCGAGCTCTAGACCGTCATTAAAGAAAAAGGGAGTGTTTATTTAAGATATCGTTAAAACCAAACCCCCGAGCGTCTTGGGCAACTTAAACAATTAAATAGTACCCACAAATGACAGTTGCAACGGGCGAAAGAAACCTTTCATATGTCTCTGAAACAACATAAAAAAAACAAAGTCCCAAAGCTGGATGGAAATATATCAGGGGCAACAGAAAAGAAGAAGTTCGCATACCGCCAAATGATTGCAATGGCGCATTGGTATCTGATGACACTGGGAAAGCAGTGTGCTACAATAATTACTTCCAATCAATTTGATCTGAAGCAATGCTTGACGGGGCCCATCGTTTCCTGGCTAAGTCACTTTTCTCCAACGGCAAATTCAAAAATAAATGATGACGGAATACGGAGTTTCCCTCTTAACTTAAACCCAGATAAGGCCAC
>JABSTQ010010611.1:0-40000 GCA_013358835.2 Ixodes persulcatus
GGTGGTGGTGCCAGGTTTGACTTTCGCCAACGCAGTGGTGTGTGTACCAGGTGACACAAGAACCGCCCTCGAGCGCAGACAACGAGAAGTGGGACGCCAAGCGCTGGGCTGCCATGGCACGGTGGCGAATGAGGCAGTGCAGGGGGACCTGGGCTGGTCGTCTTTCGAAGCGAGGGAGGCGACAAGCAAGGTTTCCTATGACGGGCGGCTTCGACTCATGGACCGGTGCCGCTGGGCCAAGAGGCTGTTCGTATACACACATATGACTTCTCTGCAGAGCCGTTGGCGAAAGCGCCTTTACCAGCTCGAGAAAAAGTTTGGCTTCTTCACAGAACCGGTGGAGGCGACCACCGAGAAAGAATGGGAGTCTGTGGTGCGGAAGAGGGTTCGCGAACAGGAGAATGTGCAATGGCTGGAGGCTGCCCAACAGCAAATCACGGCAGAAACGCGGCTGTACGACAACAGCTTGGGCAGCCGCCTATTGTTCGAGGCTCGTGCGGGAGCCCTGCGCACACTGGTGTACAAACAGCGCTTCGACAATAATGTGCAGTCGACTGCATGCCGAGTATGCGAGGGTGAGAGCGAAACCTCGGAGCACATCATACTCCGTTGTGGCGGAATCCGACCTTCTGCCACCTCTCCCACCGAAGAGGCGAACCGACTACACGAAGGTGTCCCACCTCTAGCGACAGCGCTGGGCTTCTGGACAACAAGCGAGAGAGCCGGTACTACTGAAGCCTTTTGGAAGACCATCGAGCAGACGAAAAGACGACTGGAGGATTGGTGGCGTCATACACAACACAGGGGGCGCTGAATTCACCCCCAGGCTTGGGCACGATTAATCGAGCCCGCCCGTTATAAAGGGAGCAGCCGCAGTATCATCATCATCATCAACATCATCATGTCCCCACAGCCCGGTGTTTACCAACACAACATAACAAAGAAATTGAACCTGGCCGAGCACAGTCTGGGCACGAGCGCTTCGCTCTTACCAGTGCTTTGGTCGCACGAGGAGTGGCCTTCGAATCGTCATCTTCGATTTCTCGGATCAAAAACAAACAAGAAAATACGGTTTGTTGTCCCCACAGCTGAAGCGCACCGCTAGAGGCGTGACTGTTCGATCTCCTCCCCAATACCACTAACCACAGAACAAGAGAACGCGCTATAAGGCCTGTCATAGTGCCTTATATTCACAACCTGTCTCACAAGTTTAGAAATGTAGCAAGTAGATTCAACGTCGACGTTGTTTCCTCTGCTCCACAAAAAATTTCCAGCCTATGCAAGCGGGTGAATGGGCATCTATTCTACCAGAGTGCTGCAACAAAAAGTGAAAGCCGTTTACAACTCCCTGTAACCCCGAATTAGAGCGCAGCTTTTGAGGAGGAGGATGGAAGGGTACTGAGGGGAGGGTATGTATACCCCTCCTCCCTCCTCCTCCCCTCATTCTTCAATCTCCTCCGGGGGGGGGGGGTCACGTGAACTCGGGGGGGGGGGGGGGAGGGGGTGTAGTGTGCCATCAACAAGGTAGATGGCGCGAGAAGTCATGGTTTGATGATGTTGAGAGACTGAAGATACAGAATATTACTGTTGAGAGAGCTAGTAAATACAAGTATCTAGGAGTATGGATATGTGGTGGTGCAGAATATCTCAGTGAGCATGAAAAGTATATAATAGGTAAGGGCAACAGAAATGCGGCTGTAATGAAAAATAGAGCACTTTGGAATTACAACAGGTATGAGGTGGTGAGAGAGATTTGGAAAGGGGTCATGGTGCCTGGCTTGACTTTTGGAAACGCAGTGCTATGCATGAAATCCGAAGTGCATGCAAGACTAGAAATAAAACAGCGTGGAGTAGGTAGGCTGGCTTTGGGGGCACATTGCAAAACACCAAACCAGGGTCGCTAAACTCGTCACACACAACTTTCTTCGTGTTATGACATAGCGGGGGGAGGAGCCGAAAGATTGCTGCGAAGTTTTCTTCTCTCACAAACCCGCAGATCCGTATATCTTCGTGACGTTTTTCATTGAAAGGGGGAAAAATCCCTACTACTCCCTAGGCGCCGAGCTAGAGCAGCACACGGAGACGAATGTCACGATGAAGATTATCAGCTGCGACCTTGATGGTCTCTAAAAAGCACAGCGGAGGCTTGGGTAATTGCACTCTAAATTCAACACCGTCGAACTTGATAGTCTGATATCGTTCTTATTTCCGCCGATAAAGCAGAATTTACTAAAAAAACGTCCCTGTCGTCCCTTTTATTTATCTCGGCCTTTTGAATTTGATCAGAGTGTAGCCCGACGTGGCTAGGTCACAAGCAGCCGAGTAGCATTGTCCACCTTTGGACGGATTTCGCTTACAGGCAGTTGTCCCCCATCAGCGGGAGATAAAATCCTTTTATGATAGACTTTCAAAGATAAGCCAAACTGGGATTAATTCTGCGTTCATCAACTGAAATAAGAGTAATGTCAGTTTGGTCAATATTAACAGTGACGTTTCGAGAACGCGAGGACACCAAGCTTTCATCGTACACAACCAAACTTTTCACCGTCAACTCGAACACGTACCATCAAATTTTTCGTTCACAACTGATCATCCTGACACTGACGTCAAAGTTATGAACTATAAAAGGACGTCACTGAACGCGCCTGCACACAACGAGCCCTGGCACGAGCCTCTCGATTGAAAGTCTGTCATGGCGGCTCGTAAGTTCATGGAACGCGCCCCGTTTTAATTCCAGAATCTCTAGAACCATAATTTCGAAAATTTCACGCTGTGCTGCTTTTCGTCATCGCTCAATTGGAACGCCTCTAAGCAGGGTCGTCGAAACAGAAGAACGGGGAGGGGGGCGATTCACCCTCCCCCCCCCCCCAGTGGCGTTCAAAAAGGGGGCGCAAAGGGCATAAGGGTGTAAGGGGGGGGGGATATCGCCCCAGCCTCGGACTATAGCATTTTAGAGAGTTATAATAAAAAACAAAAATGACACACGTTTACAGTTCTCTATAATGTCGAATTAAAGCACAGCTCTTGAGGAGGAGGAGGGGAGTGCACGGAGGGGAGGGTATGCCTCTCCGCCTCCCCTCCTCCTATCATTTTGCTTTCTCATTTAGCGGGGAAACCTAATTGGTGTTAAAATCACGTGACGTCAATTTCCCGACTAAATTTAGTGAAAAAACGTCCCATCATGCAACGTGCGCGCAGTTACGCCGACGGCGACGCCGCTCAAGCTCGAAAGGGGCGCATAAGAGTTGCGCTCTAAACATTCGGGGGAAGGGATATCCCCCTTCTTCACTACTATCACCCCACCCCCCTTCTCTCTCTCTCTCTCTCTCTCTCTAGCGAACAATTTCTACGGCCCTTCCTGATCCCTATTTGAGTGTGTGTTTGTGTTGGTTATACCTTTTTTTCCCTTTCCACGGCTTTTTCTCGCCCTCCCCCCTCGCCCCCTCATCTCTCAGACATTACCGAAGTCTCTATACACAACGCCTGTGGGTGACCCTGGTGGAGTTGTTGACAGTGGCGGAAGATGAGCTCTGAAACCGCGTACACCGCGCACGGCTCCACAATAGGGAATTGTAGTAGACCGTTTTTCTCCTTCGCTACGGTATCCCTGAAGAAAATGCCGCAGCTGCGCATGCGCGCCGCCAGCTTCGTCTGCATAGTTCAAGGTCTTGTGGCGGATTACGGAGCGCTATCCGGGTGCTTAGCGGGCTGCGGAAACGGTCTACTACAATTCCCCAATATCACAAAGTTTAATCTTCGCTTCGATTCCGAAGCGAAGATTTTGGCCTCAAATAACTCCTTCCCAAAGTTGTGAAACGTCACTTTGTCGTCACCAATAACTTCAACAAACGACGATCTTCCGACGAGAAAGTTCAGAGTATTTACAGCCCGCCTAGGTACAATCTACGTTTCATTGACTCTATCGCGGCGTAGGGATGTAGGGACACGCGGGCGCGACGTCATCAGTGCAGCCGTTCAATCGGCTGGCCCCACGGTGTTGCTCGCGCGCGCTCCGATGAAGCTCGCTACAACTTTGTGCCCAACATTCTCGCTGGAATTTGAGCACCGAGAGAGCTTGGATGATTGACATCTCGTCCCGCGTGACGCCAACGTCGCGGGAGTCCAATCAGCACGCTCCGCGAACTTCGTGCCCAACTTTGTGTTTGACGAGTTTAGCGACCCAGGGAGTACAAGGAGACATGGGATGGGCGTCCTTTGAGGGCAGGGAAGCTGTGAGCAAGATAGAATTTGAGGATCGGTTGAGGCAAATGGGTGGGGAGCAATGGGCACGAAAGGTTTTCAGCTATTTATACATGAGGAGTATAGACACAAAATGGAGACAGCGCACTAGGAAATTAAAAGGAAAGTTTTTAGGCTATAGTGGGGTTACGGAAGAGCAGGTCTCAGTTAAGAAGAAAGTTAAGGCCACAGAAAGAGATCGGTGGCTAGAGGGAATGCAGACAAAGAAGGCTCTGGAAGGCTATAGATTAAACAAAACAGTTATTGCCAAAGAAAGCATTTATGACAATTCTAGGGGAAGCTCATTGTTGTTTGAGGCAAGGACAGGTGTTTTGCGAACCAGAACATACAGAGCGAAGTACCTGGAAATGGACACAGTGTGCGCTGCTTGTGGAGAGGAGGACGAGACGGCCGAGCACTTGATACTCTACTGTAAAGGGCTTCACCCTATGCATACCGAAGACAACATAGATTTAATAAGGTCATTGAGTTTTAGAGACAGCGAAGGAAAAGTGGATTTCAAGACAGTACAGATTAAAAAGGAAAGATTAAGTGAATGGTGGCAGAAAGCGAGAGAAAAACTAGGCATTTTCTTATTAACTGATGGCAAGGGGGATTTATAGCCTCACTTTCTTTTCAGTACGGAGTGAATATAGTTTTCACATTTAAATATTCTAAGCTTAAAGGGTAAGACAAAATGGCTAGGTGGCGTAAGCTACCGCCCGATCCAAAGGGCTCAGCCGTATTCATCCATCCATCCATCCATCCATGTGTTGTTACTACGAGATGGCGCCACGTGCTTGACAGCGGCACGCGCTGTCTCTGGATTGATGTACATATTGTAAATAGAACAGTCTTCACGAAAAAACCGAGCTGGTGTGACCGGTGTGACGTCTCTTTATTTCGTCGGGGTTCCCGCCATGGGCACCGCACCTCGGCACCCCGCGGCCCACGCGCCGGCAATGTAAGCCTTTCAGCATCTTTACAGGCCTTAAAGGAGCTGTGCAACGATATTCAATTGGAATGTTTTTCACTTTACACGAGCTTACTGGCACTAGTGGGACTCAAGGATACTCGCATGCAATGCCACTGGCCAAGAAACTCCTTTGTTGCGGTGTAATTTCAAGGACAAAAGCGATCATTTTCATTCAATCTCTCCCTTGCAAAATTCGATGACGTAACGCGGGGATCGAAGTACACCCGTATGACGATATTTGAATGCGGTTCATAGATTGGACCCGAGCATTGCGTGGGCACTCGATTTAGGCTCGTGATAATTGATAGCTCGAGAAGCATTCGAGTAGTGGCCCGTGTCCAATCGCTGCAACGACGACAATAGCCGAGCCATAACAATGTCTGGAACTCAGCGCGTGTCCTGTGCTTTGCCAACCCCAGCGCGTGGCTATGATCCACATTGGCGGCATATAATCGGCTCCAGATCACGTGGCCGCTTGTTCTGGCTGCGAGTTGAGAGCGTGAACGCTGCTCGTTGTTTTTTAATTTTTTTTCTGGGACTTCTAATGCGTCGGGTGAAAAAACGAAGGCGTGTTTCATAGGTCATTAACGTCAGGGATCCGTTCTAAGCGGTATTTGCGCAAAGTAAAAAAATTGTTGCATAGCCCCTTTAAGGGGCGCTGTCTTTATCGTAGCTTTTCCTGTCTCTTTCCTCTCATTCATAATGGCCCTACGCGACCATTACATTTTGGCGACGAGGTATTTTCTTGCATATTTCCATTTTCGCACTCGTGAGTTTTCTTGTGAGACTCCGTACCGGAGATGAGTGGTGGCAGCACCGGCATGTATAGTTTTCTTTTGTGTGTTAGGTAATATTGTAACGTTCGAAATGTAAGGAGGTCCTTTTGAATATTTGTATCCGCCACATCTTTTGCATATGTAGTACATGAAAATACTGTCGATGCATAGCGACATTCAACGCTCCATTTAGAACGTCAACGTTCCATTTCGAATGTCGATAGGATTAGGCGTACCGCCATCCTTTGTTCTTTTTTTTTTTTCGAACGCCGTAACGGCCGTTCGAATGATTCTTTTCCTTTCACGCATGTAGTGCGCACCGCACGGAAGCGTCATTTTCAATTTTCCAAGACTCGGGGAAACTTCTAGTTTCCATTTCGGTGGAATTTTTCGAATTTTCACCTTCGTTTCAAATTTGTCTCTCAACCATAGCCATAGTAGACGATAGCGTCACTATGTTTCATGTCCATGTAGTACATCCCAAGTAATTTGTGAAAGGTGGAGTGAATGAATATCTTGTCCATCAAATATACCTATGTAACCGTTGGCTTCACTTAAAGCATTGCAAAGTTCCAAAAATGGCAACGGCTTCTTTCCCGACGCCTCCACCATTTCTTCCCACGCAAGGTGCCCCTGTGCAGCCTTGGTCAAGTTGGAAAACGTCGTTTTTCAATTATCTTGTGGTCATAGAGGCCGATGAAAGCTCGCCGAAGCCTAAACGCGCGTTGCTGTGGTCTCTGCTTGGTCTCGAAGGCCAAAGAATAGTTTCCATCCACGGCCCTCGCCCATAGCGAGGCCGTTTCCGAATTTGACGTTCTCATAACGGCGCTTGATCAGCACTTCGCTGCCAAAAAGAATATTGTTGTCGAACGGAGGTTGTTCCTCACCCGCGTCCAGTCGCAGGGAGAAAGTGTCATTGAGTACCTTGATGCTCTACGGCACCTAGGCTCTTTTTGTGATTTTGGGGAGTCGCTTGAAACCCTCGTCGCGGAAGTTTTTTTGGCCGGGTTATATTCATCGGAGGTGCAAGATCGGGTAATCCGAGAGTCTGCGGGAGCTGGACTACCCAGCCTCGAACGCATCGTGTTTCTGGCACAACAGTTCGAACGGACTGCTCGAGATTGCGATCGGTACCGCCAAATTTCGTCATGTCTTCCGCGTTCCGAGACGGTACAGGCCGTTGAGGTAGTACAAAGGGTTCCCGTTCGGCGTGGACAAGATGGCCGCCAATTAAATTCAAATTCGAACGCGCAACGTCAAAATGAAGGACGGCCTCCTGTCGGGTCCTCCTCCCCCGCAAATGTTTCCTCCTCACCTTCCAAGGTTTCCTTCTCGCCGCGCCACCAGTCGCGTGGACGTACCCGCGTTTTCACGAGTCGAGTGCCGCGTGATGCTCCTCCGGGCGCGCGCGCTCTTGGGCGCGGGGCGGAATCGTGCCAGTTTTGCGGTCGCCGACCCCATCCGCGCGAGGAGTGTCCAGCGTCCGGGATGACATGTTTTTCTTGTGGCAAGATAGGCCATTTTTCAAATGTTTGCCGGAGTTCGCCTCCATCGTCTGAAGTCATCGACCCCCGTCGCCGGGCGTTTCCGCCGGGACGTGGCCGCGCCGCCGGCCGCCGGTACGAGCGGCTTGGAGCTGGCCGTAACCAGACGCCGATCCATGGAATCGTGACGTTCCCCGGCGACGACGACGAGGAGGAGGATCAACCGCCAAACAACGTCTTCACCGTCGGATCCGCGGAGGTCCTCCCCGAAGGACGTGCGGACCGGCGTCCTCGGAATTTCACCGCTGATGTTCAGGTGAATGGTTTTACATTACCCTTACTCATTGATACTGGCTCCGAAGTGTAAATAATTTCCGAGAGCATGTTTAACAAGATCAGCTCCAAATAAGCAACAAATCCGACTAAGGAAACCGCCGCGCACGCTTGTGCACTGCCTCCGAGGGTCGATTCCAGTCATGGGGTGTTTCCAGACCAAAGTCGGCTTCAAAGAACGCTCCGCCGGCATTCTTTTTTACGTCGTTCGAAATGGCCGATCCCTGCTTGGGACAGATGCCGTGCATGGACTGCGTCTAATTTTATCGGGCGCGCCACTCAAGTGCTTCCATGTCAATGCAGCTGACCCTCGCTCGGCCATCCCGGGACATTTAAAGTCGGCTGGAGTCCCGCAGCCTCCATGTATGGTGGAGCCCAGTCCTCACCGCATCCTTCAAGTGCTTCCTGCAAGCACCCTCCATTGTCTACTGTTCACGGCAATCAGCCGTCCACGTCATCCCAGTACTATTCAAGTAGAGGCGTCTTCGGAGACCAGCCTTCGAGGGATCCGTCGACGTGTGGACCATTTTTGCAACCTTCATCGGTGAGCGATGCATCGAAATTACCTTCTGGGTTCGAAGAATTTGAGGATCTGTTTTCACCTGAGTTAGGGTTAGTTAAAAACCAAACTCACACAATCACTGTCCGGCACCATGTTCCGCCGTTACAGGCTAAACTTCGCCGCTTACCGATCACATTGCGTGATGCCGTCAGTGCAGAAATTCAGAAACTCGAGCGCCAAGGCGTTATCGAGCGTGTAAACGCGTCGGAATGGGTGTCCCCCATTGTAGTAGTTAAGAAGAAAGACGGTGGAATCCGTATGTGTGTCGATCTGCGGGCGCCAAACCAGGCTGATCTGCGGGCGCCAAACCAGGCTGTCGTTATAGATTCCTTTCCGCTTCCGCAAATTGATGAGCTTCCGAACTCCCTCTGCGTCTGCTTATCACCAGGTCCGTCTCGACCCCAAGAGTCGCGACTTAACGGCATTCATTACCCATGAAGGGCTTTTTCGTTTCAAACGCGTTTGTTTCGGTCTGGCGTCTGCACCAGCGGCCTTCCAACAGGTCATGTCCCAGATATTAAAACACTGTCCAGGAGTCCAGTTTTATCTGGTCGATGTCATTGTCTATGGTTCCTCCCAGAACGAACATGATGATAATCTCAGACAAGTCCTCAAATGTATTAGAGAGCCCGGCATGAAACTCAATCGAAAAGCCGTTTTCAATGTTTCTGAACTGTCATTCCTTGGTCATCGTGTGTCTGCGGAGGGTCTAGCACCCCTTCCGTCGAAGATAGACACTGTCCTTAATTTTCCAGTTCCATCGGAACCTTCGCAGTTGAAGGCCTTCCTAGGTCTAGTAGAATATTACAGTAAGTTTGTCCCTCACTGTGCTACTGTCGTAGAACCCCTCCGAAGGCTTCTGCGCAAGGCAGCATCTTTTGTCTGGTCGTCCGACGTAGGGGCCAGTTTCCAAAGTGTCAAGTCCTGTCTTCAACAGGCACCCATCCTTGCAATGTTCGATCCAAATCTTCCAGTTGTCGTCTCCACTGACGCGTCCAATTACGGACTAGGTGCTGTTCTTCAGCAACAGCATGGGAAGCAACTAAAGACTGTTGCTTTCGCTTCCCGCTCTCTCTCTGAAGCAGAGCGGACGTACTCAGCAGGAGAGAAAGAAGCTCTCGCAGTCCTCTGGGCTTGCGAGAGATGGCACGTTTATCTTTGGGGTCGACATTTCGAAATACATACTGATCATCGAGCTCTCGTCACACTAGTGTTCACTCAAGGGACAGGTGTCCATCCACGACGCATCAGTCGTTGGACTGCTAGACGTTTCAACTATAATTTCACAATGAAGTATCTTAAAGGCAGCGACAATGTAGTTGCCGACGCTCTGTCTCGCCTTCCGGTCCCAGATACCGAAGAAGGTACGTCTTTTGAAGAAGAGCTAGTTTCGATTGTCTGTGCATGTCTCACACAGAAGGAGTTCAAGGAAGAAACTCTAAAAGATCCTGTATTACCAGTCGTCATGACATATCTTTCAAACACATGGCCCTCAGAGGACACGTTGCCTCCTGAATTCAAGCCGTATTTCGTTGTAAGAGACCAGCTCTCAGTCATCGATGCATTGTTGTTCCAAGGAGAAAAGATAGTGGTTCCGTCCACTCTCCGTGATCAAGTCATTGATGTAGCACACGAAACACATCAGGGTATCTCGCGCACCACCAGCATCTAAATCAACATGTCAGGACCAAAGTGCAGAACTGTTCGGTATGTCAGTCGACAGACAAGCCTGCAAAGGCACCTCCTGCACCTCTTCAACCAGTCGAATTCCCCACCCGTCCGTGGGTAAAACTGGGCATGGATATAGTAGGTTCCTTTGAACGAGCCCCTGCTCAAGAGAAGTTTTTCATTACATTGGTAGATTACCACAGTAAGTGGCCTGAAGTGGCACCAGCCCACAAAGTCACGACTGCTACAGTCATAAAGTTCTTGAAGTCTGTCTTCGCCCGCGAAGGTCTGCCGCAGGAGATCACGACAGGTAATGGTCCTCCATTCATTTCTAAGGAATTCAGTGAATTCTTGAAGATGCATGACATCAAACATGCGAAGTCCTCCCTCTACCATCCCCAAGCTAATAGGCAGGTAGAGAGATTTCATAGAGTTCTTAAGTTTGTTATTCAGTTGGCATGTCGCAATTGCAATTTTCAAGTGTGTCATTTTAAAGGCTATTCTAAATGAAACTGTTCATGAAAGTGATGTGGCATGTGATCTAAATGGACATTTGTTTAAGCCTTACCTCTACAAGCTGTGCTCCTTTAAATATTTCGTCAATGCATATTTTTCAGAATGCCTAGGGATGAAGTACCGTGGCCAAAAACACCATGTGGATGTCATTGCTGCAATGTCGACGACAGCGAAAGTGAACCACATACTGGGAGAAAAAATAAACGACTGGCGAAAGCAAGAGGTAAATAAAGAAAGAACCAGCCGGTTCTTGGCAATGGTCTGCAGTGAAATACGGTGTCAAGCATGCATCCCCCACAGGTACCCACACAGATTGCCCACAGAGCATGGGGTTATGAAACCCTATGGGTTACCCACACGGCTCCCACAGGGCTTTGGTCCTACACAGCTCCTTTAGGATCTCTGCAGGACCCACACAGCTCCCACACAGCTCCCATAGACCCACACAGACTGTGCGGGGACCCATGGGGACCTATACACCCACACAAACCCTGTGGGGACCCGCACACTCAAACAAACTGTGCGGGGACCCATAGGGACCCGAACACCCACAGAGTTTCTGTGGGACCCACACGGTTTCATAACCCCATGGGTCTGCGGGTATTTTGAGCGGGGTTGGACGACAGCGCTTCCTGCCGCATCTGCGCCATTCACCTCCGGAATCTTCGCTCTCCATGTTGGGGGTCTCTGAGCAGACAGATCGACTGCAATCCTGGGATTCATCGAGTGCGCTGCTGGCCTGGTGTTGTGCTGCTGTGATAGATATGTCGTATTCGGAAAGAGAAATACCAGCATGCATCCCTTCTCTTGCTGTGCAGGGAGCTGTCCTAGCTCCTGCCGTCCAAGTAGACCCGAAAGTCCAAAGGACCGACGAAGTCGCGTAGAATAGCGAATTCCAGAGATAGAAATTTTTGCGTTCCGGCTCAGATCACTTCGTCGTCTTTTTCCCCTGTTTCTTTTTCTCGCCACTAACAAGATGGTGGACGTAGTTCTCGGCGCGCTACTAGATGGCGCTCTAAATTTCGCATATGGCCTATTATCGAAGCTGCTAGCGTAGACCTGGGACTCTAAACTCGTCAAACCCAAATTTGGGGCCGAAGTTGACGGAGCGCACTGATTGGACTATCACGACGATGACTTCGCGCTTTTGTCGCCAGCGTCCAATCGGCGCGCTCCGCGAACTTTCGGCTCCAACTTCGTGCCTGACGAGTTTAGGGCCCCTGCTAGATGGTTTATGTGTTAGTACCCCGTCGATTACCTTATCCAAAAAAAGATTTTTAGAAAAACCTCCTTAGTGACTTTTGCAGTGGTCGGACTTGACCTTATCCTCTTTAATTTCTTTCTTTTTTATTTTTATTTTGTATTTTATTTCCTTGACTCTTTTTTCATCTTTATCTTCTTTCCTTTTCCCTTTCTTTATCTTTTTCCTTCTCTGTTGTTCCTTGGTTAATTTTTATTTTCTTCTTTTTTTAGTGCGTAAGAGTAAAATATAACGAAGATGATGTTTAATATATCCCAGAGTTCCCAGTCAGCGCTGCGTGACTGTTGTTTCTTTGCGTGGATGTGATTTGATGGTGTGTCATCCTTTGCGCGCTGTGAAATATTAGCATGATTCACCAACTCGCCCAAGCTGAAGTATTGACCAAGTTAATTTCTCTCCCCTTCGCTCCCCCTCCCCTTCCAAAGACAAATAGTGTAGACACTGTTTGGAACTCAAGCAGATGATAGAGTGGCAGAACAATCAAATCAAGAGCCAAAACAATCAGATAAAGGCAATGATGGAGCGTATCGAGGCGCTCAGTAGATCAAAGAACAATGATAAACAAGTAGCCAAGAGAGACACCACCTGCGCTGCTCCGACGGCGCCGAAGCCGATCGCGCCACCGACGCTGATCACGCCACCGTCGTTGACGCAGAGACGCAAGCTCCAAAGATAGAAACGACAGTTGTTGCCATGGAGGAAGAGAAGGCCGAGGCCGCCGTTTCTCCGACTGGAGATTGTGATCACACGGCGCATAAAGGTCCCTTTCGCTAAGGGAGGTCCAGTGTTAAACGGAGCTCTTCAATCTCCCTTTACAGCTACAGGAAGTAGCTTCGGACCCACGAATTCAAAATAAATATCACAGATATATAAATATATCTTGTTTAATGTATCATAACAAATTGATTATACAGGGTGTCACAAAAGAAAATTTACACGGTCTTTTTTACCGCAAAAATAAACTAGGCATCGCCGAACGCTCATTCTCCTTCCAAAGGTAGCGCTAGAGGTCACAACCAGATGACAAAGTTTCAGCCCGATCCGATACCTTATTCAAAAGTATACTTATAAGTGATTTTCTAAATTTTTCAATGGGAAAATGGCGGCCGACGGAGTTTTCGAATACATGGCGCTCTATGGCACCAGAAACCGAAAACGGGCAAAAATGGGCTCCATTTTCCCATTGAAATTTTCAGAAAATCACTTATAACTTTTGATTAAGTTATTGGATCGGGCTGAAACTTTGACATCTGGTCGTTACCTCTAGCCCTACCTTTGGGCAGAGAATGGGTGTTCGGCGATGCCTAGTTTATTTCTGGGGTGAAAAAAACCCTGTAAATGTTTTTTGACACTCTGTATATAAGTAGCAAAATATGAAATGATTGTGAACCCAAATGTGATGAGATGATACATTAACGAGGAACGCATACTCCGCTAGCAGCTAGCAGCGGCTGCACGTGGAAAACAATGTCAGCTATGAACCCGAACGCGATGGACCACTGCAAGCTCTTTTTCGAGGTTATAGACGACTCGTCTGACTCTCCCGCCCAGGACCTTTTATCCTCGTCGTCGTCCATCCCTTTCGATGGCGTGACTGGCCTAACCATGAGACTCCGACGTGGTTCGTTTCTGCCGGGCACTATTTAGCTACTTCAGTGAGTTGAGATGAGAAAATGTTTTATTTGTGGAACTGAGGGTGGGGGATGCCTGTCGCCCTTGAAACTAGACATCGGTGACAGTAGGAAGGTGAGGAAGGTGAAGGGAGTTATATACAATGTACAAGCCCTGCCGACTTTATGTAGTCGATCAGGGAATCTAATATTGCCTTCCGGTGTTCTGGGACAGCCGACAGGGAGGATCCATTCTTGCAGGCAGCTTGGTCTCACAGGCTGGGAGAGCGACTCCAAACATTCTTTCTTTCTTCTGCACTACTTGGGCAATCCCAGAATATATGCTGTGTATCCGCGGGCACAAGGCATTCTTCGTATAATCCGGCTTGTGGGTCTTCTTCGTTGTCTTTCCTTTTAAACTTGTTCCTTCTGGCTGGGGTCATGGCCGTTCCTGTGCGGAGTCTTCGCAGGCAGACCCTCTCCCATCGGCTGTACGACGTCGAGGGGAGCGGGTGTTCATCTTGTTGGAGTTTAAGTTCAGCCGGATCGGTCTCTTCTATTGTGTCCTTTCTGTCGACGGGGCGAGTTGAGCCTCGGCCGGGCAGGGATGCCTGTAGCTGTTCCCATGCGGCTGCATGCGCCTCGTCGTTCCCTTGGATACTTTGGTGACCAGGGTCCATCGAATTTTAATGTTATATCCTTCAATTCGAAGTTGGGTCCCGCCCAGGACCTTTTATCCTCGTCGTCGTCCATCCCTTTCGATGGCGTGACTGGCCTAACCATGAGACTCCGACGTGGTTCGTTTCTGCCCCGCACTATTTAGCTACTTCAGTGAGATTTTTGCGGAAAAATGGAGCCTGCTAAACAAAAAAAGGTCGCCCACCTCGCAATGAAAACTCGTAAACGCAGATGATGTTTAGGGCCAGTGTGGCCAGATGGATAGGACGTTTTAAAGGAAGAATCATTTAGGTGCGCCCTTAGACTTAGAGAAAAACAAATAGTGCGCCGCAAAAGCAAGCACAAATAATATTTAGGAATTAAATGTGATATTTCACACACAATAACAAAAAACTGCGAGTCAAACCGAGTACGAGGAATAATTGTTTATCACGTGCTCCTCTTCGGTTTAGCAGGAATGTAATCGACATCAACTTAAAGCTCTCCATTTATTTATCGTGTGATCAAGAACGCCGTTTACTACAGGTACCTTCAGCTATGGGACCTAAGCTAAAGGTACCTTTACGCTGCCGTGTGAACTGGGTATAACAGTAAGAATAGATAATGTGGAGGCCAAATGCAGACAACTCTCCGTTAAGGCCCATACGCACATTCGCGTTTGAACGCGTTAGAGTGCGTTGCGGCGTCCCTGCGGCCAGGAGCGGTCGCTTGCGTTGCTACGCGCGCCTTCCCGCAACGCTCCGTATACCGCGACGCAAGCGAGTAGAGACTCGCTCAACTTTCTGAGGCGTTGCGGTGCGTTCGACCAATCAGAAGCCGAGAGAGGAGAGGAGGGTGACGTGTCTGCTCGCGCCACTCGGCCGACTCGGCGAGACGTATCCGGTTCTCCGCTCGCAGAACTTGCTTTTTCGGTTTGGGGAGCGGTGGGGATAGTATTTTACAAGGCTGCGATGGTTCAAGCTTGACAAAACGTCGGGGAAGCCAGCGGGATTGTCCCAAGACCGAACACTTCGACGCTGTTGCTGTGCGCCGCCATGTTGCCTTGGATTTCGCTTACTATTGGTGAGCCGCTAGCGACGATAGCGCGTTCTTATTGGATCTTGACTGAGGTTGACTGCATGTAAACACAAGTGTGCGTACAAGTTTGGCGCAAGCGCTCTTCGCAGCGCAACGCGTCCGCTTGCCGCTACGAAACGCACCGCGCTCAAACGCGAATGTGCGTATGGGCCTTTAGAGTCATGACGTTGGATGCGAAAGTTTAACATCTCACGGTTGCCAACATGAAGTCATCACGAGTAAATCTACGAGTCAGGCCGCGAGAAGTTGGCTCCATGCGTAACTCTACCGCTCAAAAAGTAGAAAACGAAGAAGACTAAAGGAAAGCAGAAAGAGACTGCGCCGTTACTTCAATGGAACTGTAGCAGTGATGTGATTGGCCTAAGCCATTTTGGAGCACCTTTCGGAGCAGCCAAATCAGTGTTTTGGAGCAGCAAAAGTGGCTTTTGGAGCAGCCAAGACAGTGTTTGGGAGCAGCAAAAGTGGCTTTTGGAGCATATATTTTAGAGTAATAAAAAATATTCGTTTTAAGTGCTGTACAAACGAAGGGCACTTTGTGTTGTGTTGTGTTTTGATGTGACGTGTTTTGACGGAACTCGCTGCTTGTGTTTTTGCTGCTGAGACATCCCACAAGTGTACAGTGATGTAGGCATTCCCGAGCAATTCCGAACAACCGCTTGCCACCATTTTACTGGTTCCTCACATGCCAGATTTTTGTCAAAAGTAAGCAAACGTAATACAATCCATTACAAGCGTCCCAGCTGGTGCCTTTGTCGTGCAATTATGTTCGCATGCACGAGAGGGCAACTTCGGTAGGCTTGCAGTTGCGCGCTCTTCGTCGCGCGAACGGAGACAACGGCTGTTCCGTCGAAACCGAAACTATGCCACTCCACTCCGCCGCCAACTGGTTCCCAAAATTGTATGCAAAATGTAACTGTCGAGCACATGACAAAAAACAGTCCAGCGGCGCGTGCTCGCCAGGCCGGCAAACAAGGTGGTACAAGCTAAACACACACAAAAAAAGAACCTAGAAGCATCGATGCAAGGCATCGCCAGCCACGGTCAAAATGTTCTTGGAGCGCTTTGTGTAACTACTGAACTTGAGACAAACAAACTTGCTGTGCGGGTTCCGCATGCAGACATTGCCTTCTTTGCTTTAGCTCACTTCTCTTCACCAACTTTTTTTCGCGGCAGATTTTCACGTACCGGGGTCCCTCTCGAAAGTAAGCCCACCGAGAGAAACCTAGGTAATCAATACTTCGACACAACAGTCCGAGTTTAAGAGGTATTTTTTTTTAGTAAGGTTTGATTAAAACAAGAAAAGTAATGTTGATGAACATCTGGCGGTACTTAGTTTCATTTTAGAAAGCGCCATATCTGCAGCGATGTGGGGACGGCAATACCCGACGTCGCAAGACTACAGTGACTGGAAGGCAGAAACCAAATATAGAGTTCCTACGGCCGTTGCTTTCAGGAGCGAGTGCTTCAGCTCACAAAGTAACTCCTGCCGCGCAAAAACGTGCTCTCGTTTCACAGCATGACGGCATGGCTGGTACCCGGCACGCTAGTGTCGGAGCGTCTGCACACACCCGCGTCTATCGTTGAAAATAGTTTTAAAAGGACGGGAGACGAGACTCACGACACGACGAGGACGCGAGACAGCGGGAAAACCATGCAAGAACGGATGGACAATTGATGCAGGGTACTTTGTGTCGGGCGGCCGCTTGCGCCACATAACCCACGCATGCTCAATTACGGTACTCAGTTTAGTTTCGGTTTTAAAAGGGGACAGATTTTTTTTTTTTTTTTTTTTGTAGCAGGCTTGGCGCAGATTACTCATATTTGACAAAATGTAGTAGGATGTAGCAGGGTTAACCCCTTGGAGCAGTTTGGCGCAATTGGCGCAGCAATCACATCAATGCTGTAGGAGTATTAGAAACAAGATAGGGGAGTTACAACTATACGTTTATAAATTGGACGAGAAACCGGATATCATAGCGTTACAAGAAACCAACGGCCGGGCCGAGCTCGCGGAATACATTACGTATACGGACCCTAGCGAAAAGGGTACTGCGATCTTGGTCCGCAGAAACGTGGCGGCCACACAGCACGTGACCACTCAGCGAGGCTACGAACATGCGCTCATCGAATTTCACAGCAGAAAAGTGGGGGGTGACAACAACAGTTTCGTCCTGAATGCGTATTGTCGACCGTCCAGCCGGGTCACTGACTTTGGAGGCAGCATATTGGACAACATTACTGAAGCAAGAATGAGACCAATTTTAGTGCCAGGAGATTTCAACGCGGCCCTCACGGGTGGGGTTACAAATATTCGTCCAAAAGAGGAAACCAATTTGTAAAAGCTGTAGAGGATCACGACATGAAAGTGGTTAACGAACCGGGCGTGCCGACCAGGACAGGCACTAGCACTGTCAGGGACACCACTCCTGATCTGACGTTAGTTCGGTGGAACCTCGACGTTACTTGGCATAACACGGGGAAGAATTGTGCGGCCTCAGTTGTGTCACCCTCGGGGGGACCGACATCAAGGCGAAACTGGGTCAAGCCAACATTACAAACTAGTACCGGTTACGTAGAAGTGCAGACAGTGATGGTGAGGACGAGGAGCAAGACACCAAGACGTATGAGGCGTGGGCCAAGAAGCAACGCGAGTTGGTCAAGAAATTTACGCAGAAAATTACTACGACTACGCAAGTTCCCTTCGTAGACAGCCAGATGTGGGCGGCCAGGCACGGTCTTACTCAAAGATGGAAGCGGCAAAGAAATAACAAGAAGCTTCGCAGACGTATACATGTGCTTAACAAGCAGGCGGCCGAGTATGAGGAGCAGCTATGCAGGGAAAATTAGATGAAGATGTGTGAAGACCTGCAAGGCATACTGTCTACGAAGAAGACTTGGAAGCTGTTGCGGCACCTCATAGATCCGTTAAAAAGCAAGAGTGTAAGAGCTCGAGACCTCACAAGACCGACCAACAGTTACGCCGGGGACGGGGAGAAGCTCATCTGTGAACTCACAAATAAATACCGCAAGACCGAGAAGAGCGGAAACCCGACTCTCGAGTACGAAGGGGATGCAACGTCAAAACGGACGAAGCCTTCACCGAACTGGAACTAGTTGCGGCCATCGATGAATGTAATCAAGGCAGCGCACCGGGCATTGACGGCATTACATAGAAGATACTTAATAATATGAGTGACAAAAGCCGAGCCGAACTGCTGAACCTCGCCAACGCGTATTGGGAGAAGGGTTCGTTACCAAAAGAGTGGAAAGAAGCGGAGGTGCGTTTCATTCCCAAACCGGGAAAACCACCCCACATTGACAACCTGCTCGTCATCTTCCTCACGTCGTGTGTGGGGGGAGGTGGTCGAGCGTATGGTTTTCAAGAGACTACAGAGACATTTGGACGTCACCGATCAAATACCACCGACCGCATGTACGGGTTCTGGAGGAACCTGAGCACGTAAGACGTCTTGGTGCAACTACATGAGCTGGTAATCAAGAAAGCGAAGACTCCTACGCCAAGAGCTTTCCTGGCGTTCGATCTCAAGGGGGCCTTCGATAACGTCAACTACTAAAGTATTCTCCGTAACCTGCGCCAAACGGGGTGCGGAAAACGGACATTCAAGTATGTGCAGGATTTCTTAAGCAATAGAACGGCTAGACGGTGGTTTTAAAAAGCGCAAAGTCTAGATGTTCTATCAACTAGCCCCCCAATTAATTCTGATGCAATAGAACGGCAACGATCATAATTGGAGAAGAGAAGTCGAAACCGATAGCCCTGGGAGACAGAGGCACCCCGCAAGGGTCGGTTCTCTCGTCGCTTCCCTCCAACCAGGCACTCCTCCCGCTCCCGGCCTGCTTCAAGACATAGAGGGCATAGATCATGCTCTCTACGCAGACGATATCACTTTGTGGACGTCGAGGGAAGGGTCGGAGAGTCGGATGAAGGAGACCCTTCAGAGAGTGGCAAAGACCGTGCACGATTTCCCTAAATCGTGCGGCCTCAGTTGCTCGCCACAGAAGTCGGAGTTACTCGTCATCAAGCCAAGAAGAAAGAACGGCGAACAAGGGAACGTCCGCATCATTATCGACGGGGCGAACATAACGCCAACCAAGCAAGCACGTATTCTGGGTGTCATCTCCCAGAACAACGGCAAGGCGGGGGCGTCGATTGACAAGATCAAGGTTTCTACGGAGCAAATTTCGAACATGATCAGACGAGTCACGAACAGAAGAAGAGGATTGAAGGAGGACGATGCATTGACGCACGTCCAGGCCTTCGTTAGGTCGCGCATTGTTTACGCGGCGCCGTACCTCAAGTTACTCAAGAAAGACAGGGACCAGTTGAACGCCATTATAGACCGACACACGGGCTTGACGTCACGCAGCTGCGGCGGCGCTGCGATCACGCCGGAGCCGGGTGGTGTGGACAAAAGGGCGCACGTTTTGCATGGGCGTCATAGCATTTCAGCATGCCGCGAAGCTGTGTAGCCGTTAGTTGCACCGAAAGGTAAAAGTAAAAGTAGCAAGGTGAGTTTCGCCAAGTTCCCGGCTGACTCAGAAAGGCGCAGAAGGTGGATAATATCCGTGGCTCGAATATAATGGTCGCCTCGCGCGGACAACCGTTCGTGCGGCAAGCACTTTCTTGAACGCTAGTGTGGCTTCCATTTCAATCTCCGTCCTGAGGCTTGCTTATGTGCAGAAAACCGTCGTCTGATCGAGATCCCCGGGATTTTTGTTCCCACAGTGTTTGAGCACAAAGCACCGGCCAAGCACTCGTCTGTGGCTCGCTACGCCCGCGCTATCAGGCGGAAGATCGGCGACAGAACGTCAGTGTTGTAGGCATTACCGAAAAAGAGTAACGATATACGTTATCGTTGCTTTCAAATAAAAGGAACGCGTTACCAACCTACGTTACCTCAAAAACAAAAAGGAACGCGTTACTGTTTCCGATAAGAAGTAACACACGTTACTTTTGCGTTACTTTTTTAATTATGATTTAACTCGTTTTACTGTTTTGACGGTACAGGTATGCATAAAATCATATCTGAAGAAACATTATGTTCATGGAGCAACTGAACATAATTACTTTATCTCTTTTTACGGTTTCACCTAAAGCCTCACGAGAAAAAATGCAAAGAAAAACGCAGAAAACTCAGAAATTCACGTGGCTAGACGCCTAAAAACATGGAAAAAATAAGTGTAATTCTTTTAAGACTTGGAAAGAAGAAGCAACGAGTAACGTAACTATGTTACGCGTTACTTGAAATAGTAACGTAAATACGTTACCCCTTACTGTTTTGAAAAAGAAACGACTACGTTTCTACGTTACTGAAAAAAGTAACGCGTTAACGGTAACGCCGTTACTTGTAACGTGTTACCGCCCAGACTGCAGAACGGACAAAGCGTTAACGCTTGTCATGCCTTGTGGTCATGAGGGTAGGAAAAATATTGTACCTTGATTCGAAGACGCTGTGCGTATTTAATCAATTCATAAATACACTTCAGCAGGCCTAAATCTGCTTATCCCGCCGGCAGTGCGGAAACCGGCTCGAAGTAATCGTAGGCCTTGAGAGGTGTGCAACCCTGCACCGTGTATGTCGTCAACTGGCTTGGCGAAAAAACTGTGGCAGCAAGTTCGCGTCGGAACTGCACCAGGTTTTGTTTGCGGCGTACGGATCGTCGAAGGCAACGCCGTCCACGCACAGTTCGTCTGCAGCACATGCAACAAAACCAGCACATGCAACTATAGGCCCATCTCTTTAACAAGTGTTTCTTGTAAAATGCCAGAGCACATCATTTACTCGAATTTAATCAATCTTCTACAAAATAATGCATTCTATTCCCCTATGCAGCATGGTTTCAGAGGGGGATTTTCTTGCGATACGCAATTAGTAGAATTCACCCATGACCTCTCTTTTTCCATTAACAATGGTTTAAAAGTCGATTGTGTCTTTTTAGACTTTCGGAAGGCTTTTGACTCGGTATCTCATACTTTGTTATTACAAAAGATGGCAGCTGTTAAGATTTCGGATTCACTTTTAACCTGGCTTGAGGCCTATCTTGTTGGAAGGAAGCAATGCGTAGTTTTAGACGGTGTGAGCTCGTCAAATGTTAGTGTCTTATCAGGTGTTCCGCAAGGATCGGTGTTGGGCCCCCTTCTTTTTTTAGTGTACTATCGCGGACAATATGAGCTGAAACAGCGCTCCGGCCTGTGCACGGTACTACCTGCGCCGCCTGTCGCATCGCTCCGCAAACACGGAGCACCCAGAGGCCGAGATAGATTCTCACTTGCGCTCACTGCGCCGCTGCACTCTTCCTGGCGTTCGGCTAGCAAACATATTCGCCAACGGGACCACCATCACGATGCGTGTGCCGTGCAGCCCAATGTTCACGTTTCCAGCTAACATGCATTTCAGTGCATTTCAAGAAAGCGCGCCGAAGTGGAAGATGCGTTGTCACGCTCGTATCTTCTCGAGGAGCGCTGCCTGACGGAGCTGCCTTAGCCCCCAAAAGGTGCCGATCTGAATATCATAGAAAAAATTTGGAGGCGCATCAAGGTACATATGTCACTGCGTCCCCTCTACCGCGCCACAGCCGACGAATTGTGGGAAGCGGTGAGGCGTGAATGGGAGCGGGCCGAGCCAGACTCCGTGGCTGCGCTCTCTTACCGGAGAGGATGAGAGCCGTGGTCGCGGGTTAGGGGATTTGATTTGATTTGATTTTGGGTTTTAATGGCGCAGCGGCTGCTAAGGCCATAGTGCGCCAGAACAATGGTAGAAGAAAACTGCGGTGCTATTTAGTTAAAGGTGAGGCATATCGGAGTTTAAAATCTTTCATGAAATGCAGATAATACGGAGAAAATCCACTAATTTAAATGTGCTGTAATAAGCCAATGCTGTTTAGGAAGTTAAAAACTTGGGTATGAGGAACAAGAGGCTCCTCTCCCAGCAAAAGGGCAGGGTGGAATGGGATCTGTTCCCTGAAAAACCGTGAGAAGTTGGTGCGACGCTCCTCATGATATTTCGGACATTGAATGAGAATGTGCAAGACGGAGAGTGTTTCACTACATTCTTCACACATTGGAGCATCCTCTGCTCGCAGAAGGAAGCCATGTGTGAGGTGAGTGTGACCAATTCTCAGACGACAGAGAACAACTTCATAAAAAACGCTCGTTATGTCGGCAACTGGCCCATTCAGAAAGAACAGGTTTCACGCAATGGAGTTTATTATGGACTTCAGTATCCCATTCCTCCTGCCATTTCTTTTGAATTGACTTTTTCAATGATGACCTGTAATCCAAGTATGGGATGCAGGTAACTTCTGTGTCCATGTACTGACATGTTCTAGCAGCCTTATCGGCCTCCTCATTTCCGACTATACCGACGTGGCTAGGGACCCAACAGAAATTAATGGTGATGTTGGAGTTTGTGGCAGCTGCAATTTTGTTACGTATTTGCAGAATAAAAGCATTTTTTGACCTATCTAGGGATGCAAGTGCACGGACTGCACTGAGAGAGTCTGAGAAAATTACGTCGGCCTTGATATTCCTTTTGATAATAGTATCCACAGCTACCAGTAGGGCATATGACTCTACAGAAAAGATGGTTGCTTGGTTGTTGAGCCGCTTTACAATACTGCATGACGGCCCGACTACAGCACATCCAACACTGCTGCTCCCCTTTGTTCCATCCGTGTAAAACTGTACAAGGTTCCTGTAGTTTTCGGCGATTTGGAAGAATTCTTGCCTAAGATCTTCCGCTGGTACCTTCTTCTTGTCGTACTTGGAAAGAGAAAAATTAATCGGAATAGGTGCGACGTTCCAGGGTGCAACTGGGCTAGGCAACGTTGCTACCGGACTCGATAAGTCTATTGCAAAATTCGTGGCCTCAGATTTAAGGCGCAGAGGAAAAGGAGGTACAACAGAGGGTTTGTTCTGATATGTCCTATCATACCGAGTGTCCAGGAACACTTCGAGTGCAGGATGTCGGGGCACAGACCGAACTCTTAAGTGATACTGAAGGCCCAGGAAGAGACGTATTTTTTCAAGAGAGTATTCATTAGATTCAGCGTAGAGACTGGAAACTGGAGAGGTCCCGAAAGCCCCGGTTGAGAGTCGCAATCCTAGGTGGTGGACAGGATCTAAGACCCTCAGAAGAGACGGCCGTGCCGAGCCGTACACCATGCAACCATAATCTAATTTTGATCGAACAAGGCACTGATATAAACGCAGCAGGCACCTTCTGTCACTACCCCAGGACTGTGCGAAAGAACTTTTAGAATATTCAATGCTAGTAGGCATTTCTTTTTTAGTTGCAAGATGTGACTACGGAAGCTAAGTTTCTTATCAAAAATAACCCCTAAAAATTTATGCTCAAGATGTACGTTTAGGGTCTGACCTCCCAAAATTAGGGCGGGTTCTGTAATGAAACCCCTTCGAAGAGAAAACAGAACACATACGGTTTTCTCTGCTGAGAAACGGAAACCATTCTCATCTGCCCAGCGTGTCATTCTATTAATACCTAGTTGAACTTGGCGTTCACAAATAGCTAAATTACACGAAGTGCAGGAAATTTGTACATCATCAACATAAAGTGCATAGGAGAGAGATCGGGGAAGAACCTGTCCAAGAGAGTTCATTTTCATCAAAAACAAAATAACACTCAGCACTGACCCTTGGGGGACACCATTCTCCTGGACAAATGTTTCAGAAAGTGTTGTGCCCAGTCTCACTCGGAACAAGCGCCCATCGAGGAAGCTCTTGATAAGAGCTAGCATTTTTCCACGAATTCCAGCTGAAACTAAATCACTTAAAATTCCGTACCGCCATGTGGTATCATATGCCTTCTCAATATCGAAAAACACCGATACACAATGCTGTTTGTTAACGAAGGCGTCCCTGACTGTTTTTTCTAGGCGAACAAGGTGATCAACAGTTGATCGCCCTGTCCGATACCCACATTGAAATTTATCAAAGAAGTTTTTCTGCTGTAAGAAATACACCAATCTAGAGGTTACCATTCGTTCAAACGTTTTTCCAAGGGCACTGGTGAGTGCAATGGGCCTGTAGCTGGAAGGTAATGATGGATCCTTTCCAGGCTTTAGCAAGGGAATCTCAATTGCCCTTTTCCAGAGAATGGGATAAGCTCCCCTGCTCCATACACAGTTAAAAAACAATAGGATGGTATCCAATGTTGCAGGATGTAAATGCTGAAGCATACTGTAATGAATAAGGTCTGGCCCCTGGGACGAATTCTTTCTCTTGTCCAGGGCAATCATCAGTTCCACAGGGGTAAACGGTCGATTATAAGCCTCGTTAGAGCCACCGGTAGATTTTATTGGTACTTTCTCCTTGCCAGCCTTGCATTTTAGAAAGGTGTCAGAATAATGGTCAGATCTCGAGACAGCCTGGAAGTGTTCACCAAGAATATTTGCCTGCTGTTCTAGTGTGGGAACGCTGCTGCCATCTAATGTAAAGAGAGGGATAGTAAATGCACGGTAATCCCCTCTAATTCTATGAACCCTGTCCCATACTACTTTTACGCCAGTGGAACTTGTTGACTGAGGAAGCATACGACATCCACGTGGTTTTTTTAGATTGGCGTCTTACATTGCGGGCCTTAGCACGTAGCTTTTTAAAATTAATGACATTTTCAACAGTTGGGTAACGGCGCACAATTGTCCATGCACAGTTTTGCCGCTTACGAGCTAAGCTACACTCCTCATTCCACCAAGGCTTGGGTTTTGATGGTAAACGTCCTGACGTTTTCGGAATAGAGCGCTGTGCTGCTTGGACAATTACATTAGTCAATACTTCACAGGATTCTTCAACATCTAAGCTAGCTAGTGTATCTGAGTGCAACTCCGACTCCTTTTTAAAAGTGGCCCAGTCAGCTTTTTCCAACTTCCAACGCGGAGTCCCAGTTTGTAATGACTTAAAAGAGACTGTGCATTTTAAAACAATGGGAAAGTGATCGCTACCATGGGGATTCTGGTCTACACTCCACGAAAAGTCAGGCAGCAACGAAGCACTACCAATGGAGAGGTCGATCGGAGTCGATAATAAGGATGAGGCGCTAAAATAAGTTGAAGTACCAGTATTAAAAAGACAGAGGCCTCGAGAAGTTAAAATTGATTCGATTATTTTTCCACGAACATCAGTTCGATTCCCACCCCACAGGGTATTGTGAGCATTAAAATCTCCCATCAAAAGAAAGGGCTTTGGGAGTTGATCTAAAAGAGAATGAAGTTCTGCACTTGTTATAGCTTGTGAGGGTGATAAATATAGTGAACAAACAGAAATGGCTTTGTGTACATGAACACGCACAGCCCCTGCTTCTAAAGGAGTGTGTAAGGGTATGGCCGTACAAGCAGCCAGCCTCGGAACTACTATCGCTACTCCTCCAGATGATATAGAAGCTTTCAGGCGGTCCTTCCGGAAGACAATAAAATTTCGGAGGAAGTTTGTGTGTGTGGCATTTAAATGTGTTTCTTGTAAACACAGGGCTGCAGGTGTGTGTTCCTGCAGAAGATACTCAACGTCGTCAAGGTTAGTAAGTAATCTCCTGCAATTCCATTGAAGAAATGTTGCAGCCATGTGTTGGAGATTCTTACTTCGGGGGTGTTATTTGTTGTTTGATTTTATGGCGGGCCTTGGGAGTCTGCCACTCCATGTCGTCTGTGTCAGACGCATGAGAGGAGGCCTGTGTACTCTCATCCATGGGTTCTGGGTCCAGTGGCGAGGCCTTCCGAGAAGGTATGGAAAGACTCTGGCCACGAGGCGTCAGGCCTCGGCCACGACCACCTCCAGCCGAAGAGGCGGCGGAGGAGCCAGGCAGAGAGGCACCAGAGACCTCCTGTTCCTGCCCTTTGGGTGCTGGAGTGGCACAGGAACCATGCTGCTCCTTGGATGCGGATGTCCTCTCTTTAGAGCGTGGGCCCCTCTCCCTTGTAGGGGATCGCGGGCTACGGACAGGCTTGGCCGTTGCCGACCGATCCTGTGAAGGGGATGCCGTCTGTGCTCCCTCGCCACTAACTGGGACAGACTGTTGCCCCTTGAGAGTGGGAGGAGTGGTCGTCTGGCTGGAGGAGGCAGTCGCTCCCCCAGCTGATACTGCACGCCCGGGCAGCTCGATTTTGAGCTTGGGCGTGGGGGACTGCTGTGGCTTCCGGTAGTCCAGAAAGGACGTCTGGGTAGCCACTGCAACCTTCAGTGGTGCATGTCCCCGCTGCACCACCTGCGCGTAGCCGCCATTTCGCATGAAAGCAAAACGACGGCGTGCCTCTAGGTATGACAAGTTTTCTTTTACCTTTAGAGTCAGTACTTCTTTCTCATCTTTCCATACTCTACAAGATCTGGAGTATGCCGGGTGGGCCTCGTTACAATTTGCGCACTGTGCGCTGTTTGTGCAGGAATCTGTCTTGTGGTCTGTTTTACTGCATTTCGCGCATGTGGCTTTCCCGCGGCAGTTCTGGGAGCCATGTCCGTACTTATGACATTGGAAACATCTCCGGGGGTTAGGGGATATACGGTCTAACCCTGAAGTGGAGGTATCCGGCCTTGACAGCTTCAGGAAGTGTGGTAGCTTCAAATGTTAGGACGATGTGTTTCGTTCTTATCTCCTGCCCGTCACGTCGCATGCAAATACGCCTTGCGGCCACGACTCCTTGGTCAGAAAGACCTTCAGCAATTTCATTGTCTGTTGTCTCTAGAAAGTCCTCCTCAGAGATAACTCCTTGGATCGTATTTAGTGTACGATGTGGTGTGACTGACACCTTATGGTCAGACACTGAATTCAGTGCAAGGAGCGTCGTACTCTGCTCGCCGGTCTCAATTTCTACCAGGAGGTCGCCAGAAGACATTTTTTTGGCTTTGAACTTCTTTCCCACAGCACTTTCAAGTACTTTTGCAACTAGAAAGGGCGATAATTTTGACAGCTGTTTGTCACTTTCGGAATGAATGACCAAAAACTTTGGGTACTTGGGTTGGTTACTTGGAGTCTTATCTGGGATTAAACCTTCGGTGCGGACTCTTTTGGGAGGCCGATCAAGTTGGTTTAGCTTGGAACCCATAAAGATGGGGAGGTTTTCAGAAACTGTGGCGCACCGCCCACCACCGAGCCCAACAAGGGGGTAGGTAGCACCCCATAGCAAGTATGGCTTGGCTGGGTATGCTACTCTACCAGTGCTACCCAGTAACTATAACCAAGTGTGGTTCAAGAAAGGTATTTGTCGCCACCCAAGGTTAGCCCTTGCCGCCTAAGAAGGTGAAAAAGTAAGGAAGAGAGTGTAGAGGAAAAGAAAAAAGGAGGTGGAAGGAAAAGTGAAAGAAGGAAGAACAGGGTAGAAGAGGCGACTGACTGAATCATCCTGGTCGGGCCAAGCCAGGACACCCGTCTACGAGAAGCAGGGGCCGAAGCGGTGTATTGCCTCGCCCGGGGGGCCCCGAAGGGTCCAAACGTACCCCGGGTTCAGCTCAACCGCAAGGATCCCCATTTCCCCGGACACGGGTACGCCACGCACAGCCAGACGTGGGTGGGCGAACCCACATGGCTCGGAGTTCGTAGTGACGCCACTCACCAAGCACCTACTAAAGTAGGTGCCCCCTGCGTGCGGGTATGGTGGCCCACGTGGCTGGGGTCCGTGGTGACGCTACTCACCAAGCACCTAGCACCTAGGTGCAGGCGCCCCCTGCGGAGCTCGGGGTCCGTGGAGACGCCACTCTCCAAACACCTGCTTTCACAGGTGACACGGTATTAACTTCTTTCGAAAGTTTTACTGCGCCTCAGGAGCCCCTGAACCGGACTTCTGCCGATTAGAACAAAGCTTGCTGATACGGTTGCGACACACTGTTTGACGCCGTTAACCAGCGCATACTTTTGTGTAGTGCATCCATGATCCTTATCTTCTTGTATATTGCTGTTGAACTTCCACGCCGACTGTTAATCTTTTGTGTCTGACATTTTCCTCTCCGAATATTCTTCCGATGAAGTTTGAAGCTCCTTCTTCTGGCAAATATATGACTGTCACACTTTATTAAGACTGGGAATTTGTAAATAAAACACTTGTGCCTTGTCTGCAACTTGTTTTGCTTGAAACAAACACGTGGGACCAGTAATAAAGAAATAATATTTTTGAATATTTTTATACAAATCAAGGTTACGAAACCTTTGCAGTAGCATGTATGGTTACCGCTTTTTCAAAACAACTGGGCTCAATGAAAAAGTAAAAAAAAGTAAATACCTTGGAGCCGGCCTAAATCCGGTATACAGATTTTGGCCTAAATTTTACGGTGTCCTAGTGCATGTACAAAGTAGGACTCCTACTTGTGCATCTTAAATCGCAGATGCAATTTAAGATACCTCAACATTTTTTCTTCATCAGTAAGCGTTTTTTGTACGTGATTGTACGCGATACAATGAAGTAAAACAATTGCAAAATAGGGACGACAACTGTTATCTTCTGTCCCCCCCCCCACCACACACACGCCCGCTGTCGCACACGCCGTCTCGCTAGCAGACGGCAGGAAGAGCGCAGTGGCGCAGCAAGCGCAAGTGTTAACTTATATCGGCTTCAGGGTGCGCCGTGTGTGCGGAGCAAGCGCGACAGGCGGCGCAGGTAGTACCGTGCGGCGGTCGGAGCGCTGTGTCAGCTCATATTGTCCGCGATAGTACATAAATGATCTTGCTGGTCATCCATCTTTCTAGCCACGTCCGGCTGTATGCTGATGATTGTTGTATATACTGTGATATCACGTGTGTGGCTGACTCCCAAATACTGCAAGACGATCTCCATTCTGTGATCTCATGTTGTCAAACGTGGAATATGACCTTAAATTTAAACAAATGTAACGTAGTTAGATTTTCTAACAAAAGACAACCTTTGGCCACAGAATATTTCCTAGGTGTCACAAGTTTAACTGTTGTACCTGAATATAAGTATCTGGGAGTTTTATTTTCTAGTAACTTGTCATGGAATGCTCATGTTGATTATTTGTCATCTAAGGCCAGCCGCACATTAAACTTTCTCAAACGCAATTTTAGTCAGGCACCTACTAACCTTAAAGAAACAATGTACATATCGAATGTACGTCCCATTTTGGAAGATGCATGTGCCGCATGGGATATACATACCCGTCACACCATTGAGCAACTCGAACGTATTCAGAAACGGGCAGCTCGGTTTGTCTCCGGCAATTATGATTTCTCCATAAGATCATCTGAAAAACGCCGCAACCTGGGATGGCTTCTGTTGGAAGACAGAAGAAGGTACCTTAGGCTCACTTTATTTTTCAACATACTAAACGGTGGAACCGGCATCGATAAAGAACGTTATCTTAAGGAACCCTGTTATGTGTCGCCGCGTACAGATCATTACTTAAAAGTACGTGATTATAGATGCAGAATTAACTTATTTAAGCACTCTTTTTTTCCACGAACGATACACGAATGGAATAATTTACCTACTGATGTCATCTCTGCGGCACCTACCTCCTTTCCTACTGCCCTAAAAAGCTTACTTTTGGAATAATTTTCCACTGTGCTCCTTCAATAGTGCCAGTCACTATATTTTGTTTTATATATTGTACAAAGTGTTGTATTTTTCTCCTGAAATGTCATATCCACTATTTCTGCATCACAATAGTTCTTGTGTATCTCTATATTTATCGTTTGTTATTGTTTTGTACTGCCTTACCCCCCTACAATAATGCCCAGAACTGGGCGATGTAGGTATTCGAATAAATAAATAAATAAAAATAAAAATACCGCTGCCGTTCAGGCTCGGGTAGCGAGCTCAAATAGCCGGGCATAAGATACGGCATACGTTGGTAGAAAATACGACGCACAAATAAAGCTAGAAGCGTCTCTACAACGTCAACAACGAGCGCACGCCATAGAACGCAATGGCGAAAACACAGAGAGCCTGGCCTCTTTTGCCCACATAGCTGCTGCGCATGCGCGGCCTTCAGGCCGTGTTGGTAAACAGAGCCGCGCCGCGGTGTCGGTCTATACGCAGAGCAACCAATATGGTGCTGGGCATGCCGAAGCATTCGTCGACCGACAAGCTTTTCGGCATGGCCAAGCACAACGTCGCTGAAGAGTTAATAGAAGCTCATCTGTCTAATAAAAAAGTTCGGCTCAGTCAAACTTCGGCGGGACGTCGCGTTCTTGCCTAGTTGGGCTGGCAAGAGGCAGATCGGAAGGAAACGGGGCCGTTATCCAGGTTATGGGCGCATAAAATCGACAGTAGGCCGCTGCCTCGAAACATGAGGCCGGAACGTAACGACGGCCGCAGAGCGGCTGGTATAGCGGCCTTGACGGGGACTTTGGATGAAATAGAAGAGTAAGAGGGGTCACTCTCTACACAGACGCTTCGTTACGGAAGTTTTCATCGAATGCCACGCTGGCAGTTACGACGCGGGATGTGCTCGTAACCTGCGCCTCCATCAAGACGTCTTTTCCGGAGGTGGCAGAAGAGGCCGCGATAGCGCTAGCATTCGCGCAGCCCAAAGTGGGAAGAATTGTCAGGACTCAAAAAAGGCATATAACAGCTAAAGTAAAGGGTGGGTGTCTTATGCAGCACTAGATATTCTCAAGAGTTAACGCGACGTACCTGAAAAGAAAGTTGAGTTGATATAGACGCCGGCTCACTCTGGGCTGGAGGGCAATGAACTTGCCCACCAGTTCGCCCGAGAGATGGAACACCGGGTAGAGGAAGGTGAGCCACAGTCCATAATTAGTTATAGGGAAATTACGAACCATTATAGGACGGAGAGGCGACGTTACCCCGATCCTCACAAATCGCTTAGCAGAGAACAGCAAGCGATTTACAGGCAGATAGAGGCAGGATCTTTCCCGCACCCTTACCTTCAAAACAAGATGTACCCGGAAAGGTACAAGACGGAATTTAATTTCTGCAAGTCTCAGTTAGGCACGCTCCAACACGTCATTGGAGTATGCGATTTCGTCAAGCCAATCGCTCCACCTCTTACCATCCCTACTACCCCACCCCGTCCCTCATCCTCCCTTACCGAGCGATGGGAGACCTTGCTAACCAGCCCCGCAGTGGAAGACCAGCTCGTCCTGATCTCCAGGGACCAGGCGGCTAGGGAAGCATATGGGTCCCGTGAAGAGGGAACCCCTTCCATTGACGGCGTCTAAGAAGACGTCGTAATTAGCTCGGTTCAATAAAGTTGTTTCCTTCTCTCTCTCTCTCCTAGATAAAAAAAGAAGCCTAACTCCAGGGGAATCGGTGGCCGAGTGGGCTAACGTGTCTGGCGTCGGGGGCTCGCACAGTACGGACGCAGAATGGCTAGCTCCCTCGGAGCAGTGATAACGGCCGAGTCTGGCCGCGGCTTATCTGCTTTTTCCTTGGCTGATGATCACCGCGTAGTTCTTCCCCTCCTGCCATCTGGAATTTTCGCTGAAAACACCGTCTTCATCCACTGCGACGTCCACTGCGATAACTGCCATTAGTGGATTAGGTCAGCCCTCTTGGCTTCCATTAGTGAATAAGGTCAGATAAATCGTTTATTTTTATTTTTGATAGGGGCATGCCTTACATGTTCTCTGGACCCTCTCGGCATCGGGGCTTGAAACCGATGTGCTCTGTCCGTCGTCGGAGCTAGGGGAGATAAAAAAAAGAGGGGGCGATTTAAAAGAGGGCAGAAAGAGAGAAAAAAGAAAAGGTGGGCAAAAAAAAAATGAAAAGAAACTGAAAAAAAATGAAAAGTCACATTTATATTTATATTTATTACCTCACCATCATAACAACTTTGAACATATACCGAGACATTTATAAAACAAATTTATAACGATTCACCGATCATGAAAATTTCCTATCCATAATGCCGGCAACTAGCTAATGTCAGTCACAAGCCCACCAAGTATTAGTTTAATATTGATACCTCAAATATGCAGAACTAAAATTAGAAATGTGTCAATTTAAATATAGCAATACGCAAGCAATTTTTTTAAGATGAACAATGTCCTGCCGAGTAGAATATAATCATAAAAATAATGTAAAAAAAGGGAAAGACAAAAAACAGAAAAAAATAAAAATTAAAATATTGTAACTTGCTTAATTTATTTAGATCCATTTGTCCATACGTGTAGACGGTATTTCGGAAAACCGAACAATAAGAAACAAGTCCTTGACAAATACAAATCCCTGCCCTGCCCTGCCCTGCCTCGCCCCTGGTTTGCTCGATAGAGTGTGCGGGCGGGGGACGGGGCGGGGCTGCGCCCTGGCGGCAGCGGTGTCGGTGGCGCGGCGTGCTGGGTGCGTGGCGGAAAATAGATAACACTAAAATTATAATCCTTCCTCGGCGTGTCTATCAAAGGGAAAAAGAAAAGAGAAGAAAATTAAGAACAAAGAGGGGAAAAAGGAAAAAAAAATAATTTTGAATCAGTAACTTAGAGTAAACCTAAAGTACTAAAATAAAAGAACATTCATTTTTGAAGAAACCCAACATTTGTCTTTTTTATATTACAGAAAAAGAAAAAAAAAACAAGCAAAAGAAGCTACTAAAAGAGCCTCGTCGTCGTCTGAACCAAGAAGCAAGATCAAAAGGCACGAAACTAAACGGACAATATTTTTAACTATACCAATATTACCCTAATTTTATACCCGATAAAAGCCCGCTGACAAAACACGAGCTCGTTCCCGATCTTGTAGTTTCGCTGCCTCCCTGTTTTTCTTTGTTGATTGGATTTTAAATTAAAATTTCGTTTTTGGTCATATTAGACCTTATTTATTTTAATAGGTTTAAACTTGTTACACCATTTGGTGGTGCAGGTAGAGAGAGAAATATTATTTTTATTCATTTTAGCTCTCACTTAAAAATTGTACAAAATTGTCCACTGCGACGACGTGACCGGTCGACCATACCAGGTGGACCACTTCAGGGCCGAACTGGAACGACAAGAGCTCAAGAAAGAAACCGCGGCACTTGGTGCATACCGAATGAATCATTTGTGGATACTAACACTTCACAATGTGGCGGTCTAGAAACGAATAGTGGAAGCACGAGAACTCTGCGCGAGAGAAAAGTAGTGCCTTGTGCTCGACCCGGACAACTCTGAGGTTAGACTGGAAGCGCACTGGGTGCCCTTGCAGGTTCCCGACGACGCGCTTCGGAGCGTCTTCGAGCAGTACGGGAAGGTGCGAAAAATCGCCCGGGACACATGAAGGGTGGACGGCTTTCAAGGCATACAGTCCGTCACGAGACTGGTTTACCTCAGCCAGAAACAGGGCGTCAGCATCGATAGTCTGCCACATCATCTAAAAGTCTGGGAAGAAAGCGTAATGGTTGTGGCTCCCGTACGGGCACCCCTGTGCCTGTGGTGCAAAAAGACTGGTCATATCTGAAAGGATTGCAGAATACCCCGCTGCCAGCAGTGCCGCAGGCTCGGCCATGTGACCGAGGACTGCATCCGCACCTATGCCGCCGTCACCGAGGAAGCTTCCACGGATGACGGGCAGGACCTCGACATAGATGAAGACGATGCCGAGGCCACGGCGCAAAACGTGACTCAAGGAGAACTTCCGGCTTCCACTGTTAACGAGCAATCAAGCCCTGCAGTCGCAACCCATGTGTCCAACGCCGAGCCTGACGACGTCGTCCGGCTCCAGTACGAGCCGGGAACCAAGAGCGCGCCTGACGGGGCAGCAGTAGAGTCGTCTGCTTGGCTGGTCAAAGACCCCGAAGATCCGGTGGCAAGTAAGGCAAGCAATCACTGCGTGTCTCGCCATTTTGTCGGAAGTATTTCTGTGTAAAATATGCATTTCTACAGCAATAATTGAGGGACTCGATGTTTTTGTTTATTCATACTGTTAACCTCTTTCGAGGTCGTAGCAGGAGTGGAAAACACATAGATACAAGTATTTTATAGTGCACTCATTTACACAAAACGTCGCAAACGTCAGTATAGGTGACTGCATTAACAACATTGGGTGGCAGGTTGTTCCAGTCAATTACTGTTCTAGGAAAGAAGGAATATTTAAATGAATCTTTTTCAAAATTATATGGTTTAAGTGTCTTCTGATGTGAATATCTGGATCCTCTAGGGCAAAAAAATTCAATGTATTGATTCTTGTCTATTCCCAGCTCATTGCTAACAATTAAATAAAGCAATTTCAGACGATTTTGTTTCCTTCTTTCCTGTAACGTTTGGAGTCCTGCTCTAGCACACAAGTCTGTGTTGGACACATAAGGAGAATACAAATTAAAAACAAATCGCACTGCAAGTCTCTGAACTCTTTCTAAATTAGCTATGTTACAAGTCGTGTGCGGGTTTCAGACACTGCTAGCGTACTCTGGAATTGGTCTAATATAAGTTTTATACAACAACAATTTAGTATCACTTGACCCATGTTTAAAATTCCAGCGCGAAAATCCAAGTTTATTTATCGCCCTTGCGATAATTTGGCCAATATGCATATTCCAACTCAAGTCAGACGTTATAGTGACACCGAGGTACTTATAAGAGGACACTCTAGGTAGAATATGACTGCCGACAGCATAGTTAAAGTAAATAGGATTCTTGTTTCGAGTGACAGACATGCACACAGTTTTAGTAAGATGAAGTGACATTTGCCAATCTTTGCACCACATATGAATTTTTTCTAAAGAAGAACGTAGTATTTCATAGTCAGTGGAACTCTTAATTTCATGAAAAAGAATACAATCGTCTTGAAACAGTCGCAACTTGGCAGAAACTCTGGTATGAATATCATTAATGAATATTGATGAATATAGACTCAAAACAATCGCATTTTTCTATAGGCGTCTTCTACGCATACCTCGTGCGATTTCGTACCTATTATTATTTCGCGGTGTAATGTTGTGCCCGTGTAATAAAGTGTTTCAAAGACCCCGTTGCTATGTGCAGCTTTCATTTTAGCTAATAAGACACGCGTATGTTGTGACTAAAAGCGCGTTACGACGGTTGATCCACGCGCGATGCCTTCGCTTCGACGTGCGGCCCCGATGGCCTCCCTTTGCGACGTCACGAGAAGAGCGCTACGGCCTTATTTCAAGGAGATGTTCCCCCCCCCCCCCCCCCCCCCCTTTTCGGCGTTTACTCTGCTAAGAGGAAAGGGCGGAAGGCTTAGAGGGAGGAGCTTGCCTGGCTTTTCTTAACCTGCTAGATGATATAGTGATCTTTCCGTGTAGCGGCGTGTGTAGTGGCTAGAAGGGGCACAGGAGTCAGCGTTAGCACTGGCATACATTGAATATGCAGGTGTAAGAGAGCACGAGGGTTGAGAGGTGAACTGCAGTGACAGTGGAGGTTTGCTCGGTGATTTTGGCGGAAGATTCGCAATAAGAGTTGTGCAAGATATATATATATATATATATATATATATATATATATATATATATATATATATATATACATACACACACGACAGAAAACGCACTTGAGACGGTTGTTGGAGTTTTTAAAACATATTATTCGTAAAGTTCGTCGACGCTTCGGCCTGAGACAGACATATATATATATATATATACATATAGGTCTGTCAATAAACCTTTCCTTGTTTTTGTTCAGTCGATGGATCTTTGTGTATTTCAATTATCGCCGGCCCACAAGCTTCAATCATCATGTCTCTCTCTCTCTCTCTCTCTCTCTCTATATATATATATATATATATATATATATATATATAGAGAGAGAGAGAGAGAGAGAGAGAGAGAGAGAGAGAGGAGAGAGAGACATGATGATTGAAGCTTGTGGGCCGGTGATTATTGAAATACACAAGAAAGATCCATCGACTGAACAAAAACAAGAAAAGGTTTATTGACGTTTCGAGAGGAGGCCTCTCTTGTTCAGAATGACGATTGAGGGCACTTGGCACGATTTTTCTGTAGTCCCGCAGAATAAACGATAACAGCAATAACTTACATTACAAAAGAAAAGCAGTAAAGGCTAGAAGGAGGGTTGGCTCACTTCTAATTAGCCAAGAGGCAAAACCAGCGTCTCCTACGACGAAGACAACCGGAAGAGGCACTGGAAGGTCCTTTTCAAAACCGGAAACCCCGCGACCCTTACAAAAAAACAAAAAAAAACAAAACATGGTTTTGAAGGCGGTATACACCAACTCATGTTTACAAATAAACCGGAGCGCCCCTAGCGGATGCCGCCGGCGCCGCGCGTGCGCGATGGGGGTGTGGGCAAGAAGCTCGCCGTCGCCCATAAACAAACCATTGAAATGCGATGTTATCGGCGTCGGTGTGAGTCCCCCTGCCCTTTTTCGCGTTCGAATTGTTGATTCTACGTCTTCCTGGCAATGTCTGACTACTTGAGCGGCCTAAGCGAAATTAACGAGGCTCGTTACACCGAAAAACTTCGCGTGAATAGTGTGACATGCGTCGATTCATTCCGCGGACGCCACAGAATGTACGCTAAAGCCTGATTCGCATGATGAGATTTCGCTCGCAATTTTCAGTCGCAACGTCCCTCGGGCTCCAAAAGCGTGAACCGTAGCTGAGATGGTCGACGTCGATACTGAAAATCTTAAAGGACACATGCAAAGAAAAAAAACATTTTTTTTAAACAGCTTAGATGGAAAAAGGATATCATAAAACGATTTTACAACGAAGAAAAAAAAGTTTTAGAGCTATATTTACGGCGCTATACGAATTTGTAGCTGGCGCCCGCGGGCGCCGCGGAAAAGTGGCCCTTATTGATCACGTGACGGGCCCATATTTGTCACGTGGTGCTCGCGCTCTTTCGGAAGCTTCCTATGGCCTCTAAAAGTAACTTATTCATCTTTGTTTGAAGTATAACAAAAAACTAAGATGAATAAGTAACCTTTAGAGCCCAAAGGAAACTCCTGAAAAAGCGCAAGCAGACGTGATCGACCTGTGCACCGGTCAGATGACGGCGGCGGCGCCCCGAACCAGACGAACTTGTGCGGCGGCGGCGACGGCGGCGTGGAGAAACGCGTTGAAGCGGCGTTCGCACAACGCTCAGCGTGCGGCGGTGGCGTCGCTTTACGGCTCCGGTGACGCAGGGCGGCGGCGCGCGGGCCTACCACGTGACCAGCGGCGGCGACGGCGGCGCCGACTACAAATTCGTATACCGCCGTAAATATAGCTCTAAAAATTTTTTTTCTTCGTTGTAAAATCGTTTTATAATATCCTTTTTCCATCTAAGCTGTTTAAAAAAAATGTTTTTTTTTCTTTGCATGTGTCCTTTAAGCCGAATCGGACCATGTGAATCAGGCATAACGAGTCGGTGATGGCCACTGGTATCAATGATCAACATCTCCTTGTACCTACTGTTTACATCGCGCCTGCTTACCAACCTTCAAACTTAAGGCTTATGAGGCCTGCACTTACTTCTCATCGCAAGTACCGGGCCCACGTTCGGTCTACGGGCCGGTGTCGTCTAAAAGAGCAGACAAGCAGAAACGTTTGAAAGAGCTGACGACAGTTCGAACGATCAGGCGGCCGTTTGAACTTGAAGACGCACTGAAAGTAGTCCGGCAGGTGGTCCGTACAACTTAATGGTTTTCCGACGTTCATGTTGGAACAAAACAAATCAATCTGATGACCCCAAGTATCCGTGAATTCAACCCAAAGTGCTTCCCGCCCAAGCAATCGTGGTCCGACGGCGTCTGGTTTCCCTTTTTCACGGCACATACCAACGTTCTCGGACGAACCGAGCACATGAAAACTGACCCCAGTCATGGCGGTTTGACGAAAAGGCAGGTTTTCGTCAGGTTCCTTTCAAAACAACGCAGGAATACACGCCTCACATGGGGCCTTACGCCCACAGCCCCAGACGGGAAACGCGCCCGACGCGCCACCACTGCGCCGTGACGTAACAGAGATAAGTTCATGTATAAACAGCAACCAACAAACCAGCACTGGAACAACCAAGGGTAAAAAGGGGGGGGGGGGGACGCAACAATAACGCCAAAAAAAGTTACTGGGGAATTTTTGTTGGAAATGTGGCAATGTGGGAATTGCTTGTCGACGCTTAACTGTGAATGTGACTCCAATTTAATTCTTGCGTTCACTTTTAGATTTAGATGCTAAAGACTAGAAGGAGTTGTGGGGTGCCGGGATCTTCGTTAATCCCTCTTCGGAGTGTGTTGAACTCACCAATTAGGAATGATTCCTTTGTTCCCGCTCGCGATGCGAACCATATCCAGATTCTAAAAACGTGACAGTTAACTTCTCAAATGAATGGTCTTTTAGTTTCAGGTGTTTTGAGAGTGGGCTTTCTTTCTGTGTCAGATCTATGATTATTGAACCTCATCCGGAATGGAGATTTTGTTTGGCCCACGTACTGCATGTGACATTCCCCACACTCCAGTAAATATACAACGTTGGCGGTAGAGCAGTGTACATCACCCCGAATTTGGAAGGTCAAGTTTGATCCCGTGCTCATAGCTGTCTGGGTGGGGGAGACGTGTGGGCAAACCTCACACTGCGGACTCAAGCATGGTCGGCTCCCAATGTTCTCCACCGGGGTGGTCCTGGCCCTCACATTCATATCTTTTAGGTTTCTAGGGCGCCTGAATGAAACGCGTGGTGGGCAAGCAATTATATTTTTCAGCCTTTCGCTTTGTTGGATAATATTAAAATGTTTTTTTAGAAAGTCGTTAATGTTAGGCATGTTGTTTGAATACGTTAAGACTAAGTTATTTTTACGATTCTCACTTCGGTCCGGCGGCGTTCCAGTTAGCAGTTTATCGCGGTCTAGTGCCCTGGCTCTCTCGATTGCGTTGTCAAGGACGGGTGGTGGATAATTTTGCTCGATGAGGGCGCCCCGAAGGTGGGCTGCATTGGCGTTGAAGTCACCCTCGTCCGAGCATATCCGTCGGAATCTGTGCGCCTGACCATACGGAATACTAGTTTTACAGTGGCGGGGGTGGCAGCTGTTGTAATACAAATATTTCAAGCTGCTTGTAGGTTTCCTGTAGAGTTTTCTTTTTAAACTCTCTCCCACCACCACGACCGTGACGTCAAGAAAGTTAACCTCGGCTCGGGAGCACGTATGCGTAAATTTAATATGTATCTGGGTGTGCCGAATTGAAATCCCTGATAAACTCCAAAAGCTGGTCCTTCGTGGGATTCCCATATTAAAAAAAATGTCACCAATGTATCGTCTGTAAAAGGAGGGTTGCAGAGGTCCAGACATGTACACGTTACCCAAAAAAAGAAACTAAATACCGTTACTCGTTACTCGCTCAAAAAGTAACTAAATACGTTAGTCGTTACCGATTCTCAAAAGGAACGCGTGAGTTACGTCAAAAGTAACGGGTTACTTTCCACGTTACTTTGACGACCAAATACACAACTGTTTTTGTTTCATGGTTTATTGTTTTCTTTTTAGTAGTCATTGCCCTTCAGCAGCAGCTGCCTGTAGAAGTTTTCATCAGTTATGTTTCCCCGCTTCCTTGAAAATACATCTCCGGCGACGCTGAAGAGTCGTTCTACCAACGCGCTCGAAGGAACGGCAGTGTTGTGCTTCAGGAAGAGCTGGTGAATCTTCGAGAACTGCGCCTTCATTGAGGACTGCGGGTAATGGGTTATGTGCCTCCCCGTGTTTGCAACCTCCGGGTTTACATTCGGTCCGTACCCGTTTCTAGAAGGTTCAACCAACGAACCTGATTGTGCTCGCTGGGTGAAGGACATTACCAGCTGTAGAGTTCAGTACAGCAACGTTTATCGCTGGACACTTCAGTCGAACCGTTCGACTGACGTGTTCAGCGATATACGTTGCTGTACTGTCAGACTGGTTTGTTGTTTTTCGGGTTACCCATCTGCCTTTGTCACAATTAGGGGTGTGCGAATATTCGCCAT
>JABSTQ010010611.1:45000-215124 GCA_013358835.2 Ixodes persulcatus
TGCTATTCAGGTTGTCAACCTGCTTTTTGACTGCGCCTCTGTTCATTATTTTCTGTCATTATTTATTTTTGTGGAAACAAGTGTCAGCTGGTACGGTTAGATGGACTATAGAGAATTGCAATCGTCCTCCTGCATCAGTTCAGTTGTTTTACCGCTGAACATGGCCGAATGACAAACATGACCAGATGAGTGTGTTCGTAGAAACGTCTACAACATAGGTAGAGTTCCGATTTTTCGGTTTTTATTTTTTCAAAATTTGGTGTACCTTTTTCGGTGTTTATTTTAAAAATCAATTTTCGGTTTTTTTCGGCGTATATTTATGCCCACAAAAGTGTATCGACTTTTTTCGGTGAACATAAAATGAACACCAACGGACACCATATTCGATGACCCTTCTAGCTCTGATATTTGTGATCACTCAAAGAATAACGGCACAGATGCATTGAAAAATAAATGAACCCTTTATTTGGCGAATGTGTGCAACTGTAAAAGAAACAAGAAAAAAAACACAGAAGCACCAATAAGTCAGATACAAAGACTATGCCGAAAAAACATGGAACTTCACCTTCTGTACATTAGGATAACGTGATATTATTACGGAACACACATGTACTTTCCCAGGTTCCCCTCGTTCATCCGCACTATTTCTTTCCTGTTAATGTGACCCTGAGCTTCGAGAATGCCCTCTCAACGCTAACACTGGACACTGGAAGGCTGAAGAGATGAAGCGCTGCCTGAGCCAAAATCGGCCAACCAACCAATTGTGACCGCCAGAAGAGACGGGGCGCGACGTTTTGAAGCACAACACAACATGCAGAGCTTGCATCAAGCCAGTCTTCCTTACAACGGGTTTGAAAACACGTTTGTACATGGCGAAATCGTGGGGCATTTAGGACTTCACGTTCCGATCGATGATGCGCGCATTGAACCAAAATGTGATGGCATTCGTGTATCCTAAACATTCGGACACGTTTTGATAGACACTGTCGTTTCACTTTTTCGCCACGGCTCTGCGGTACAACTGGAAGGTCTAAGTGACGTTTTCCGGTTAAAACTGAATTTTAGAAAATGAATTCGACGTACTTTTATCGGTTTTTATCGGTTTAAATCGAAAATGCCGAACCTAAAAACTGTCCTTTTTCGGTTAAAACCGAATTTATGAAAATGGATTCGGCGTACTTTTATCGATTTTTATCGGTTTAAACAGAAAACTCCGAACCCTAAATATAGGTTCGTAACCCCTTCGTAGTTTTCAAAGTGACTCATACCACTATATTGTTGGTTGTGTGCCACAAGGGACGCATTTATATCACAAAACTAAGCGAAAACGACATAACACACAACTCCCGTGATTGTGCTGAAACTCAAACCAGCAAATTTAAAGCTACCTTATGGCGTCGAGTGCGCTATAAGGTGGATTCGAGTGCGCCATAAGGTGACTGCACCGCACAGAATTAGAGAGACCCTTTCGCAGGGTGTCTCTAATTCTCTCCTGCTACTTGGAAAATCATCCCATGGAAAATCATCCCGATCGGTAACCAGCGACATACATCAATAGAAGTAAGAAAATAGCACTTAAGAAACATGATCTACACACATAACACATATTGACCACTAAGCAGTGCATCACCACTGATTTGCTATTGTCCAACCCATGTGCCTGGATCTGCAGAAACCCTAATATTAGATAAAGAGTGAGTTTTTTGTTGCCTTATGTAGATGGGTTGTAAATGACATCCTGCCATCGTTCCATGTTTGTGGTCAGTACTTGGCACGCATTTTGTGGTAACACTTGCTAATACCTATTTGCTTAGGAGCGTAGACTTCTATTTCTGCACTGTTTTAGTGTTCACAAGATTTGAAATTGTCAAGATTCCATTAAGTGGAAACAGGTGGCTCGCATACCCAGCGATATGGCAAAGGTTTATTCAGATGAAAGCGCCTCACAGAAAGGGGGAGGAGGAATGCAGGACAACACAAAGCGCTACTTGCAACTAAAAGTGTTGTTGAAAACACAATTATTTATAGACACAATCTCCCTCCGAGCATCAAAAGGCGAATGTCTTTTGGGTAACGTGCACCGACGGTTCACTTACGCAGCTTTCCTTTCCTGCCAGGCTTATAGTGTACGCTTGCAATAGCTCTCTCCCCGTTTAAGTTTACGAAATTGGTAGGCGCGGGCATCTGTTGCAGTGAACAGCAAGACTGCCCGAAATAGAATTTCTGATCGATAAAGCATGTTCGCGCCCCGTTTTTAATGCAACGTCTGCACCTCATTCACTGTTCCGCATGCCATAGGTATCTCGTAGACGTAGCACAGTCAAGAAACTTTGCAGCGTGTTTCTTTTCACATGCCGCTTTCACCTTTCTCTTTACATTGACCACTGAGCACAACCCTGATAGTCTCTGCGGAGCAGAGAACACAAAATGTACATCAAAATGTGCTGCAACTATTTTCGAATTGCAAAACTCTCTGTAAATAAAAAAAAAATTGCATTGCTATTTGAGGTTCTGTTTTTTGTTTTCTCTGCTCTGAACAGACTATCAAGGCTGTGCTCCGATATCAATAACAAAAAGAGGTGAAAGTGCCATGTGTAAAGAAACATGCTCTAATGTTCGTTGACGGTGCCACGTCACTAGTCTACGAAATGCCAATGACACGCGGAAAAGTGTACGTGGGGCAGACAAGGCGTTGTATTAACGATAGGGCGCGCGAACAGGCTTCGTCAATCAGACATTCTTCTCGTGCAATATTGCTGTTCACTGCAACATATGCGCGTGTGCACCACATCTGCAGAGAACAAAATTTTTAGGAGAAACGAAACGCAGAAAGAGCTATTCAAAGTGGCAGGACAAGAAAGCTGCGCAAGTGCACCGTCGGTGCACATTACCGATAAGAAATCGGCCTTCTTATGCGGGGAGGGCGATTGTGGCTATGAAAAATTGTGTGCTTTCAATAAAAGTATCAGTTGTAAGTAGCGCTCTGTGCAGTCTTGTCTTCCTTATCCCCGTCTTTCGGGGGCGGTTTGATCTGAGTGAACATGAGCCAACTAAACCAATTAGCTATCTTTCTTTTTTTTTTTGGAAAAGTTTGCATGTGTCTGTCCTGTCTTGATAAGCAGAAAATGTTGACATGTAGGACCTGCAGCTGTCTGTCTCATGAGAAATTCCGCTTGTAGATTTGCAGCAGCTAGGAGCGCTTTTTGCCTATATATTTATCATAGTGCAAAAGCGAGCTAGCATCCGCTGCTTTAAACGCGCGAGCATGAAGCGGTTTTGAATCGCTCCAAATCTATCAACGGAATTCGCCATCAGTGAGACTGAGGAGCAGCAATCTGTATCAGATAACGCAGGATTTGGACATCAGGGACTTCCTGTTGCGAAAGAAAAAAACTTAAAATGCACGCTAGCGAATCCACCAAGCTGTGGCATTCCTCGTTTAATTGATCAGATTCCGTCAGATGCCTTTCTAATGCGATTGCATTCTTTAGCTACTTCACCCGGTTTTTGCGATCTGGCCTCGAATGCGCCCTGCGTATGGGCAGCGCGCGTATGCGCCGCGCGGCGGCGCGGCGCCTAGGCCTCCGCAGGACGTCCGCATACGCACGAAGTCTGCATACGTACGACGTCCGCATACGCAGGCGCCGCGCGTATGCAGGCGTCGTCCTCGAAAGTTGTTCTGAAGGCCATCCTTGAGGTCGTTAAAGAGGTCGTCGTAGACATCGTCCTTAAGGTCGTCCTTAAGGTCGTTCTTGAGATCGCCATGGAAGTCGTCCCAGAGGTTGCTCTAGATGTCATCTTTGACGTCATCTTCTAAAACGTCGTCCTCGACGTCGTCCTTAACGTCGCCCTAGACGTCGCCATTGAGGTCGTCCTTGAGGTCGTCCTAGAGGTCGTTGTAGAGGTCCTCTTTGAAATTGCCCTAGAAGCCGTCCTTGAGGTTGTTCTAGGCGTCGTTTTTGACGTCGTCCTAGAGGTCGTCCTTGAGATCACCCTAGAGGCCGGCCTATAGACGTCGTCCTAGACGTCATTTTTGACGTGGTTGTCTAGGACGTCATCCTTGACGTCTTACCAGCAAGCAGATAAACCCGCGCCGCGCATACACCACGCAGATTCACATTTACGCCCAAGCTACGAAGCTATTATCAGTTCGAGTTGTGCTAGTTGGTACATGGTCATTGATAGTGCTGAAACAGCTTGAACCTTGCAGGACAAGACAAACACACGAAGCTGCACTGATGGTAGGGAAACAGCTTGAACAATAAACGATTACACAGAGACGAAGCAATCATACAATTTCAAGGCGGTGCGCTGCTGTCGCGCTGCCGTCAATGATTGTGTCGCAAACCGTTCATAGAATAAAGTGTTTACTCAAAATGTTCGTCGTCGTATTCACACTGAGCTGCATTGTGAGTGTGATGACGAATGCTACCGCAATTCATAGACAACCAACAATAGCTGTTTCTGCAGCCAGTTTTTATTTAGGCCTTTACTACACAAATCGCTAATCTCAATTTTAGGATTTGATGCAATCCGGTGGTGATTTAGTTTGTTTATTGTGTTGGTTTTCAGGTCAAAAGCCAATAGAGGAAAATGCACCTTTTTTACATAAAAACGACACCAAGTGGTGCGTGCCCGTACAAGTGCGTTTCACAGTCAAGTTATCTAACACAAGATGCTTCTATTTGTTTGGTGTAGGGTTTTACGTGGTCGAATCTACCACGGAACGACCAATTTCTTTTTTTTATTTTATTTTTTTGTAACATGTTTATAGTACAATAACACCCTCCAACGTGTTTTCAAATGCCAAGTTATCATTTGTGCCCATTTGCTTCTGCCAAATCGATGACTATCATTTGTTATAACTGTTGTCCTTCTCCTTTCCAGAGAAACGTGGATGTCTTGGGGGCATGTTATTGTGAGGCACAGTACTTGTTTTATAAAAAAAATATAATAAATGAATTACGCATCTTATTTTCTTATAGACACCAGCTATCAAAGCCAGCTAACTTATGTGGTCCATGGGAAGCTCGGCAAGCTGCGGTAAACACTTTGTACTAACCGATCAAACAAATCGATAGCATCTCTACAAAAAAAAAATCCGGTCGAAGCAAGAAAAACAAAAATCAATACTGGGGTAGGTCCTGATGGCGGTGGACTCAAAATATTGCTAGAGTTTTGAGATAAGGGTGCATAAAATTTATAAAGGACTCAAACACTTCTTTTTTTCTGACGGCATCAATGTTTTATCTATGACGGAGCAACACAGCGGCAATATAAAACGATGAAGGTGTTGTATCAATATACGCAATTGATAAACTAATTTTTTTTTAAACAAAGTACCATTTAAATTAGGGTATTGTACACTGAACATGTCACAAAAGGTAAAAAAATAAGAATAATAAAAAAAAGTATTCAGTTCTGAAGTGTATTCCAACTCGCAACACCCCACGCCAAAATATTGATAAGATGAAGCGCTAGACAGCTTGACTATAAAATGTACCCGTCCACCTCATCAAAAAGGTTTTCAGACATTAGGCTTCAGGCTGTCATGGTTTTCATTTTTTTTTATTGGGTACGATATTTTCTTCCACGAACATTGGACGCCGCTCACACATATGTGAATCATTTCACGTGTATTTTTAGACCTTTCATGCTTTGCTGTGCGCAGAATGACAATTTTGTGATTGAAGCGGGGACATATGAGTGGAAGAGTGGGCAAGAGGGGCAACACAACTCTAGCACTAGTTGTAATTCTATTTTTTGCTGCTATGTGAGGAGAGACTCCGCATGCGCAAACACTTCTTAAAAAAGGTTCCTTCAAAGGACTTGATATAAGGTATAAGTGAAGGAAGTTTTGCTTTTACACTGGGCTGCTGATAGATATCAGGTCTACTTCCGCTTCGCTTTTTCACAAGAAGCATGTGTTTCCATACAATCTGTGCTTTAACATGGCGGCCAAACCTCCACCTGCGTTGGGTTTTCTTTCTGTCGCACTGTTAAATGGAAGCCTCAGTTAGGGACTTTAAGAATCAATTGATATTAGGATTTTCTGCACAATAAGTGACCGGTGCCTTGTGTGCAACTGGTATCCAAGCTATTGATTTGCCCTATCATTCAACTGATTTGTGTCATCCAACCACTATTTTTGCAGGCGCTATAATTAAAGACTCACCTTATGAAGTATGCCATTGACCTGGTTGAGAAGAAGCTGAGCTGTTAGCTGTCTAGGTCGGATGGGCGAAAAAACTGATGAAAACTCCCATTCCTGGAAACACACATCCGCTTTCGTCTAGCCTGCTCTGCTTTCACCCGGTGATATGCCCGTCTTCTCCAACCGAGCAGTAGCTCCCCAGCGATTGACAATAAACAACTACCTGACGGTGACAATTTCGTATATCCCTTCTCGATTCCCATAGGGTGAGAGATAGAGGTGTCAGAGCTGTTTTACCAACTAGGTATGCGTTCATGTAGCAAAGGCTAGAATCCGGCCTGTGTCACGAACTTCCCGGGTCACCGGTCTCGGCATACCAAACTAACGCCCCACAGGGCAAAAATGCCCGGTCCAAGTGCCACAATCCGGCTGGTGCCGGGGACTCTTCGGCGTCCCTGGAAACTTCCCGGGACCCCAGGAACTTGATGGCACACCGGTATTGGCATGCCAGGACATGGCACTGACAGCCCAATTCCGGGACTCCGGTAAGTTCTCGGTACTGTCCAGATTGTGGCATTTTGGGACGCATCATTCTTGCTATGTGGGGCGTGGCCGGTTCCCGCCCGAAGAGACCAAACCGGCAGACCGGGACCGCCCCGACCCCAACCCGCTGGGTCGTGCTACTTGGTTACCTGCAGTAAAGAGTGTTAAGAACTGCCGGGAGACGAGACCAAGGAAGCAGCAACAACAACATACAGTGGTGATCCTGAGTAGACGGGCAGTACCCCTGACTAAATAACCTTTTAATTTATTTATTTATTTATTTGAAATACAGCAGGCAGCAGTGTTGCCCAGAAAGGAGGTGGGTGACAAAACGAAATGCTTTCAACATGTCAGCATGCAATCTGACTGTTCAATTGTGTTGGACGAACGATTTTTTAAATAGTTTAGTTCTGGCAAGGTGTGGTAGAATCAATTTAGAGTGATTTAGTCTTGTTGATCTGTGAGGAGGAAATTACTATGTTGCTCTTGATAAGCCAGAAATGCTATAATCGAGTAAATAAAGAACTTTTAGCCTGGTGATTGGTCGGTGTTGGTGGAACGGCTCCAGTTCCATCTGCACTAGCATATTAGTTACTGATAATGAAGATCGATAGTCTTATGAGATAAACCGAGCAGCAAGACGTTGTATAAGCTCCACCTCCGTAATATCTTTAATGAAATACGAATCCCATACGATCGAGGCGTACTCTAGGACTGGTCGGTCTAGAGAAATGTATGCTCGAAGTTGGCATTCGAGGGACACGCTTTTCACTTTCGTCGTAAAGCACAGTTTCTTGAATGCCCTAGAGCATGTTACTTAGAGACTCGTCCAACTTAAGGTTAATTTTGATTGTTAGACCCACATAGATCACAGAAGAAACACTCTGAATGCACTCATGCCCAATGTGATAGCGTTGATGCAGCATGGAAGAAACATATTGAATCAGCTTCAAATAATGCGAGCCACAGTGATTCTTACACAGTGATGCAAACCTAAGCCATCTACGTTCGCCTACTGAATGATTCGACTTTTAGAAACTTGTGATCACACGCGAAGAAAATGCTAAGACAACAAACATTTTGCTAGTCTCGTAGCCAGCAATAACTTATTTACCTTATTTCCCGATATGCTACTATTACTGTTTGTAAAGCGCATGAATAATTAACTGAGACTGTGCTGTATTAATATTCAACATTTCGGGGTAACGTGATGCTCGATTAAAACATTTAAATGAACCTTTTGTAAATTACAAAAGAAAATTCTTTTATAGTAAAAATCACTTTTTAACTTTGTAAATACAAATATCAATGACTTTGGGAAACGTTTGGCCGGTGCCACCAGTCAATACCTGGTCAGCTCCTACTTTGCGCAAAGATACAATTTTATGAAATCCTCAGTGCTATTTTATAATAGCCTCAATTCAACGATACACGCGAGGCACCAACGGCACCAAAATGAAGAAACTTTTCACCCCCTCCCGCTCTAAACGTAGGTGACCCCCGAAACACAAGGCGTCTTCACGCCCGGCTCCGTATCCGCCGCATCTTCCCTCCTCCTCAGCCCCCACACACATACACACACGAAAAAATCATGGCATTGCAACTGGTAACAATATGTGTCAATGTTCTAATTATACCCCTTCAAAAATTACGCCCTCTTACGGTCGAACTGAAAATACTGCAAGGTGGCTTGCGCAAGAAACACCAACTCGCTGGCAACTCTATAACTGACATACTGCTCTCTTTGAAGAGGCTGTATGCAATTAAAACTTACCATATTTATAATGTTCTTTTGCGCACGCCACTTTGCAGGATTTTCAGATCGGCCGTAAGAGGGCGTAATTTTTTAAAGTGTTAAATGCGCTCGTGAAAGTGCGGGTCGTTCTAGTTGTTGCGATGTATGAACTTCGATTCTTCAAGCCGTGTGTGCGTAGAGGCCACACCGATTTCATTGAACGCTCGACGCCTTCAACCGCGCAAAGATGTCCTCCACCTTCTTGTGGCAGACATGTTTGCCGTTCGTGGACGCCTGCCCGGGGCCGTCAGAACGAAGGTCGACTATCGCCTGCATACGGTGCACACGACTATGATCTTGGACAAAAGTCCATGCTGCGCTCTCGGTGATTTCATAAGATGAGATTGAGCCGAACAAAAGAACGAAGAACGTCCCAGCTGGTAGGCCTCGTCCGAGCGTCCTAGTTCTACGAAAAAGAAATGGACCCAAATCGCTGCGCCGCCACACTGATTCTCGAAGGAATGCGTGAGCATTTCGCGCAGTGGTTATCTATATAACAAAGCATGGTGAATGCAGCCTCTCAACACTTTTCCGCGGGGTGAACATTTCCGAAGCCCCTCTCCTCCATAAGGCAGGCAGATCAGGTCACCTAGAGCGTGCATGAAGGACGTGCGCGGATGCGCTGAAAACAACAGAACCATTTCGCGTTTGTGCATACAGGGGCGCCGACACCGCGCGCTTACAGCCCGGTGACATGGTAAGACCACTGGTGGTAGGCCGCATAACAAATCCGCAGCCCGTGTGCGTCCTCAGGTCTCCAAAGCCGATGGCGGGAACTTCCAGGGCGCCCAAACCGAGGGTCCTCGCGCCGGCCGAATAATGTGAACGGGGCGGGGCGGGGCAGGGCGGGGGGGGGGGGGGGGGGGGAAGGGAGGGTGACACACGCCATCCCCCTCCGCCGGCGATCTTCGGTTGCTAAGGCTGGGGCGCCATCCCTTGGCGGCGTTGCGAACTCCTAAACGTGTGCTCCAACGACGTCCTAGGCCAGCGATTGTACTAGGGCACTAATGCTAAAGGGGTGTCCAAACAGGACACTACAAAACGCACGACTCCGACAAATCGTGAAAATTGAAGCGGACGCTTCAATTTTTACGATTTGTCGGAGTCGGGAAAATTTTTGCAGGAGTCGTGAAAATTTTCACGATCACGATCTTCTCTCCTCGCCTCCTCCACTTTTCTCTGAAGTCGGGCTCGTCAGATTTGACGTCACACGCCACCTGCGTCTGGCTGACCTCGCCAACGCCCTCGCGTACCGCCGTCGCCTCGGCTCGAAGGCCAAGGAGGTCCAGCTTCGGGCGTCCATCCTTCTAAAGGCCCGTTCACACACTTGCGTTCGGAGCGACCACTATGCTTACGAACGAATGCAACCGCTGCGACTTCAACGACAACTGTGCGCGACGTGTACACACACATGCAACCGCGTGGAACCACATAAATCAACAGCAAATAAGAAACGAGCTTCAGCTCTTGCTCCTAGCCAATAGTAAGCAACCCAGCTACGCTTACAAACATGGCGGACGGTTCCGTGCCCGACGCGGGGTTCTCACCGGAGCAGCCCGAGGCGCCAGAGGTTTCGGCTACGGCGTCACGAAGATCTGCTGTGCGCCTAGAATAGCTTTGTAAAGGCTGGTTCAGACATCTGAAACCAACCCGTTATCCACGACTGCGTCCGTTGTGACCGGAGCGATCGGAACGACCGCTCTGCGCCGCGCGTACACTCTCAGCTACCACTGCAACAAGCGCAGCGGGTCGGCACCACGGCGACCGCCTCTCCGTTGCCGTCAGCTGTTTCAGCGGTGCCTCTAAAAAGAAGGGGACGCGCAGCCACTCACTTGCGTAACAGAAAATAAACACACCGTCTTCAATGACCTCAAGCTTTATTTTTTTTTTTTCAGGATACGCTTGAAGGGTATAGTGCATTAAAAAAATAAAAAAAAAGATGCAGTACGCCTGTCTTGCACGATCACGACTTTAATACACGACTTTGCCAGCAGTACAAATCTCGCCACACGCCTTTTCTACGATTATAAAAGACGATGTAATCTTAGCAGCAATATAGCAATGTAGAATATATAATTTGACAGACGTTGCGAGCGTTCAGGATTGCTAACACTAATCACCTTTTTCGGGTGATGAAAACGCGTGAAAATTCGCATCCTTTATACGGTACGCACCAGTAATACCTTGAACTTGAGCACACGCATGGAATGCGCCAAAAAAAGAAATCCGGGTGATGTTCGAGGACACAAATGCCAAGAAAGCACCACTGTAGTCGAAGTAAACAAACACGACGGCACGGGCGTTCCTGCTGTCTTGAGAGTGCGCCACGAGATCGCCGCACGAGTAGGTGGATCTTCCCTTCTAATACGTGCTGGGTTATCATGACGACACGCAACGAAAATTCACAGTCAAGGATAGCGCTTTTACGAGGAACGATGAGCTTCCACCACGCCGTCCACGTCGACGGTCACCACCGACGCCATGTTTGAAAATAGAAGGAGCCTGGTCCACAATGGCCTGGTCCGCGTTCGCCTCGCGCGAAAAGCCTTCGCGTCCTCACCTTCGTGTCGTTCCCTTTCCCGTTTTCGGGACTTGAAAAACGGCAGAGGCCTTGAGCGATTGACCGAGAGCCAATAGAGCGTGTGAGTGGCTCTCCGGACCCACGTGGTGAGCACAGCAAGGCCGCCGTGGAGGAAGCGAGGGGGAGATTGAGCGGGGGGAAGCTTCCCTCCAGCAGTTTTTAGCGGGGGGAGGTCTCCCCCCGACGGCCGGAAGCGGAGCGCCGCACGATTTGCCGGAGTCGTGAGTTTTCTACTATCCTGTTTGGACACCCCTTAACGTATTCAAAACCGTTCTGACTGGCCGGGAGCGGGCTCAACGCTGAGTGGGCGCGCGTCCAGGCATGCGTGATAAATGACGAGCGGCTCACGTGTCGTGCGGGGAGACTAATTAACGCTTTCGTGTGCGCCGATCCCAGCCAATCGCGGCTCTCAAGACTTACACCCTAAGGGAAGTAACATTTCGCTTGCTTTTTACATCGAGCGTCTAGACGGTAATGAACGCTCGGAAAGGACGAAAACATGCTCCCTCGAGACATACTCGCGCTCCGGGGAAGTAAAATCTCGCTGTTCCATCCTTTTGCAACCTTCTCTTTTGAAGAGTGAACGTGGTACGTCGTAAGGAAAGCGACAGGGGGCGCAGGAACCTGACTATCAAAAATCGTCAGTTTTGAAAAGAAAACAGAACTCATAATTACGATTTTTTGTTACTCTTCAGTTGGTCACTTCCAGTTTATTAACATACCCCATGGAATTTTAACATGCTGGAGCAGGGGGGGGGGGGGAGCATGGGACAAACAGAAGGCCATAGAAGGCAGCACATTCAACATCACCTAGTTTACTTATATACATGAACAATATGTATGTAGACAAAAATAAAACACACAGGCCGCAGATATTAACAACAAAGTCCAACGCCGGGTAAAAAAAGTCAGTAGAACAAAGCCAAACATTTCGTTTTGCTTTGGCGAAAGTCGGTGGAAGACGTGCGGCTATGTTGGTGCCGATAAAAAAGCAAAGGCGGGAGTTTTCTGCAGCCCGCGAATTGTTGCTTGTTGAAAGGTGATACGCGTGTCAGTTTGGGCAAGGACTATCCCTATAAAAAGTCCTATTCTAGTTCGGAAAAGTAGAATGCCAGTTTGTTTTCCAGCCCGTGACCACCATAATCCGTCGGTTTGAGCGCCGCTACGGAGTTCTGATAAGTAGTTTTGTTACTCAGGCAACATTCAGTGGTTCAAGTGTCAAGTAGCTGTTGGTTGTTAAACCACCGTTACGCTCGCTGTAGCATCTAATATATGAATTCACATTCATATTGCAGCATCAGAACATAAGAAATAAATCGTTCAATTTATTATATTTTGGTTAAAATAAAAATAGAAGAGGCGATAATTTTTTTTTTTTTCGCTCTATTCTAAAAACAAAAAGGCTTGTTCGTGCGTAGGCGCAGTGCTCAAGGATTCCGTGGCAAGCACTTTTGTTTACGAGCAATGCGTTATTTGTACATGAAATATATAACTAAATTGCATTCGCTAAATTGCCATTCCGTCGAAGGTCGTTCGCTAAATTGAATCCAGTGTGTATTAACGCAGCGCGACATTGTTGGCACAAATAGCGAATTTGCGCATCTCGTTCACACACAGAAGCGACCGACACTTAGTCTTAGACCCAAATTGATGGCCCCGACTCGCATATTTGATCACATTAGTCGTTGTAATGACACTTACCGTGTTTTTGGATGAAAAAAAAGGCCTGCCTCATACTCGGTGTAATCTATATTGTGCTACAGTGTCAAGCATAGCGGATATGTTCCACAGTGACGCAGCCTCGCACTGCTGCGAGAGGAAGTGCAAAGTACTTTTGCATTTGCGCGCGCTGGCGCAAGTAGTTTTTAAAGCGATTGAGCACAACTACGGACTTGACAGCGAAGCACGCAATAGTTGACGCCGAGTAGACATTTTGTCAAATGCAACAGCGGTGTGATACTACTTAGTGTTTTTTTTTGTTTTATTTTTAACAAGAAGAACTTTACCTCTGGATTTAGCGGAGATTTATACCCGCTGAATTTAGTGGGACAATCGCGACTTCACGCCACGTGACACTGTGGCGTCACGTCACTCCATGACCTAACGTGACGACAAAGCATCATGTGACGGTGTGATGTTATATGACACCGCGATGTCACCCGACATTGTAACGGCATGCGGTCAGACCAACACGAGAAGGAAATATCTTGAGAGAGTTCTTGTTTGCGTTAACTGCGTCAAAACCTGTACGTCGCTAGAGCATGCTTTCTTCTTCCGGTACATAGAATTTAGTGTACTGGCCATGTTGTTATTCCGGGTAAGCTTATTATCGCTACGCACTCGATTAAATGTCTGTCTTAGTTGTGTCGTAAATATTGAATTTGGTATACGGTTTTGGCATTGGATGTCAAAAAAGTACCGATTGGAACCCAACGATGGTTACTGACATATGCATGTCACCTTCCAGCTGGGAGCCGGTCTTTCGCTCAAGCTTTTCTTCTTGGTGGTGGAACTCACTTCTATCATGACCTTGGGCCGATTTATGTTTCAACTGTCCTACAGTTCGACGTGAACCCCGCAGGAGCGAGAGAACTTTAACGAGTCCAGTGGCTTCGAACATACTAACGGCATATCTAGGCTCCCGATGTGCTGGAATAGAAGACTTGACCGCGCAATGCAAAATGAAGCCACGTTTGCTATGGGAATGAAGGTGCCCATGAATTTACTTTGTGTGGTTAGTTAATATCTCAAGATGGCAATAAAAGACACAAATTATCTTATTTATTTGTACAGAGCGGACGAGGTTGACTCACCCGGAAGCGCTAGTTCATAATCAGGGTTGTAAAGTAAATAGGTACAAGTAACTGGAAATCAGTATCTAGGTACTTTTGTTGCACCTGACGTACAAACCTAGGTACTTTAATTTCTCGATATCTGTATCTGTATCTTAGGTACATTTTCCAGTAACTTGTAACTGAGTGAAGTTACTTTTTACAGGTACTTTTCTATTCGCTTCGTAAAAATGGTAGGAACTATAAATCTGAAAGTTTTAACACACTACGATGTGCCGTGATTAACGGTGAGTTGGGTATGACCTGGGAGGCACTAACTTGATCGAACGACGTTTTAGCGAACGAAGCCCCGCCCATAATGCTTCATCGAACGACACTTTAGCGAATGGCTGTGTTCATTTGAGTGAACGGTGGATTAGCGATGCCGTTCTAGCGACAACAATTTATCGAATCGCTTTGGAACTCCGTTTGGGTAAAGTAGCGGCCTGCTTCCTTCATTTGAAACCGAAACCGAAAAAGATAACGTGTCCTAAAATGCTCACGTCAATGTGGCTTTTCTTATTTCTCACATTGACACCAATAAAGCATATTTATGGAACTCGTTTTTGTGTGCATCCTTAGTATAATAAGCTTTACTTCCAATATATTTTGACGAATTTGGGGAAAATAAATTAAGTATAGTAACTGTACCTGTGCCTAGGTACATTTTAAGCGAGTACCTAGATACGTACCTAGGTACTTTTTCGTGTGAGTAACTGTAACTGTATCTTAGGTACATTTTTGAAGTAACTTTTACAACCCTGTTCATAATGCACTTTATCTCGTCCCTAAAGACCATTGCAAAAATCGCCTTCTGCGTGCTGCCATCTTTGTCTGCTGGGCTGTGGAACGCATTCTGAGCATACGCTGTTGCTCTGGTGTGCGATGTATCGAACGCTGCGCATCCGTCCACAGCTCAGTGACTCAGCATTTTTCGCCCGGGTGATAAGTGATAGAAAGGTTTATACTGTGTGTTTCGTGCCAAGTCCGGCCCCCTACGCGATCCGGTGAAGCCAATCAAACAGTGGCAAGTGTGCATCATCGTGGTGCTCGTCGTCTTTATATGTTTACTGTCCCCAGCCAATCATCTACAAAAAAGCGCCAGGTCGTGGCGTTTTCACTATGTGTGATTGGGTCAGCTGGTGAGATTAAACGCAGAAAGACGACGAGGGCCGTGACGATGCACTTTTGATGCTGCTTGGTTGGCTACGTCGAATCATAGCGTTGACTTCGGTCGCACTTAACGTGAAACGCAGCATAGATCTTTGCCTTGCTTATCACCCTGGATAAAAATGCTGAGTCACCGAGATGTGGACGCATGCGCAGTGTCTGATACACCGCACAGCAGAGCAACAGCGCATGCTCAAAAGGTGTTCCACAGCCCAGCAGACAAAGATGGCAGCGCGCAGAAGGCGATGTTTGTAAAAGTCCATAGTTTTCTCTTCCCGTAGGTCTCGGCAAACGCGTCTTCCTGAGAAATGGAAAGCTAAGCCACACTCACGGATGTCGACAACGTTATTGGGTTGGGGATTTCGGCATAGATATACGTTTGTCGGTTTTCAGTCCAGTCCGTTGTCTGCTTTACACCATGTAGTAAACACAGGTCGGTCCGCTGATACGTCTCGCGGAGGCACGTCTGTGTTGCGTTTCTTGCTTGGAGTCGTGCTGCCCAATGTTGAAAGAGAGACACGCACGTCTCGCGTCCCACGACACAGTTCCCGATTGTAATCATCCGAGGGAGGTTATCTTTCAAAGAACCCCGGCCGTTGTTGCCTGTGTGACGTCCATCGGCGCTGTTGAGCGAGTGCTGTTGGCAGGCTCTGCCCATGCAGGGAACTGTGATAGGTTGAAGGCCCATTCTCCTAGCGTGTTAATCGCCAACACTTCGATGAGGATGCAAGCGACGTTCATGACGAAACCTGTTTTGACCTAAAAACAAAAATAGGAAAATGCTTCGGTGATATATTTACCCAAAAAGACACGACGCTGCCGAGATCGTGGCCAGAGGTTGCATTGTTCACACTCGCTGTGCGTAAAACAGTCATATGGCTGTCTCACGTATTGCCACTGACAAGGTATTTAGACATGTTACTTTTTTATTAAAGTTTTCAGTGGCCCATATACTTCCAAGCCACATTAGATACCCTATAGGAAGAATTGTTTGCCTGTAAACTTTGTACCTCAACATAAGCTTCGGAAACGCAAAATTTGTGCCTCAATGTAAACGGCACAAGATCTAAGTACCAAGCTTAACCCTGAAAATTAAAATACCTAATGGATTGGAAAGGTATTTTCCCACTGAGCAAAATAATAACAATCATGCAGGGCAACATGTGACTATCGAATAAGAACGTTCCTGACTATGGTGAAATATTGAAATAAAATAAATAAAAAAAAAAAAACCGCCCTGAGAAAGGATAACTGTACACACTATGGTGGTGCCTCGAACGCCTTTAAATAATTTCAATCGTGATAAAAAACAAAGAAGCAAACCATAACCTCACGGGATTAAAACGGGATCGCATATTGTACATAAGCAGAATCGCAGATGTCCTCTTCGTTCATTCCTTGCGGGATCAACGTAAAGCCAGTAAACATAAAAATGAAAAATAATTTAAAAAAAAAACGGAGAGGGCACAACATTAAAGAGGTACGGAAAGGCCACGACAGTATGTGACTTGACGTTGACGCGAGCGATATGCAATCAGTGCTGGGTCATACACGGCAGCGCTGTCATGTTAGCAGTCCTGCTCTTCAAGCCAAATTGTGTCTATACATCGGTGAATATAAGACGCGAGTCTTATATTCACCATCCTGCATACTGACTTTCATTTGTATAAACGTCTAGAGGCGTTGGAATTCTTACACGATACGGAACATTTGGCATCGTCATTTAAAAAAAAAGTTAACGTCACTCGGCAACGAAGGCGTAGAGTTTAGAAAGGTGTTTTGTGACACCACCATGGTGTGTGCAGTGAAAACAGGCGTATAGTTTAGAAAGGTAAATTGGGAAACAAACACTGTCTGTTTCCTTCCCAATACACCTTTTTTTACCACCTCCGTGACACTGGGCTTTCGTTTCGACATTTGCAGTGCAAGAAGGCTCTACTCTAAAGTCTCTTCCCCTTGGAATCCTTAGGGCGTGGAATCATTCACGGCTTTATCATAGATGCCAAATACTACTAATGTATTGTTTTTTGTTTCACGTGGAAGTGCTTTTGCAAAATCTTACGCATTACGAGATTTAATGTTTTATTTTTAAATATTTATGACGTTTCTGCCGTTTCCTTAGAGAATTTTGCCCATGATATTTAGTACTACAAGGAGTGTTACTGAGTCACCCTATGGGAGATTTCATGTTGACTGAAACATTAAAGCTATAGTGAGGATATGGTAAAGTTTGACCACAGGCGTGGTAAGTATCATACGGAAGTGAGAAGATAAAATGACATATCAATGATGAAGACAAACATACCATGTCACTGAGCTTCATATTTCCGTGTTCGTAGACCATGGCGTTGGGCGGTGTTGCCACAGGGAGCATGAAGGCGAAGGACGCCGACACGGTGACCGGGATCATCAGGTAGAGTGGGTGAATTCTCAGAGCTTGAGCCTGGGGTATCCGGTGTAAAACCGAAATAAGAGCGGTTAGAAGCAAATAAGTAAATTCGTGTACTTCTAGCTGACCCAACGCCCAACACTGATTGCTACAATATCGGAACTAGCGTTCCAGCTAGCTCTTCATGCTTCACATATTGTTTGTTCAAAATTATTTATTTTCGTCCGTTGCTGACGCTCAAAAATGGTTGCTAGCAAGGTGCACAATTAAACTTTCCGAGCCGGACACACATTACTTCAAGAACAGGCTCAATGACCACAAAGGTATACCCTATGTCCCATGATGAATACCTCTACGCCTCGCTTCGTCGGACAATCCAAGCCCGCACTGTGTGTGTTCGTATTGGACAGGCTTCGTTTTACTTTGATACATCTGCGGACAGTGTTTGTTTAATGTTATATTGTGGTCACTGACAGGACTAGAACGGCAGAAAATTTCTTCAGTTGTCTCGCCTCCAACACAAGCTTACTACTTTCGATAACGTTTGGGCGTCTCGTGAATATCGAGCGTGCACGCTCAGCCAATGTAGGAGGGAAAGCAACGAGCGCAAGCTGAAGGACTGACATTGGAAAGAGAGAGCCTGCCGTTCAAACCCTGTCAGTGACAGCAGTGGCAGTAAGCCGTGAGCAAAAAGAAGAACGAATTGCTGAGGAGCAAGTATGGGACGCACCAGGTAGCTGGTGATTGGCAGCAGGACGCTAGCAGTGGCGGTGTTGCTGGCTATTTCAGTGACTACGCAGGTGAAGATGCAAAGGACGGTGACCAAAAGAATCGGGTGCAGGAAGTCCAGGCGCGTCAGGTACTGGCCAATCATCACCGACAACCCGGAACTCTGAGGAGAAACATGTTTTGCTATTTCTCTCCTTCGTATCTTGACGTACTAACAAATACTCTCGTGGAGATAATAAACCAATTTCATTTTTAACATCCTGCTACAAATTCTACAGAAAACTTGCAAGACATTAACACAGAATATGTTTCATCAGACCAATTTCATGACAAAACCGTCACGAAGAACCGTCGCAAAAAATGAAGGCCGTTAACAACTCCCTGTAATGCCGAATTAGAGCGCAGCTCATGAGGAGGAGGAGGGAAGGGTACTGAGGGGAGGGTCAACCCCTCCTCCCTCCTCCTCACCTCCTCATCCTGTCTGCTACTCCTCCCTCCGAGCGGCGTCGCTGTCGCCTCACGAGGGTCACGTGACCTGACGGGGGTCACGTGACAATGACGATGACGTCATCGACATCGTGATGACGTCAGCAGTGACGTCACGTGTGACGACATCAGCGACGCCACGTGACGTCATCGTGATGACGTCTTCGGCATTGATGACGTCATCGTCACTGATGACGTCATCCTCATTGCCACCGATGACCTCATCAGTGACGTCAGCATCACTGATGACGTCATCGTCATTGTCACTGATGACGTCATCAGTGACGTCACGGGTACCATAATGCACCGCGCGATCACGCCGACGCCGCTCTGAGACGCCCGTTTCCGGCTTGAGCGGCGTCGCCGTCGCCGACGCCAACGGCGATGGCGACGCCGATCAAGCCGGAAACGGGTGCCTAAGAGCTGCGCTGTAAAAAAACATCACGTCAGGTTTCCCGCAAAAGTAGTGGGGAAATTAGTGTCACGTGACCACGTCATGTGACAAAGTATCATGACGTCATTTGACCTGAAGTCAAGGGGCGTCAACTTCCGGGCTATATTTAGCGAGGAAAGTGGACACGTGACATCCATTTCCTCGCTAAATTTAGCGTGACAATTGACCTTTTTCAGAGATCGTTAGGCGCATGCGCCGACTCTGGGAGAGGGGAGGAAAGGCAAAGTCGCCATTTTTGGTGGCTCTCTCGTCCGCTTGGTTGCTCAGACAGTGCTTGGTTAGGCTCGACTCCCCCGCTTTTCTTGCGGCTAGGCTTCATAGTCGTCATTCCTCACCACCGCACATAGGATGCACAAATAACAGCAAAAAAGGTTCAAATGCAAGATTTGATAAAGTTTCAGCAGCCTTTTGCGGGTGGTGCACGAAAGCACCTGATGTCAAACAGCCCGCCCCTTTTGCCGTGCTTTCAAAAGCCTATGACGCGAATCCCCCGTGTTAGGTGGCTGGGTCATCGGTGTGATGGCGGGACATTCTGCTTTTAACTAAAATACAGTAAATGTGAACATGATGGTAAACTTGAAACTGGTTAGGAAAACGAAAACGCAAAAAAAAAACACGCAACGTCTCTTCAGACGCTGCCTGTCCTTCCTTCGCGTTTTTCTTTTCTTACCCCAGTATCAGGTTTAACAACTGAAAACAAGCGTGTTGATGAATAGATACAAATACATGAAGGAATAAGACACCAAGGAAGCAGGACTTCTTGAAAGAAGTCCTGTTTCCGTCCCTGTCCTCGATGTTTTTCCTTTCATGTGTTCGTATATCAAGTCTACCATAATGTTCAACTTACACCAGCTCGCGTGCACTCTGAATATATTTCCGTTAACATTATATGCGCACGCGAGGTTGTGTGACGTAATCATGCCGTAGCCGGTTCTCAAGTGAAGAATAACAAGCTAAAGCTTTCCGTTCTTCAAGCGTGCGCTATACACATTCGCGTCATGCCACGTTAAAAGTGAAGAGAAAACACAAAAAGTATCAGCCACTAGCAAAACATTTAAAGCGTGCGAAACGAATTTAAGCCTTTCGGAGACAGAACCCCGATGGAATGCCTTGGCAACGAACCGTAAGCTCCCCTGTTTGCTGGGGCCACTTTGTCGAAGGTTCGTAAACGTGCCGAATTCGAAGAGAGGTTGTTTCTAACATACAGTTAATTACTTTTTGACTGTGCAGGCAAGCCTTTGCGACATCAAGACCGCCCGGATTTCACACCGTCCGAGTTTGTTTACACATTCCCGAATACGGCGATACCCCGTGCGCTCACGCGGTGCACAGGACGGCGAAGTGATGAACGCAATAGCCTTGAATAACTTAATTAAGCGTTCAAGGAGAGCAAAATCAGCAGTTTGTAGTGGCCGGGCCTCATAAACGGAGCTCACAAGCTCCGCACAAGGGGAATGGTTGGGTCGGTATCGAAACTGGTCACCATTACTCTCCTTAAATAACACCCTCCGACTCTGCCTTGAAAGCCGACTCCTTCTTTAGTTGCTTGCAAGACGCGACACCGAAGTGACGATTTAGTGACTCCAAGTCGATGGTAGGAACCGATGCGGCGTCGGCGGCCTATCCATTCTTGAAGGTATAAAAACGAACGAGATCCTTTGTATTGTAGACAGTGGCTTTTGTTAATCCTCCAGAGGCCCTAATCTGGACACTTGGCAAAAAAGTTGGCGAGAAATTCAACGGCTGCGATTGGCCGATGTCGCACTTGACCTTGGCGCCTGTCAATCACAGCCGCCGTATTTCTCGCCGACTTTTTCGCCAAGTGTTCAGATTAGGGCCCCAGGTCGTCCTCAGCCATTTCGAAGAAAATATGCACGCGAAACGAGGACAAAAATACACGTTCAGAATGGTGAAAAACGGAACAACGCTATCCGAGAACACACGTAAACACATGGACCGGGAGACACACCAGGCCTGGCGCGGACGACGGAGAGACGGTCCCGGAGCCACCAAAAGTCTTTCGAGCGATGCCCGCGAGGGCGCGCCACGATCATGGCCAAACTATGAAAAAGGTCAATTGCCTATCTCTTTTTTATCAGCATGATAAAGGGTCGTGTAATCTTCTCGCCATGCCGGAGCTTTGTGTTCATCGGTCTTTGTGAGCATGATAAAGGCTTGAGCCATTCTCTCGCCGTGCCCGAGCTGCTGTTAAAACTACAGAATAAAAATTGTTCAGCTGTGGGGACCTTAATTTGCGAGCAGCACAAGTAGGTACAGTCAGGGACAAAAGTCTCCAGGACACGCGAGCTGCGGCTGAAACGCATTGCCCTGCCATCTGCCGGCGGGTCGCCTGGTTTCGAGATCACACAAAAGCGCATGCGCGTCCTACTGTGCCTGCAAACATGTGCGTTTTCCCGCTCTTCTGCGGTGCGGCTCGGAATCGGGCGCGTGGTACCGCCTCGGAGATAGCGCTTACTGACATGGCACCTATAAAACAAGGAGTCACGGCAGCTCAACTGAGCGATAAACTCAACTGGTTATAAAGCAAGGTGCGCTGACATGGCGAAATGCGGTGCAATGCCGCAGGCGGTATCTCCAGTTTCGGAATGTGTAGCAGACGCTCGTCAGTCGCAAGCGCTATCTCCAAGGCGGCACCACGCGCCCGATTCCGAGTTAGGGGCCACGCCGCAGAAGAGCGGGAAAACGCACATGTTTGCAGGCACAGTAGGACGCGCATGCGCTTTTGTGTGATCTCGAAACCAGGCGACCCGCCGGCAGATGGCAGAGCAATGCGTTTCAGTCGCAGCTCGCGCGTCCTGGGGACTTTTGTCCCCGACAGTACATATTTTAACGCCGATTCGTGTGGGCAGGGCTCACAGCAACACGCCTGTGTTGGCAATATCAGAGAAGGGGCTGTGCTTCACACATTGTTAAAATTCGGTGGTTTCTGCTGCTGTGCGAATTGGCGACGAACCCGAGCCCTGATGTTCGTTTATGTGAGTCTTGTCTTGAAACAAGGAGATTAATAATACGCGTAAGCATGTTTTTTTTTTCTATTATCTACAGTAGAACCAACCCAATCAACACGAACATTCGCTGACCCTTTGATCGTCACCGAGCGCAGGCCAGGTGATCACGCGGGACTCGTCTACAATCCGAGTGCCGCATTCGCCAAGGTATAAAAATAAATCCAACCCTTATTTTTGTTACTCAACAACGAAGTTGAAACTCATGACTTTTTTACGTACCAGCGTGTGCTTGTTCCACACTACACATTATGAAGCCCTTAAATTTTAATCTAAAATATTTTTATGGTCCCTTTAGAATCCGACTTTTCATTTCATCCAGAACACAACCGTATTTGAAAATATAAAGTAAGGAAACCTTAAAAAGGAATAGTAAATTGTTGGGCTAGTTGGTAATCAACGTAATGAAAGAAGGCGCCGAAAGGATGGGACAAAGTAGGAGAAATAAACACACGCGCACAGGACAGGTGCTAACTGGCAGGTAATGTTTATTGAGAGATTCTAAAATCACAAAAACTAACAGCCATTCAATTCCCCGGTAAATTTAGCGGGAAAATTGACGTCACGTTACCTCAACACCAATTCAGTTTCCCCGCTAAATCTAGCGGGGAAAATGACGTCACATGGCTTCGGTTCTTGTCACCAATGAACAAATTCATTTTCTCCGCAAATTTTAGCGCGAACATTTACGTCACGTGACCTCAACATCAATTCAGTTTCCCTGCTAAATTTAGTGGGGTAAAATGACGTTGCACGAGTTGGTGCCACGACACCCATGAAAAAAAATCAGTTTCTCTGCTAGATTTGGGGGGAAAATTGACGTCACGTGATCTCAAGAGCTATTCAGTTCCCCGCTAAATTCAGCGGGGTATTGAATTGCTGTTGAGGTTACGTGGCGTCAGTTTTTAGCTAAAGTTAGAGGGGAAATTGTGGTATGAGGGGAGGGTATGGAGGAGGAGGAGGGGAGGGAACTGAAAAAAAAAATGATGAAAGGGTCCGCAGGAGGAGGAAAAGGAGGAGAGGAGGAAGAAGGGCGGAGGAGGAGTAGGGGAGACGAAGAGGATGGAAGGAGGAGGATGGAAGGAGGAGGACGGAAGAGGAGGAGGGGGAGGAGGAAAGGGTACGGAGGAGGAGGCGCATACCCTGCCCTCCGTACCCTCCATTCCTTCTCAAGAGCTGCGCTCTAAGTTCGCGTTACAAAGATTTGCAAACGTCTTTCATTTTTGGTTGATAAACTGTTACGTAGTAATGCGTGATACACGTGAGTCATGCGAGCACGCGACACAAGCAGGCATGACCAGATTCGGGTACGCTTATAAAGGCTATTCATGGATAATGAGCTTCAGATCTTTGTTCATCATACGCACTAAGGCGGCACTAATACAGGAGCCCTGGTCACGTGCATTTATTTCCGTCGCCTCAAGAAACTCCCTCCCCATCCTCTCTTTGCAAAGAACAGCTACAGTGTGCACTGGCAAGTGAGCAGCGTAGTGGTTGTCGAGTGACGCCGCGTGCACTCGCAGTCTTGCATTAGGGCAACGCCCGGCTTGACCTGTATAAACACGCCCACAACCCAAAGCAATCTTATAAACAACCTCGGTAGCGCATGGCACAACGTCTTGGGGTGTTTCTTGACACAGGCAGGTTTCTTTGCCAGTTAGCGCCTGTCCTGTGTGTGTGTGTGTTTCTCCGACTTCTTTCCGTCCTTTTTGCACTTTCTTTCAATATCGCTTAAAAAGACCCTTCTATTTGATTAGATTTGTTGGCGAAAGCATATGGAATAATGCGGTGGCTTTAAAACTCTTAGGCAGCCAAATGAAAAATGACCTTGCTATAGTCGGATACAAATTAATAATGCGCGAAATAAACAACAACACGTACAAGCCAAAGCCATTGAATCACTCTGCAAACCAACCAGCGAAGACAGCAGCTTCAGCTAGTTACATGACGTCAGCTCGACGTGGGCCTTAGTAGTGGACTACCTACCCATTGCGAAGCAATAGTGGCTGGCGGCAATGAGAGTGAAAGAGGAGCTTCAGGCGCTTTCTTAACTTGCATTTCGCCATCGTTGGAAGGCCGGTCTTACGAACCTTGGACGCCTCGGCCATCGAAAAGCTTCCGCCCATGAGAAGCAGCACTCCCCAGGGAATTTTCTTCTGAACTACTTGCCAGCCAAGTAGAGAAGATCCTCCGGGATCGGCCACGGGCTTTGCCGGAATCAAGAACAGCAGCAACACCATGAGCATGGCAGGGGTAGCGTCCTTAATATTCCTGTTGGGAAAAAATATATTAAGCGTTGACAGGCTGTCACTAATAAACATATGATAGTTATATGTTTATAATAGTTCTGTTATTGTAGTATTCTGCGTTTTTGCCTATATTTTTGTTTTTACTAACAACGAGTATTTTTGTACTAAATATCCTTTCACACAGAACGAAAATGACTAAAATGCTTTGGATCTGTGTCAAACCCACGAAGGGTTCACTTTTGATAGACTGGTCGGTTAAAAAATTCGTCAGAGATTCATCCATTCATCAATAGAGATTCACCCATTCATCAATTAATTGGGAGGTTAACCGAACATTTCCCGAGCTGTACTTAAAATTATAGTAACATTAGCGCAAAGAACCAAACCACTTGTTATTGGTGAAATTGATTACACGTTTTTTAGAGGCGAAGGAACAAGAAATTGTGAGAAAACTGCTTCCGTATGTCACTCACTTTCCAAGTGGGAAGAAGGAGGCCCATCCTGTCACGACGTAGGGGTCACGAAAAAACCATAGCAGCACTGTGACGATAAAAATTGCAAGGACAGCAACTTCGTGGAATCTGCCGATAGGAAAAAGAGGGACATCATTTCACCGTAAATTGCGCCTCACACTCCTTTTCATTTTAGCGTGCATTCCGGCAAAATATCGGCTGCATTGAAGTCTGTTTGGGGGTATATGGCTTTTCGCGGACAGAATTATCTGTTTCCGCCTGCAAACTACTAAATTGTTACATCCTGGAGGGTGCAATAAGGGTTGTGTAGAGACGTACGCTTATAGAATTTCAGCACACAAATTGCGTTGCGTGTTTATGCAGCCGGAAGTTAGTCAGCCCCAGTGGGCGTCTGGTGTCTCAGCTGTAGATAAAAAATTTAGCCAATGAGAATTTAGCCAATTTAGCAAAATTTAGCTTCTGCTAGCTCGGGTTTTTTAACGTGCACCACGCATTAGGGATGCACGACCGCAAACCTGTACGATGTTCACCCAGATCGGAACGGGCAAGGGTCGGAGTTTAAACATGGATCCCTGGGTCCTATGGCGCGAACCTTTCGCTCTACGTCCTTCGAGCTGCGGTGTGTTAACACAGTCGGACCACCGAACCCCTTCCTTTTAGCACCCTTCCTTGAGAAATACACCCTTATTAGCAGTAAAATAAAGTGCTTTGGCGTGAAACACCCTTTATTTTTGAAGGGCAGAAAAAGGGCGTGAAATAGGCTACTGCAGTCAAATTAGGCGAAAACCCTTTACGAAGGGTGTTTGCTACATTGACATTTGCCTCAAACAGCTTCATTCGAAGTTGTTTCAGCGACTTTGCCAACATATTCGTGCCTTTATCAATGAATTTTACTTGGAAGTGCCTTCCTTGAACTGCTCAAGTAAAATATCGATACGAACAAAGCTACATATTTGCAATTTTCGTAAATGCGGAAACGATCACCTAATAAAAAGTGTCTTTGAACTGTCGAGTACATGAGACGGTGAACCGAGGTTGTGTTTGCTCTCTCGTGCATGATTCATTGCGTTTGTGCTTGCCTTTTTTGGGGCCTGCGAGCACTACATGCGGTGACTGTTGCTTGCAAACGTATAATAAGTATAACTTTAGGAGCCTTCCAAGATAGGCAGTACCCTTTTTTAGGAAGTTCACCTGCATCCTTGGACAAACGTGTTTGCACCCTTAAAGGTACACTGCAAGGAAATGTTTTTCTTTTTTGTATATAGGGCATAGATGGGATACGTCCATTTTAAAATAATTTATCGCAATTTTTTTTTTCGCGCAATATTTACGCTGTTAGACGCAATTCAAGTGGAGGTAACAATCCGCTCTTAGCCCCGCCCGCAAATCTGTGGCCTCGCCCATTACTACTGGACTGGCTTGGCTGCTCGACAGAACAGGCTAACAAGCGTAATGTCTCCCATTCGCGTCATCCGGTATTTCTAGTCTGGAAGTCTAACACCGCCTGCTAGTCGCGCGAGCAGACGAGCGGCAGCCCCAGGCCTCGTCTGCTTTTTCACCGCCGTCTATCGTCATCTGCTATGCCGTGAGACGCGGACACAAAAGCTGCGCGTCGGCGTCCGTTTTCGCGTCCGTCCGTCTGCTATTCACCCCCGTCTAAAAACGTCTGAAACGCCCAGAAGACGCGACCATGAAAGTGGCGTTCTAGTGTTCCATCATGCACAGGCCACGGTCCAATGCAAGCGACTGTCAGCGTATATCCATGTGAGTAATAAGTGACCGATAGGACTAAAAACATATAGCCGAAATAAATATGCAGCTTTTTAGATGTACTGCTCTTGTTATTCTTTCACATGGCATCCGCGAACAAAGTGGGTAAGCGTCATGACGCACAACGAAAACGCGACTTAAAGATATTCGCTCTGGTAGGCCAGGTGCACTGCGAAACTTGAAAGCTTGCCTTTCGAAATGCAATGACGGGAACATTCCTAGACAAACTTGATGCTAGCCGAACGGCCAATTGCCTCCAATAAATGACTCGCAAATTCTTATCTGTGTAGGTATCTTCTCCCTATTGAAACCATGGTTGCAATCACGACGGTTGCTCAATGGACCTTTTTCACATACCGACGGCACTAGGCGGTGGCTGCACGAACTAAAAATCGAGGAAGTGACCTACCTGCGCTACCAATCGATAATGGGAGCTACGCTACCAGTTTCTTCGCTCTCCGAGCACCGGCGCGTGCCCAAGGCGAGTCTAAAGAGGGGGATCTTTGGCGTCCACCCAAACGTCATGTTTTTCTTTCCGTCCACTTTCTTTTTTTTTGTGCAGCACAATTATATATATGTTGCAATTACGTGTTCTACTTGCTGATCCACAGCCTCCTTCCGAATTTCCTCGATTTCTAGTGCCGACTTCTGCCGCTTGGCATCGAGTGCTCGCGCGTGCGCAGAACGCTTCTCGGAAAAGGTCCATTCAGAGCAGAGGGGCCGCTTTTACGGGAAACAACGTCTTTATTCAGTATCAACCCACGCAAAGAAAGATATCAAGCCAGATCGATCATAAATAAATAAATAAATAAATAAATAGTTGATCTGGGACGCTAGGTTTAGGCCAGTCCCGCTAAGAGAACAAGCATTTACACAACGCGTCTGAGGGCGCGTACTTGCGGCAGTTGTTTGTAGCAAACTACGTCGGTTGAGATCTTTTTCTAAACACCTCTGTAAACTCAGAACCCCTCGCACTCAAAAAACGTGACAAGCTCAACGAGCTTCGCTCGTTCAGCACTCCGCAGACACCGGCAGCCATTGAGTTAAAAGTTCAAATCAAAGCGGGTAGAAGCAATCTCGGAATACATTTGAAAACAATAGTGATTCTATCTTGGTTATTTGCTTCTCAAACATATAAAAATAGTCGATTAAAATACTATTACGGCACAGGGATACAAATTTACAAACAACCTTAGACACGTCAATCATCTCTCCAGCTAATGAGAGATGGAAGCACCTTGTAAACACGGGGCGGGGCTTTGCGGGCTGTGACCTCCACGTTCTGCAGCTAAATTGCGTCTAACGGCGTAAATAAACCGCAAACGTTTTTTTTTCGTGGAAACAATATTAAAAATAACTGTCAATTTCTGGCCTTTAGAATGTTTTTTTTTTTTTGCAGTGTCTTTTTTAAGGGTGTAAAGTATGTTGTGTGCACATCGTCTGCTGTAATCCACGGCTACCAGACGAATAAGCATACTTACGAGATCGGCCCCAAATCGTCATATCGCTTCCGTATGGCCTGTCCAACAGCCTCGTGGTTCAGCTGTCCACTACGAAACCTAAAATAAACGAAACGTTAAGCTATAAAATGTGATTCGGTACAGTCGAGCTCGAACTCTCCGCAGATTCCTTTCGGTGGGCTTTGAGGGCATGCGTCGTGTACGCCACAATTGACTGTCAAAGACAGGATTTGCTAAACGAGGTTTGAAAGATATACGAGCTCAATCAGAATTATCGTGTGAAACTTCTTTAGATTACATGCAGCAATAGAGTCGACAATCTAGCGGAACGCTGAAGGTCACCATTGGAGTAAAATTTGCAGATTTTCTCTTTTTTTTTTTTGAGATACAGTTACACGACCTTTGGAATATCCACGTGGCAATGTCATTGCGATATCCGCACTCAAACATTATGTGAATTGGCACCGCATAATATGACAAATCAGCAAAATTGGTAATTGTGGTGTACGAGTATTGTCAGTACTCTTTGCCATGTAAAATGCGCGATAGCACCGCGGGTCTTATGTACTGGCTCGTCCAAAGAAAGTTGAGCTAGTTCACAAAGAGAAACCTAGGCTGTATCTTCCAATTAGTATCCCTGCAAGCAGCCCTATAATAATATTGCCCATATTTTCGAAACTTTTTAAGTTGGCATTAGTAGATTCTTTTTCCGTAATAATTTCACACGACGGAAGATTGGCAATCCGAAAGCTCTTGAGAACTGGAAATGGCATTTTTCTTTATTGGAAATAAGTCGCTTTTCTGGGAATTTATCACTTAACTAAACGCAGGTTTAAAGGCTAAAAGTTTCGAGGTATTGTTATACACTTTTTAAGCAGGGTCTAGTACCTTCCAGTATTATTTAAAGCGTTACGAAGATCAACTAATGTAGTTGTTAATTTTTTTTTTTCAATTTTAATTACAGAAATGTTTTAGGAATACATACCTTTTAGGAATGAAGTGGAAGTACAGATAAAGCCAGGCGCATATCACGCACAGGATCATAGGTGGGACGTTGTAAATCATCCAAGTAGCGAAGCTGAGTGTTGCCGAACTTGGATACAATCTGGGAAAATTTTAGGTAAACATATGTATTGGAGAACGTAATTTAATATCTGAAAACAAATATATGTTGTTACGCGATTCTTGTTTCTAAGTTGAAAAGGTACGGTCACATGTAAGTTAATTAGTTTTTGCTACTTAACGCATATCTAGCAGATTCATGAAATATGTTCACAATATAAGCTTAACATAAAATAAAATTACATATTTGTTTCTTGCACATAAGAGATTTTTATCCCGTGTTTTTCAACCTACTTTCACGGTTTTGTCTTTGAACTTTCAAGCTCTGTGAGTATTTGATTTGCTTGGGAAGGCTGGAGAGCGAACCATTCCTCCAGAGCGTTTTGTTGTAGCCGCTAGCAGCCGTTGATATGGCTGGAGTTCCCAATATTAGCTGACACCAGCCTAGTGTGCACATCAGCGAAGAGGAGACGCACCACATGTCGCTTATTCACTCATTCATGTTCGCATAAACAATAAGAACAACAATCCTTGGTAAATAACTTTTAATAATGCTATCGATGCAGTAAACAGACCACGAGGACTATGAAGAGAGGCATTTGAGGTGCGATAAAAATGTAGAAGAAAACGTTTTATAGAGTAAAAAATGGTAGCACGGTGATGCAGGTGTGGTTGTCGAAGGCAGGGACCTTCATCTATAATCATGCCAAAGGGCGGCGTTCTTCAAACATTTAGGGCTGCGCTACTCCAGTTTTTATGAACTGCGCGAGCCCATTGGTAATCTTAGCATAGACTGCAAACAAGAGCAAAACTACTGCAGAAGTGCACTTTGGGCCAACACTTGTTGACCTTACCTTCTGTCTTACTTTGCCCTACAGCCGTTCACCAACGAGCTGAAATTTGTACTTTTTTTGTACTACTTTTATTCGTATTGTCTTCACGTCACTTTGAACTCATGTCGTTGCGAACTACAAGACGCTTCTTACTCTTCGACGAGTCCCATGATGATTAGATTGGGTGCAGTTCCTATGACGGAGCCCGTTCCACCAATGTTGGCAGCATACGCTATGCCCAGGAGCATGGCGTGACGAAATCTCGAGGTGCTGGCCTCCCACCTTAACAAGAGAAAATGCTGAGTTAGAAAAACGAAGCGCGGCTCTGGTCAACTTTCTCGCCAACTTTCTCGCCGAGAGCCCAACTTAGAGCCCCTGGTCGCACCTCCGGGATAAACCGGATATGATGGTAATCAAATGAATATGCACCTCTGCTCGCTTCCCTTGGTTTGCAGCTCGAGGCTCTCCACGCTGCCTTGCCCGTTTTCCTCCCGGAAGCCATCATTAGTGTACGCAGTATCTTGCGTTCCTGCGGAATTTCCTTGGTGGTAAGATATCACTGCAGCGACTATGACGTCTGAAGTGGGTTGTCGTCTCGGATTAAACAAAGAAGTTTTGGGGGCCAAAATACATTATTGAATCGCAACGTAGAAAAGCATTACACATTCTCTCATTACCGTACTTTCTGGTCAGTATTTGCACCTTACATGAGCGACTCCGACGAGCTTATTATTCGTTGTGAGGGAGTGGGTTCAAAGTTTCAAACACAGTCAAAATTTCAATTTTGATAAGATGTATGTGGAAATGTCTGCCTGTTGTCAATCCTTCGTTGTGCCATATAAGTTTCTAGTATAAAGATAAGCAGGCACAACGTCTGGGGCCCCCGTCCCGTCGTCCGGGAGAGACAGGCTGGTAACATTTAGAGATATTCTCGACCACTACATGGACGGGAGGGCGAGGTTTCCCCCCGCACAACACTCGCTGAACAAGAGACAGTCCACGGTGTGGAGACGTCTGCAAACGAACACTTATCCGTGTCCGGCTTTACTAAATTGGTGGTACCCGGACAGATACACGGGCGCGTGCAAACTATGTGGGCAGAGGGAGAACTTGAGACATATAGTGTGGGAGTGTAGTGCTCTTGCGCGAATAAATTACTGACGCAGCTCAGAGATGAAGAGAGTTGGGAGGAGACCACTCTGCTCAGCTAAGACTCTCGGGTCCAAGAAGACTTAGTTCGACTGGCCGAAGACGCCGCCGGGGTTCAGGGGATCCTGGCCGTCGTCTGAGGCGGGGGGGGGGGGGGGGGGGGGGGGGGGCTGGGAGGGGACCTTTACTGGGCTCCTCACCACTTCTTAATTCATTTTTCGGGCACCAATAAAGTTGTACTGACTGACTGACTGGCTTGATAGGGACTCTTGATGTTGAACTTATGACGAAATCCACTGGTCGTTTTGGAGCGCGCCAGGAGCAGTAGACCAGATCCGAGATGAAGCACGCGATCCGAACGGAGTCGCTCCGCCTCCGAATCCCCTGTGAAACATGGCCACTCCCCCGGGGTCAGTCGGATACCTTCCCGTCATACACCTTACTTGGAATCCCCTCTCGCGGTCCCGGCGAGATGCCCGACGAGAAAGGAAATCACGTGTGCGCGTCGAGGGCTGTTCAGGCTGGCTTCCAGTCAAATCCGCCGAAATCGGCGGAGTGATTTTTCTCGGATCGGGATCGAGATCTGGAGTGGGAGCTGATCAGAAACGACGAATGGAACACGTCCGTCTCGATCTCGATCGCCCTGTCAGAAAGGCGCACACCAGAAAAGTCGATCCCGGCGCGCGCCAAAACGGCCGGTAGAATTTGCCGGGTGTCACAAAATGTGCCAGATGCAATTTCCTGAAATTATAGTTTTCCATCGCAGAACATGATTGGTCAAAAGAAAAAAAAATATTGTCGAGTGCGCGCAACGTTTTATTTGTGTTTTTGTTGATTTTACGCTCTGCCGTCACATTAATTTATGACAGACTGGGTCAACGACAACGACATATATTTATCTTAATCTATCTCACAAACACCAGCAACACTGACAGAGGACTTTGAAAAGTGCCTTCAATTGGCGAGTCCTCGTACAAACAAAGCATTCTGCAGAGCTAGGGTTACGCTCCTGCGCGTTTCCCTGCACTACAGTTTATTGTGAGATGTAGTATAGGCTACTGACCTACACTTTCAGACGATACTAGTCACCACAGATTATTTTTGAAACCTCATCAAGCTACACTCGAAGTCGCCATTTCTTGAAATGAACACAAGCGGGTGATTGAATTTGACTCTTCACGGAGCCCGGAAGCGGCACTCGTTCTCGGTACGAGCTTAGCCGAGTACGCTGATGCAGCCATGGTGACCAATACACGCTCTTAAAACATGACCAAGCAACGGACTCGATAATGGCTGACTCGATGGCGCAATGGTGGGCTCAACGGACGCAATGGCGGACTCGATAATTGACTCAGCAGGTACTAGATGGTGCGCAAGTTAGAAAAGGGTCTAATGAAGGTATCAAAAGAACGGGAGCGAGATCTCCGCACGGGAAGAAAAAGAACTACGAAAGCAGATGAACTAGTTGGAACAGGGTAGAACAGGCGAAGAAAACAGCGAGGCTAACGAGTACAGTGCGCCTCGGTTGGCTACCCCGAAGTGGCTATGGGTGTGGATGAAGTAATACAAGGAAATGTAACAGAAAAACAAAAAGAAAAGAGTAACTGGCCAGCACCTCTGATAAGAGTGCAGGCACATATATTAATGCCGCCCCTGAAAATATGTAATTTGATGGGAACTAGCGCTTACTCAATTTTGAAAAGGATATGCCGAAACAGAAACACTGAAAATCAAAAGCTCATGTGAACACACGTTTTTTTTTTTTTTCTTGGCTAGGAAACATGACTGGGAGTTTGTCATTTGTACTAAATGGAACGAGCATGCAGGTGTTGCAGATGAGCAGAAATAACCGCTGAATGATTATTAGAATTATATATCAAAGTGGGTTTCTGTAAGAATAAAATGCAATGGAGCAGGGGTCGTCAGAAGAACATATCCAAAAAGCAATACAAAGAAAACACTTTCATTGAAGAGCCGCAATAAAAGGGGGGTGCAGCACTTCTAAAAATGTTTTTCTTAGTTGTTGATAACTGTGAATTCAACTCACAAAGCGATTGCTGAATATGGTCCTTTATTTTGTGTTCCCGACCTTTTCCGATGTGGGGATGATGGCATAAAGTTAAAAAAGTGCAAGCTGCCTGTTTTTTTCATATATCTTTATTTGTGTGTGTGTGTGTGCGTGTGCGTGTGCGTGTGCGTGTGCGTGTGTGTGTGTGTGTGTGTGTTTGTGTGTTTGCAGAGGTGTTTATATTTTTCTCTAGGTTTTGGTTGCGATAAATGTATAATACAGATACAATTGAGAGTATATTTGTTCGTCCGAAGCTTCGACGTTGTACTTTATACCCTATTAGGGGTATTCTCACATTCGCGACGTTTTTGGTCAACCTAACGCTGTATTCACACTTTCGGATGAACCGCGTTCTTAAAGTGGTTACGAACGCTGTTGTTTACAGATCCAATACAATTTCGATTGAGACGAGCGGGTAAGCTTCGTGGTGGCGATTCAAATGCCAGTGTGAATGCACCTTAATACTTCAAGATTACATGTGTATATTTGAAAATATGAATAAGAATGAACCACGCTGATTTAATTAAATAATTTTTACGAAGCCGACAAAAGAGATCATAAAAATAATGATAATAAAAATCATCGTGCCAACAAGTGCCATACTGCGTTCCACGCGGCGGCTTGTGCCTTCAGAACATCTCTGATTGGATACATTCCGTTTGGGTGCATTTGTAATGCAGATAGAAAGCACCCAAAGACCAAGCGATATGGTGCAGTCTAATAAAAACAAAATAAAGCAGTGTGGTACACTGGTTAGCAAACCTGATCGGTAATTAGATGTCCCAGAGTTCCTATCCCGTCGCCGGCAATGGCGTTGTCTTCCGGCGGTTTCGTAACAATTAGTATACTTGATCACTGAGGGTTATTCATCGCCATGTCTTTGATTAATTTCTTCTTAGAGAACACGTGAGATTAGGAAAATTCCCCTCAATTTGTTAATTAGATATAAAGTCTCCCAGGACATTCTAATAAACTGGACAAGCTGGGATGCTCCCCAAAAGATATTCAAGCCACCCTGTGGCAACTCCTCGTCGCCCCCATTGAAAAAATAACTCCATCCTCGGACACCAAACCCACCGACCGTGCACGAAGGACGAGGGCAGCGTATCCTCATCTACCGATGTTGGTTAAAAACGGCTCGAATTTGAGTCGTTTAATAGATCGTACTCTCTGTATCTCTCTCTTTCTCATAAACTTTTAAGTGAAGATGTAGTTTTTGCTTCTTTGAGCTTCGCGTCCTCCACAGCATATTTCTGTCACACGAACAACGTCAAAACTACGAAATAGCGAGCGAAATCGAACTATGTTAAATATGTTTTCAAATATGCTTGGACATTGATGGTGGGTTCTTTTAGTCCAGCAACAAATATCGCCACAAAGGATTGTTGCAAAAAAAATAACATTGAGGTTCAGTTGTTATCTTTCCATGAAGCGAGAACCTCTATGAAAATCATTCGGACTTGATGACTGCTGTAGCCTTTGCAGCTGTTAGCCTTTGCAGGACAAAAGATTCCTTGTCCAATTTTGGTCAAGGTGAGAGCAAGTGCGTTATCGGAAGCTGATGGGGAGTTACTCTTGGTTTTTTTCTTGGGCTCTCTTAATCGAGCAAAACTTATTTGACAATCTGGCTAGTCCCAATCAAAAAGTCTCTTAGGTGAAACGTCTCGCCAACTCAAAATACCAGAAAGAAGACTTCTGCATGTCTCTGACGTGCCAGTCCTGAGCCTTTCTTGATCCACCAGTTTATTTTATTTTATGAACGGTAGCAGAAAAACTTGAGAATTGAAAAAAGAAGTGCGCGTTGTCAATAACTTCCACTGTCAAATAGCAGACGATTACAATTTCATCCCGAGTCCGATTTTACTTCGCCGCAGCGCTCGCTTGGGAGCAGGTATTTCAATATTTTTTGTCAGTTAGCAGACGACGCGCCGACTTTTCTTGTTTCATTTTCTTCTGCGAATGACGCTTTGTAACAGGAAAGCCTCCTTCTTCCCTCGCGTTAGTAGACCAACCTTCGTCTGCGAATAGCATCTGAGCTCGCCTGCGAGAGGAAAATTATATAGATATCGCCTTAGCGCCCGTGGTGACCAAAATCAAACCCCTGATAGGCACATTAATTTCCGGAGGTGTTCTACAGAAATACTATTCCATCCTTCATCAGACATCTCGTGGTGTGGAATGCTGGCGAAGATGAGAAGGGTAAACGCACCGTACTTGAGATTTCCCTCCGCAGTCTTCTTGCAGATCTCATCGACGACAGCGTCCACGATAGGAAGCACCATCAGCGTGGTGGCCATGTTGCTCAGCCACATAGACAGGAACATGGCGGTCGTCATAAAGCCCAAGAGCAGCCTGACAAAATATGATAAAAACACCCATAAACAAATACACAAAAGAAAACTTAAAATATAGAAGCTTTTACACATAATTGTTGAATGTGATAAATAAACGTTACTCAATAAAATGTTTTTTGAAGTCAATTCGTTCTACCATTGCCTCAGGGAACGCTAGGATAATAGCAAAACAGAAAAGTGATAATGCCATGTGTAATCGAGGTTCCTGAAAGTCATTTGGTTTGAAAGCCAAAGTTTATATCCTGATAAGCATAGCAACTTGGCCGCCTTTTGAATTACGAGCTGAAGTAGGCTTCTAAACCTGCAAGACCGACTTAAAAAAAAAAAAAAAAACCGAGAAGAAAAATATTTAGTGCAAATTTTTGAGAATGATTAATACAAAAAAGCCGAAAGCAAAGGATTAGCTTGGAATTTCATCATTTTCATTATCTTACCATATTGTCTTGGTGCCAATGACGAGTAGAATCCTGAGTGCGATCCTGTAGTGCAAGTTGCAGTGTTCCACGGCTGCCGCCATGATCATGCCGGCGAGGTACATCATATTGACGTCCTGGAGATCAAGAAAAGACGTCTCGTGTGTACAGCTTGTGCACAATCTTTCACGAAATCGCTTTGGGGCTCAGAGTTTTTCTTACTGTTCTATATATTTTTATTATATATCTCGATGTAATAATAAAAGTTGTTATTTATATCAACACGGTTACTCAACAGTATTGTCTTTTTCAATTTTCAAAAGAAAGTTACAGTGTGACTGACTACAGGGTCCTTGCACCAGACCATGATGCAACGCTACTACTGGTTCGGAAATCTCGCCGGAACCTGCCGCAACTCATGTTGGAGGCATTCGTCGCTGCCATCCTATGTTTTGCGTGCTTTAGGGCTGTGTTCGCGTTGTAGTTTGTCCGCTCATTCGATGTTTCAAATGGCCACTTGCGCCGTAAATAATTGCTCCATCCGTGAAAGTAGGCGACAACATGAAGCTACAACCAGCAGTATTTTTTTTTAATTCAATAATTTATTAAGAATTAGGACAAGGCGACGTTTGCGCAGTCGGTTCGCCGCCGTCATGAACGGCTCCGCCGTATGCGCCGGCACAATCTTGACAGCAAAGCTTCGCACCAACTACGGGTTCGTGGACCGCACTTCCTGTCAGGTTGAGGACTCATTTTCAATTGACTGGGACAAGTGAACCAGACGAAATAACTTGTACGGCAGCTCCAGTCATCATCTGCGTAGCCAGTCACAAAGTTGGAGAACCGGCAACAGAACTGAAAAAATTTGCGCAATGTCCCCCAGGGTTTCACATATAGGTAGTGACACTAACTTTCTTGTCAGTCACCGCCAACGATTAGCAGACGACGGATTTTTTGCCTTCCGACGGCACGCTTGCGAGGCGTTCAAATGCCGAGTGGCGGTCTCCGCCAACACCTGGAAACTAAAACCTGGGCGCTCGCTCCGTGGCGTCGTCGTAACAAGGCTATCCAGAGGAAAAGCGACAGTCGGCTGGACGCTGGGCTTCGTTGTGCCGACGCGCTGTCGGGGCGGCCTGTAGCTTTGATTGGAAATATTGTACGATTGTTACTCACGCGTGACGACGATGTAATTATGAAATTAGAGTTTTTTTAAGTTTAGAAGATCATATAACAACTCCAACTTCTACGGTTCGTCTACTACGTTACGACGACTGAAAAAACCCATAATAAATACTAGCGACTGCACCATTTCCACAAATATGTAACCTAATCTCCTTTGCAAAACCGAAGCGCTGCTCTACATTTACAAATATTTTAATTTAAAGCATATTTTTGACGTGCGTGCTTAGTTACCACAGAGCTAAAAAAAATATCTGAAATAGTATTTTACGCCTAGCGCGTTCCAGGTGGTTTCCTAAAAAATAAAATAAAAGTGGCAGCACGCTCTCGACCTCCCACCACATGTTGGACGGCCACTTTTTTTATTTTTAATAACCGAAAATAAGTCATGGCTAGCTAATTAAGGAGTCATTTGCTTTATTTAAAAAAAGTAGTTCTAATTGAGTGAAACAAGCAAATGCTGATTGACGACATGTCTGAGGGCCCTCATGTAATAAATGAACATGACAAAATGTATACAATAAAACTTTGCTTGGGGCTAGTTGGTTCATATCGATTAAAAGGCGCCCTGTTTTGTTCACGTCTTTTAACCTTTTAATCACAATGTATAGTTCGTCTCATAAGGCAACTTCCTTTTTGCCTCCGTGTCAGGTTTCAGCATGTCGGTCTTCGGAGATTTTGTGGTTACTTCACACTTAAAAAACAAACAAAACAAATCTAACTTTTGGGGAAAAGAAACAGTTGATTTTTGGCTAGAGCACTTGTTGCACCCAACCTAAGGTATCATTTTCTTATTTTCAGACATTTTTGAGAAGAATGTTTGTCGACTCTCTTGCACAAGTTTCCAACTCATCGAACTCTGACAGCGTAACTAGTGTAAGGTTTCTGACAACGTTTTGTTAAACACGTAACCGCAAGAACTGAGCAATTTGCTGGGACGACATAAGCTTTTTCACAACTTTAGCATGCATTGCCACACTGATGAACAGTTCTGTTGAAAGGTGCAGTTCCCCTCATATTGAAGCATATTTCAGATGATGAACCAACGCCAAAATCGTGAGGAAGTGCCTTCTCGAAAACCAAATGTTCTTTGTAGTATTTGCACTTGAGTGTTTTCACAGTCACACAGGCGAAGTATCCAGCTACGTTGGTTGGAACAGGAATCTTCGAAGACAGTGCTGCCAACTCATAGTCGGTGATGTTAAATGTAAAAGCTATAACACAAAACAAAATGCTCTCCGCAGGTGACTCGCATGCTAAAACCAACACAATATTTCAAAACACTCTGGAAGTGGAAACTGGTTCTAAATGTATCTATAATGTCTCCTTGAGAATATAAAAAAAAATAGTGCAGTTGTTTACTGCACTATCGCCCTTCTGGGCACATTGACAGTTCCGAAGCACAAGAGAGCAAGAATAAAACATAAAGCTGACTAACCAACATACCTCCGAAGAGCTCGTAACATGAACTACTTTCTTCGGAAATGCATTAATCCAATGAATACGCCGTTGCTCGTCAGTTGGAAAGAAGAACATGTGAACCTTCGATTCTCCGGCATACTTTTTTCCGACACCACGGCCCAGAACACTTATAAAACATTAATCTTCAGATTCGCACACACGAAATCACTAGAGATTCTAGTCTCCGACGGACGCAGTGAATGCGCAGGCGTCTTGTCTCACATTCCCAACGGCTTTCTACGTTGCCCATTAGACCAGATGCAAAAAAGCGTCATCTAGTCTACTCATGATCAATTTTAAAATTTCATTCATATCGGAGGGTTCTCGTACCGATAGTTTCGCCGAGAGACATTGGTTTCGGCAAAGTGGGAGCCGTAAAATATCATCACCTGCTGCAAGTTCAGTACGAACCGTTCACAAAACGTCTTCGATAAAGACCGTTCACTGGCCTGGATGGCCCAGTTCACTGCTTGAGACACAAGTCTTGCGACCTCGTTGCTGACAATTCCTTTTCCAAAATTTCTCGGGCGGTTTTCCTTTCAGCTTCGAATCGAAACTAAGCAGCAACCCGTTGAGTGCAGAAATAAATTGTCCTAATATAATAAAAAAAGTAAACAGAGTGAAATTCAGGTGCGCGTCATCCGCAACTGGAAGATGTGAAAACAACAACCACAACAACAATATGGCGGATCCTTATGGCATAATGATGATAGCTGGCGGATGTCTGGCTTTTGTTAGCTTGCGAGCCGCCTGCAGTCTGATAAAGTTGCGTCACCACGTCGCGTAATCTCCATTTATAATTTTTTATTAGATTTAGTCGGTACAACCAATAAAACAATTCCTTATTTCACGCTCAGACCAAACGCAACGCAGATGACGGCGCATTAAAAAAGAAAAAAAAAGAACCCCCCCTTCCCGGGCCTTCGGAGTGCTTCGTCGACTTTCTGCTGGGTCTTCTGGCTTAGCCTAGGAGTCACTGATCTCAATGACAATTGCTGGATCGCGCTTCCCGCTTGTTCGCTGCAGCGCGAGTGAAGCCACCGGACGGCTATCTTGCTCGGAGACGATTTGCGGTTTTGCTAGCGTTTTGCTGCGGTTCGCCAGCGTGCTATAAACAGGTTTTCTACTCGTTCGTTGTCATTCGCCGAAGAAGCTTTTTAAGATTTTGTGTACCGTTGAGACTTGCCGTTATGAAAACGTGGAAAATTTTACGAAAGCGCAATGTCGCAGGAAAAAGGCACAACTCGTCGAAAGTAAGTTTCGCCGGTCTCGCGGCGGGGTCAAAGCTCCCTTGGCACGCCAAAGTGCTGTGTCTCTGTTTCTTCGCACGCTTGGATACCGACCAAGAATTGACGCCATGTGAATGTGTTTTGCGTGTGCAAAGTGCGTGAAGCCGTATGTGCCTCTGGATCAGCGTCTTACTTTACTCAAACGACTGTATAATATCGGCCCTCGCGGTCCAGAAACGAGCTTAATCCAGCATCCAATAGCGACGGAAGAAGGGGGAAGGTACGTCTTCGTTTCGTCCTTAAACGATTTACAGAATACCGCGCACAACAGCTCCTCATCACTGATCAGTACTGGCTCATTATGAACCTACTTAATTGCACTTGACGTTTGAGCGCGGCTCGCCTAATTGTAATTTGTCAACAGATTGCACACGACCATATCGGCCGCGCTTCAAAGATTTTCACTCTCGCCGTCTTGTACTTTTGCCTTTCGAAAACCCTCCTTGCTCCACAGCGTTGCTCTATTCGTGCCCCCACGTAATCCATTAGAGTAGTTTTGGAACTAAGCCATGGTTAATAGTACATAAGAGCACGTACAGATCCCCCCACCCTTTATTGATAGCAACTCACCGAAACAGCTGGACGATCCAGAACTCCGTGCCGATATATATATATATTATATATGATCTAAAGACATCTACGCGCGACACACCTTCAGAACTTTGGTGCGGCGTCGATTCTTGATCGGTATCCAAGCGTGCGAAGGCACAAAGATGCAGCACTCGGCGTGTCAAGGAAGCTTTGATCACGCCGCAAGACCGGCGACACTTGCTTTCGACGAGTTGTACCTTTATATACGGCTTCACACACATTGCACTCGCAATACACATCCTCACGGCGTCGATTCTTGATCGGTATCCAAGCGTACGAAGGCACAGAGACGGAGTAGTTCGGCGTGTGAAGAAAGCTTTGATCCCGGCGCGAGACCGGCGAAACTTGCTTACGACTAGTTGTGTCTTTTTCCTGCTGCACTGGGCTTTCGTAAAATTTCCCACGTGTTTACATCGGTCAGTCTCACGTTTACACAGAGTCTTAAAGAACTTCTTCGGCGTATGACGATGAACGAGTAGAAAACGTGTCTACAGCACGCTGGAAAACCACAGCGAAACGCTAGCAAAACCGCAAATCGTCCACGAGCAAGATGGCCGTCCGGTAGCTTCACTTCCGGGAGCGGGAAGCGCGATCCAGCAATTATCATTGAGATCAGTGCTACAAGCAGTCACGTACTATCGTGGACTCTGTTAGCTGTAACACGCCAGCGGCGGCCGTCTCACACCCGGAGCGCCGCATAGCAGGTGCCGTCCGAAACTCCGCGCATGCGCCGTGTGGCGGACTCGCTCTTCCCGCCGGCTGCTGGGCGTAGAGCAGACGACGCCACAACGCTTGCCAATGTTCGTTGAACTCGGTTTCGTGGGCGTCTTTTTCAGACACAGATCGACTATCAGTCGTCTCTGCTCGTCTGATATCCTCGCCATACCGTGCGATTCTGGAAATCATTCTATACAGGCGATGTATATTGGCGCAGATTGCAGAGTCATTGAAGCATTACCCCGTCTACGTTTTTTTTTAGTTTTTTTTTGTTTTAGTAAAAGGCGTACGCAATGCATGCTTCAATCATGCGTGCTCACGGACAGGTATGAGCTTAGCAGGTGTGAATCAGAGATAGACCGTTAACTGCAAGTTCGTTCGAGAGAAAAAAAAAAACAAAAAAAAAAACGTAATCCACCGCGATATGTGCAATAAGTGGCGATGATTATCCTCAGCCCGGCGAACGCGTATCCGTGAGTCAAGGAATCAAGCACCGCCTAAGAGGCGCCCACGAAACCATGGGCGCTCTTACGCGGTGGTTCGCGGAACACGAAACCGTGTTACATTGGCAAGCGCTGCGGCATCGTCTGCTCTAAGCCTAGCAGACGACAAAGCGAGGGTGTGTTCGCAGGCGGGAACAGCGAGTCTTTCACGTTGCACATGCGCGGAGTTTCGGACGGCACCCGCTATGTGGCCCTGGGAGTGCGGGAAAAGCTATATACAGGAACTCTAGGGAAAGCCACCGCTCGCGAGTTACAGCTAACAGAGTCCGCGATAGTACTTGACGTAACAAAACGAAGCGCTCAGGCTTTAGTTTCTAAAAGGTATTGACTCCACGTGCGCATTCAAACCCGTCCGAGGATCCCAGACAACATCGAACGTACCAGGGACATCCCAAAAATGTGCTGACGTGCCACGTCCCGAAGCCGACATCTGAGAGACATCCCACGGACGTGCCAGACGGGTTATTCCAAAAACGCCTCAAAGTGGCTGTGATCTGGACATTGAATATACGTGCAGGAATTCAGAATAAAAAAATTGACCGCATCTCCACGTGGTGAATGATGTTGTTTGGGGCGAAGCTCTGGTGGTGCTTGTCTGCGTAGACGCCGAGCCGCAGCATGCCGATCCTTTTCATTCATGTCAGTAGGAGAATGTGTGGTTTTCATCTTTTTTCTTTTTTTAAGCAGACAGATGGGATGTTATCTCAGAACCCCCTACTCTTTTTTTTTCTTCTTTTTCTTTGAGCCTTTTCATTCATGTCAGTAGGAGAATGAGTGGTTTTCTTCTTTTTCTTTTTTTAAGTAGACAGATGGGATGTTATCTCAGAACCCCCTACTCTTTTTGTTTTCTTCTTTTTCTTTTTTCATAATTTTTTTCATCTTTTGTTTTTCCAATTTCTTTTTTTTTTTTGCCCTACACGAGCACGTGAGCATGTGCTCACGTGCTCGTGAGCACGTGATCTCACGAGCAGAAGCACGAGCACCCGACGCCGGGCGGACGGCGGACGGCGGACGGACATGGCTAGCCCCAGACTTGTACGTAATCCGTTACAAGTAACGGAATTACTTGTAATCTTTTACATTTATCAGTAATTTAGTAACGGAATAATTACATATTTTCTAGAGTAATTTTAAAGTAATTCCCTTACATTTTTTACGTAACGGATTCCTTGTAATCCGTTACATTTTTTTTTTCAGGACCAACCCCCCCCCTCCCCACCCACCCCTTCGAAAGAAAGGGTTATTTTTATTTTGGGAAAGTCGAGCGCAGTGGCACTGTAACGCGAATTGACCAGCGCCAAGGTTGGCTTGGCACTCTTCAGTTCAGCAAAGCCTTTGTTTTCTTTTTGCAACACCAAGCCCCTGAATTTATATTTTTTAGACCCTAACAACAATGTCAAAAAAATCCAAATAAACATTTCAACAAAAAAAAAGGAGGGGGCAAGTATATCCGCTTTTTTTTAGTGCCTTTGTTTTTGTTTTCGCAATCGAAGACGTGGAGAGGAGGACACCAAGTGATTGTGTGCCTCTTCGAGAAGCTCGAGGCGGTAAGTGCACAGACAAGAATAAAGAATGACCTTCACGGTTATAGTGACTGCGGCGATTTTCATAATGTCATAACACGATACAACGTCCGTCTGCCCTATAATCCACTAAAAGAGTAAAAGAGATGTGATAATATGTAAAGGTGTTATTGCCACAAGCATCCTCGTTCGTTGCTGCACACTTATCATCTTCTCTTATAAACCAGGATGTATTTTTTGCTGTTTCTTTCACATTATTTGACTCTGTTTTAAAAGCTACCTAATTTTTTGTAGTCCATTTCTAGGGTTGGCCCACTTTATTTGTGAATTCCAGCCAGGTTATCTGCATCTCAGTCACCCTATTTGTGAGTCAGCTTTTAGCGAGCACTTCGAAAATGGTAATAGTCTTCCTTTCTTCTTCTTCCTGTTTCTACCCCAGCAGGACGCATCTTATCTCAAGAAGATATTTTCACAAATAAAACATAATGGTGGCTGATGTAGACTTGATATTCTGGGCATGAGGAGAGAGTGAAACTCGTGAGTGGGGCCATTGCGCGGCTTAGTACTCTGCCCTTCGCTGCCCATAGCATCAGCGGACGTCTCTCTGGAGAACACCGGAGTAGACTGCAGTCGGTTCGTGCTCCGTGCGTTTTTGAACGGCACCAAGAAAGGTACACACGGCAAACGTGCATTTGCATTTCCTTGTTTTAACCGACGTTCTAATTAATTAATGTTTTGAGTGTCCTTTTTTGTATTATATTTATATACTGGCACCTTTTTTATTTTTTTATTCACCAACGTCTCAACCGAAGCTCGACCCGTTCAGAACCAACGGAAGAAGAATATCGAGCCAAACCTTATTTATTATTTAATTATCACCTTACTTGTACAACTATGTTTGCTATTGTCTAGCAAGATATGTCGGTATAGTAAGATGGACATAAATCAATACTTATTCTAGCTTTGGCTAGATGTATGATGACTTCCACAGCTTCGCGATTTAGACACTGGAGAATTTTAGTAGATCGGTCCGATGACTCCGATAACGATACCCGATATCCCGCCGCCGCCTTTGCGCATGCATCGTATCGTTATCGGGGGCATCGGAGGTATCGGAACGATCTTCTAAGACTCAAATATCAGGCAACGGCTGCAACTCCATGGCTTCGCTGAAAAAGCTCAATGTAGAGCATGAAGCCTTCGTGAGAAACAATATGGAACTCCCATCCAGTGCCTCAGTTCAGAGGGTGTTCAGCGTAGCAGTCGACATATTGAGTAAGAAATAACGCAGAATGTCTAACGAGACTTCCGAGAGTCAGCTATGGCTCAAAATAGTCAAGGTCGTTAAATGGAACAAGTTGCAACAATAAGAACTTGAATAACCCTCTTCCCTTTGTTTCTTACCCAAGGACAATAATGTTGAAAGTAACGCCACGAAAGTAAAGGATTACTTTTTGGGGTAACGGTCAGTTACTTTTATGGGAGGGTAATTGTAATTGTAATAAATTACAATTTAGCCTTGAGTAATTGTAAATGTAATTCCTTACTATTTTTCAGTAACGTGTACAAGTCTGGCTAGCCCCTAAGGAGCTTCGCCCCTAAAACGGAACTAAACAAATACGTGTATTATATTTTAATGCTTATTGCGCGTGCATCAGTTCACGCGTTGTCACTGCCCATGTTTTTGCTGCAATATATATAGTGCGGCAGATAATGAGCGGCCGTGGTTTCGCCATTGTCGTATCGTCGTAGTGTTGTGGTGCAGTCATGCTTGCAGAAAGAAGGACGCGCTCAAGTCGTGCTCGTAGTAGGCTTAATTGTCGCGCTTGCCAAAGGCCTGCCACGGCCCTGGCCGAACTGAGCAATCATCATCGAGAGCGGAATCGGTTTCGATTGAGTGTTGTGCGTTAAATTGGCCGTAATAATGTATTTTTTTATTGACAGAAAATATTTAAAAGTTTACTTTATAAACTTCGAAGTGCTACAATTGTATGTAATTTAGATTGATTGGCTTACTATTAAAAGCAACACTTTAAATTGTCGTCACTGTACGAGCACCATCATCAAGAAGTCAAAGTACAAAGCACCGTGGTAGTGACAGAGCGACGGACTCTAACCCTTGCTCGAACCCCGCGTTCTCCAGGGTCTGCATCTTTGCGAAGAATTTACCGGAACTAAAAATGCCTGGTCCAGAAGTTGCCTATGTATGTACAGTGTAGCTTTGTCTACATTGTTTTAATGAAGCTGGCATTTCTTTCGTGTCTAAATCTAACATGTCTAGCTGAACTGGCTAATAAGAGCCTTATGTGCAGGCACCCTGACTGACCGCCAAAAAGCATTGCAAGCCAAAGCAGCTCTGATGGATGTTGAAAAAGCAGCCATGTCATGGTTCCACCATGCTGCTGGGCTAGCAGCAGTAAAAAGAAGTTCCATGGCAGGAAAATACGATGCATCGCTTTTTCATAAGCAAAACAACAAACTGTTCTCGGCCTGCCTAACAGAAACAAAAATGCATAAATTGCATGCGGTGTGTAGACTAAAGATACTAGTAGTATCATCAAGAAATGTACACGAGCAGGCTGTACAGGATATCGACAGATTTAAATGCTAGACTTCCTAAAAGCAACATAGCACAATATATAACTGTTACAATAATGCATTCATAAATATTCATAAAGTCACAATGCCCTGCAGACCAGGGTACAGAGTGTTATGGATCGAGGGGTTCACTGTAAAGTGAACTGAAAAGAATCGGTGTTTTTATGTGGCAAGCTCAAAATTTCATGAAAGGTGTAATTTAGTTGCGAGTTTTAGTTCGCAAAACCACAAAGCGAACTTTCCTTCCCGTGAAAAGAGGAAAATACCCTCGAGAATTTCAACGACCGAGTCGCCTGATAGTTGTGCTTGTTTTGTTATATTTTATTATTCGTAGCAAGCAGTGTATTAAAATCAGATGATTCGGTCAACTTCGTTACTGCGTCTTCTCCTCTCGAATCAGTGCTTCTGTACCTGTCAGGAGGCGATGCAACAAGCCGACTCGCCGGCGACTTGGTCGTCTGAATTCCTAATATTTTCTAAAATGTTCCATATTTTAGCAGAAACGAATTAATGCTTCAAGATTTCGCAAGCTAAACCCTACCAATAAAATTGATTTTCAATGAAAGTTTGAGTTTTCTGGGAGCAGGCAACGATTCTTCACTGCTCATTTAACTCAATCCTCGGTTCGTAACACCCTTTAGCTAAGTCCTCATGATATTGATACGCAATGAATTATTATGAAGACAATCTTTTGACAGTCATATATTGTGCGTTGTCGATTTTAGTTGGTGTAGAATTCAAATCTGCCGATAAGTTGATTTGCGATGTCCAGGCCATGACCATGCGGCTAGATTGTTTGGTCGTGAAATGCCAGAACTTTTACTTTCTTTTCTTTTGGTCCAGTTTCTGTGTGATGTTTGCTCTTTTACAAATCCTGAAACTTGTAAACGAGCTTGAGTAAACTTAGAGCGGTAAACCAGCGGCAAAAATGCCCCCCCCCCCCCCCCCCGGGGTGCCGCCATCTAGCCCGTTTGCAACCTTAGTGATCACGAGACGTTAAGATGGCTGCTTCCAGAGGTGGGCCAGGTTAGGTTGGCAAGATCACGGTCAGCAGGGCCGTGTTCCAAAATTTTACTTGATCTAACTTTAGGGTGAAGTTTCTGTACCTTGGTTTTCGAAATCCTACCCCTTGTCCAGTTTCTCTATCTGTCTTGTCACATCACATGATCTGCAGGAGTGACTCGCATTCATTCGAGTAAGATTCGAACACAGACCCAGAAGGCTCATCTGCCGGCCATGATCTGGCAAATCTGATTCGGTCGACCTCTGGGCGCAGCCATCTTGACGTCACGTGATCACTAATGTGGAAAACAGCAAAGATGGCGGCAACCGGGGCTGCCATTTCCGCTGCAAGCCGTGGGCTCCGGTTTACCGCTCTAAGGTGATACTCAAGCTCGTTGGATCCTATATACATTTTTGTGACGTTAGTTTGTCCTTTTGAAGCCTCAAAACTGGATATTGTTTTATTAAAACCCTCGGTTTAAGGTTATGATGATAATGAAATTAATACAAAAGAGGAAGCGAGCAGGACAAAAATGACAAAAATAAGCCCATGACAAAAATAAGCCCAGGACAAAAATGACAAAAATAAGCCCAAAAATGACAATTAAAGTCCTTTGTAATAATTGCCTTAACATCATAACCTTAAACAATTCAGGCCGTTCGCCTTTGTTGGTGTTAGTATTGTGGCAGTTGATAAAACCCGTTTGCTCTACTGACGTCTAACTCCTGGTTAGCTCAGTTGGTAGAGCGCTCCAATGAAAATGGAGACGTCCTTGGTTCGATACCAGGACCGGGCGGATTTTTCGGTCGCGCACCAGTCACCTACCTGAGTTTGAAGATTTGAGTTAGTCCTTTCTCCCCCTTGTTCCCCTTCTCCATGGCTTATTTTCGTCATCCTCAAAGCTAAGTTTTCCAATCATAAGCCTAATAAAACTTCACTTTGTTCAAACAAGACCCTTCTGTGCACACGTGGTTTCACTGCAAAAGCCGTAGGGTAAACAAGTAGTCCTGTATAAAATAGGATGTAATGTCCTAATACAGTCCCGAAAACATGCGTCGGTGGACACCCCATGGATGTTTTCGGCGTTTCACTTGCGACGTTTTCAAAACCTTATTGGGACATCAATGCGACACCCCCAACGTCCGAATCTTGTCATCCTTAAGATGTTCGCTCGTTATGTGTGTGTTTTCAGGGATGTTAAACACAAGTCACGCTTATTTTGTCCGTGTTTAATCGGCTGCTCGCCACAACTTTGTTTTATCATCAAACGCAAGCGAGACAAACGCCAGAGCTCTACGACACTACTTCTGCCGCAATAAGACGCTGAATGCCTCCAACTTAGTGCGAAGGCACTGATGACAGACGACGATGTTGGTATCAATTTCAAGGATAACCGGAAGTGACGCAAGATGCAAGAAGACTATAATTCCCTAACTAGAATGAAAAAAAAAAAAAAAACGTTATCTGGCAGGTATCGGGGTTGAAATAAGACACTCCAGCTGAAAGAATTTTACATAATCAAATATAAACTCTAATTAAAAAAAGAAGCTGTTTTCATTTTGGTTGACTTCGTTGTAGTGACGATCCTTCAGCTTCTCAAAGCCTGAACGAAAGCCTGCCTCACTTTCATTATGGTGCCTGGAGTGCTTCTCTGACTGGTGTGTTTACCGCCTCCTGAAAAGTGCTCCATCGATTTTGGCCTGATAACGTCATACAAGTGTCGTGCTGGTGCCCGCAGTGATCCTGGTGGCGGCTCAGTAGCGGAGGTGTAAACTGCAGAGGCCTGTTCAGCTGCAGCTCGCTCTCTAGCTTGACGGTTCATAAGAGGCTTTGTCAGTCACGAGTTGGGACGCCACGATGGCAGCAACCCTCGCGTCCGTTCGCCTTTCTCGGCAATATTTCTACGACCCACCGCCAGGTGCGCGACATCCGACCGCATGACACACCGGCTTATGTGACGCCATTTGTGGCCACTTCGAGACCACTTTGGATGCATGTGCGGTATAATATATTAGACGTACATCCATCGAAGACTTGTTCGAGGCACCACAGTGAGAGCAATGCTGGATCTGTGTCTGCATTTTATCCTCGACCTTGTCCTGTGCACTTCTGCTTGCGTCGTCCTTGCTTAAATGGTCCGTTCCTTTTATTTAACCTGCCCTAGAACTATCCAACTTGAACAAAGGTTGAAGACCTTTCAAGGCGGAGTTTAAAAGTTATTGTTTTTTATTGCCCCATGGTCCATTAAACAGGAAAAATAAACATGCATTCACTTGTAACTCAGGAGAGCAAGCAAAGTCCAGGGTTGTGTTTGGTCATGGGATAATCTTTGGACGCATAGACGACATAAGGCGGAAAACACGCCGCTCGAAGAGGCATGCCAGACACAGTACCTTCATGTAGGGAGCTGTCGTGCTGGCGGTGTCCAGGATGCCCAAGATGGGAAAGAGGAAGACGGGCAGCAGCGACGTGACCGAGAGGTGGACCAGCTCGAACATCCAGTAGACGGCCATCAAAAGAATGGCGTACGCGCATTTCGTCTCCTGCAGGTATAAGAGGCACTGAGTGAACAGCGCTTTTGAAGTGGTCTTGGAATAGATGTTTTGCTAGATTGCCCATGCACCGAAAAGAATGCTAGTTACACGCAACCGTAAACACACAAAGGCGAAATCTATAGCATATGTCCTCTCGCTCGTATATGCATGCATTCGTAAACGCCTTTTTTGAGTGACTTTCATCGAATCTTTCACAGCGGTATATAAGACGAGCGCATGCAGCACACGTGCTATACGTTGCAACGTATAGCAAAATTACCCACTACCAAGCGAAATTACCCAACACCAAGGAGAATGCTGGCATGCCAGCATTCTCCTTGGTAGTGGGTAATTTCGCGACAGGTAGAGGGCCTACTTTCGTGAATTGGATACAACTTTTAATAGGCGAAATCTACTATCAAGAGGGGTGTTTATTTATGAGTGTTGTGCTGGAGTGTGAGGCTTGAAACCACGTACATCAAAGACATTAAAAATGTTCCTATGGGCCCGCAGCTTGATTAAGCAGAGAAAATATGTAACGCAACCACATACTAAGGGTACAGAACGTAAAAGGGCTGTGCAACGATATTGAGTAGGAACGTTTTTCAGTTTACACCAGCTTACTGGCACTTGTGGGACTCAAGAATACTCGAAGGCAACGCTACTGACCAAAGAAGCGTCTTCGTCGCGATGGAATTCCAATGATAAAAGCGGTCTTTTTCTTTTAGTCTCTTCTTCCCTAAACTTGACGGCGGAGCTGTGGGGACGATGCCACCAATGCGTTCCCCAGGAGTGCGTCATAGAGTTAATGCAATCCACTCTTTGACGGTATTTCAATGCTGCTCATACAGTGGACACGAAGACTGCGTAGGCATTCGACTTTGGATTGTGACAATCAATGCGTCGACATGCATTCGGGTAGTGGCTCGAGCCCAATCGCTGCGACAGAGCCTGCACCCTGTGCTCTGCCAACCCCACGCCTTACTATGTTGAAAACATTGGCGGCATAAAATTGGCTCCAGATCACTTGGCCGCTTTTTCTGGCTGCGAGTTGAAGGAGTAAGAGGTGTTCGTTTTTCTTGGATTTTTTCTGCGACAGCCATTGCGTAGAGAAAACAAATGCAAGTCGTGTTTCAGGTTATTAACGTCAAAAAATAATTCTAAGCTGTAGCTATTAAAAGTAGAAAAATTGTTGCATCGCGCCTTTAATGTTTCAATGCAAATGAGAACAGAACAGTTTCTTTGTATATACATATTACACATGGTGGTATCAAAGTAATGAGACAAAGCGATAGACATAGACCTCAATCGCGTTTGCGATCTATTGAGGCGAACGAAAACCAGGTGCAAAAGGGCTGAAATTTGAGTAAATTTCTAGTAATTCACGAGGTTTAAAAAGCGCGAATAATACGAAGAGAAAATAGAGTGAAGGAACGACAAACAAGTGGTTTTCATTCATGCCTGTCTAATTTGTCCTTGTTTTTGTGTTTTTTTTTTTTGGCGCGTTTTGTAGTTTAAAGGGTTCATGAAACGATTTTTCAACTTCTTCCTTCTTAGCTTTCCCCCCCCCCCCCCCCCCCTCACAAATGGCGCATTGTACCGAACAGTTTGGGAAGGAAAGGAGGAACTCCCCTCTTGCTCGAACCCTCGTTTGTGTACCCGGACACACCCACTCTCCCCCTAGAAGATTAGCCCGTCGCTTAAAACTCGGGCAAAAGTTGCTTTCCCCACCCCGTTCACCCCTAAGCTGACAGTGCTGTGGAAGCTACGTGCTCGATGGGCCAGCCACACGTTTTGCCACGTGATCACGCTCTCTAGCGCATAACCACCCACAGAGAATGAGGTCAGATGATGAAAGGGAGGCGGCTGATTGGCCCGGCCAGCACATAGCTTTCACAGCACTGTCAGCTTAGGGTTGATGAGAATACGTGAGGTCAGGTGTCGTGTGACGTGTGTTTGGGCCGGATGACGCGCTTTGGATACCGCGGATATATTGCAGTGAAAAGGCAGAGAGCTTTTGAAGGGAAGGAGGCACGAAATAGTCCGCTGTGTTTTCAAATTTTCGTATCGAAAACCAGGCTTTTAACTTTTTACCTTCTTTCTTTTGGCCTACAAAACGATATGCTCTTAGTAAAGTCCAAATCTAAATTCATTTATCCCAGCCTAAAATTCACCTCATGTGCCCTTCAAGTGAAACGCGTATTTAAAGGGACACTGACAGCGTATTTATGCTCGCCGAGGTTTTTAATTGTACGTGAAATATGAGAGCCCAACTACCCAGAACGAAATTTGCGGCTCGAAATTCGGTTTCTTTCCACCCGAAAACCGCCGATCGAGAACTGGCCGGTTTGAGTCGCGCTCACTCTCTTTTCCGTGGTCACGGGCCATTTTCTAAGGTTTCGAAGCGACCACCAAATTTAATCAAAGTCGTGGGTCATTGAAGGCACACAGTCAATATTAAAAATAGAAAAAATATGAAACCCATTTTTTGTGGCTTCCAAAAAGCTGCAAATACGTTGATTGAAAAAAAAGGTAGCGCAGACAACCGGAAGCATTCTTTGCGTTCACTGAAAATTCTCAACATGGCGTCGTTTCGCGTATCGTGGGACTAGCGGATGGCAGCGGACGACGGGCGTCGGACCTCTACTTCACAACTGTAGTTCATGGTACCGGCGAATTTTGTCTTCCTTCGAAAGAGAAATCTTGGACCGATCAAAAGAACTGATATTCCTCCCGTACGACACGCCCGACCAGCAAGCCGATTGCACGAAGACGTCACCGAGCCGTCGTCCCTTCTCGTTGCTGAAGACATCGCTCGCTCAAACATCAAGCACGAAGTGAGTACTTCGAGTTGAATACGAACGCGTACGGTTTCTTTACGAGGTGCGAATTTGGCCTCTGCGTGGTGCTGCCCGACTTCAAGCCGGGAGTGCATGTAATGAAGGGAAATCGGCAGCAAACTTCCGACATACAGTCTACCGGCTTCATTAGTACGCACGGAAGAGTTCCTTCAGTAGCTAAGTGGAAAGATATCCGATTCACACGCAGCGGGCACGGGTCGATCCCTGGTGTGGGTGTACCATTTTTTTGAGGGTAAAGCATTTTGCGATGTTTACAGTTCTTTTTTTTTTAACAATTATCACTGAAAAAAACAATTGTTGTGGACGATACGTCGCTGAACTAAATGGTATGGGATTTCGCTTTTGACACCTGCGAACTCAATGTAGTCACTTTCCACAAAATGCAAGGAGCATATGAATCGGGTAGCGTCCGCTTTCTGAGCTTCGCGTAACTGTTCTACAGGAATTGCAACCAGCCATTGATCCCGACCCGTTGATCTTTCGGAAACTTGTGCACTCTGCCACACAATGCCACCTTCAGATGCAGGACATGTGAGGCACCTCTTCACGCATCATCTTGGGAGTATTCTTTTCGGAGCCGATCACGGGAATTCACCACACTACGGCGCTCGGGCACTCACTACTAATTGCCAACACTTAAATGTACAAAACAACTCATCTTGAAGTACAGAACAGCGAGCAGGACAAACATAACTGCTAAGGAAGCCCACGGTGAACGAACGCATTTCGTCTGCTACATGCGGAGAAAAAAAAAAAAAAACAAACGCACGGTCGGGTGTTGCCACGTGACTTCCGCCAGTCTCAATATCCTCTCCACTTCCCCGTGCGGTGCGGGAGTTTCGCTTTCGCTTTCGAACAGTTGCGTTTTTTTGGCTTTATTTAAAAAAAAATACGTGACTGTGTCGCAAAATATTAATTGGGTAATATTTCGACGACATAATAAATCACCTGACAAAAAAGAAAAAAAAAATTTGGGGCTGTCAGTGTCCCTTTAAAAGTGAAGTGTAAACAGATTGGGGGGATCGGTGGCCGTGTGGGCGAGACCACACCAGCTCGGAGCATGGAAAGCGAAAGCTCACGCTGCCAGTTTCAATTAGCATCGTACTGGCGTGCGGTCGGCTATCACTACTGCGTTATGCACGTTAAAGACCCCAGGCTAGCAGTTGTACTGCACTGGCTAAATTTTTGATCTACAGTGGGTAACAATGTCGCCATGTTCTGGCAGACTGAACTCCGGCAGAGTAAACAACTAGCGACTAATAATTTTTTTTTTGTAAACACATTGACGTCTACGTGGGTTAAATGTTTAAATAAAATAAACTTTCTTTCGTTTATCTTAGACGTCAGTGTACTGAGGCCCTGGGACAAAGACGAAAATATTTCCGAATATTACGACTTGCCTTGCTGTCGTACAGGATGAGAAGAGGGCACAGTGCGATCGGCGCCAGGACGGCCAGCACCCTGCGCCAGCATCGCCCCGCCACGGTGGCTGCCCAAGCCAGGATTTTCGGGCAACGTGCCCCGCACCCTCCCATAGCTTCTGCAGTAGCGATGGGCCACCCGGTCCCAGCGGCGAGGGTCATGCGCTGCGGCAAGTCAAGGACGTTCTGCCGCTACCCTCCCAGTGGCCAGCGATTTTCTCGAATCCATGTGGGTCTTGTTAATACTTCGCAGAGGTCTACGAGAAACAGAAATGGATCAGCTGCGGGTTTAGTTAGATTCCCTCTTAGAACGGTCCAAACACGTGTCATTACCCCTCGGCTAATGTCACTGACATAAGAAGAACGGCAAGGAATTCTTTCAGATTTAAAAAGTTGATATTGCTGCGTTGAAAGCATAATTAAAAATTTTGTACAAGATTCACGGCCCCCTCTTTCGATTCAATTCACGATCTCTCGTTTGTGTTTATTTCATAAAGTTAATCCTGGTCTAAAAAAACAACTAATGAGTAAACCAGTCTATGTCTTGGGAAGGAACAGCGGCAAAAAAACTTGGACAAGGGTAAAGAAACACACACGACAGGACGGCGCTGAACAAACAACTGTTGCTTAGTACGCAAAAAAGGAAGGAAGAGTACAAGAAGCATCTTAATCAGAAAAAAAAAAAAGACACCACACACTCGCCAAACAAGCAGCGTATAGTGCCAAGATACGCCATATCAGTGGCTACGTAATGCCCTTCATAGTTGATCGAAGGTACCCGAATTATTTTTCAGCTAAAGCCACTGACGGTTTGCTGACGAATCTCCCGCCAAGTTCAGAAATAAAAAAAAGCCTCGATGATTTCCCTTGTCACTCTGTTTGTATGTTTATCCAAAACAGTGACTTCACTAAAATTAGGCTTGCACTTGCAGTCCCTGCAGTCTAAAGGTAGCAACCCCCTAACAGTGGCCCTCAATGAATACGAATATTCTCTAAGTCTGTCATTCAGACAGCGGCCCGTCTGTCCAACGTACTCATTGCCACACGACGAGGGAATTTTATAAATCACGCCAGACACACATGCCACAAACGGTACTATGTGCTTTTTGGTGCATTTCCTTTTCGACCGCTTTTCGGCGGTAGCACCGACCTTTGCACATATCTGACCAATTTTTTTGTGGGGCAGAAAACAACACAGGGACACCATAGTGACCTGCGACTTGCTTAGGGTTGTGGAATACCCAATGAAAATAGGGCACGCCCACCATTCTCTTTTTGTCGAATTCAGTCTTTATCCTCTCCATCCTTTTAGCTTTTTTCATAAGGGAGCTAGCCACCTCAGTCAAAAACGCAGATTGAAACCCCAACAGCTTCAATCTTAACCTGCCCGCTAAAACTGTCCTTCATCAAATGGACGCAGGACTTTTTTTAGGGCGGACCCGAGAAAAGTGACCGCAATTCTCCTTTTGACCAATTCTGAGTGGCGTGACCTATTGTCCAGGATGGCCTTTTTTGTGTGTGAACTAAATGACCAACAAACACGTTTTTCTTCAAAGCACAACAAAAGGTCAAGAAATTGGAAAACCCCTTCGTTGGGCTCTTCAAACGTAAACCTGAGCCCCCCGCCACAGTTTTCAAAAACTGAAAGTAGTTTCCCAATCATCTAACCTTTCATTGTGCTTTTTTTTTTTTTTTTTTAAGTATTTGTTTGTCGTTTAGTCCAAGCACAAAAAAGGCCATTCTGGACTATTCGCGAGTCCAGCGACCTATAGGGGGCGCCACTTCCGAACAAACATGGCGACTTCGAACAGGTCGGGTCGGATTGGCCGGGCCGGCTGAACGGGAGGCGCATCCAATTTATCAGATTTTCTTGGTTGAATGCCTTATTTTCTAGATGTCTGAACTGCGACGGCTAAGTGCAGCCGGTGCACCTGAGCTGCAAAGCATAGTTTTATTTTCCCGCTGCGGTCTATAATTTTCATATCAAACTTTTGTTTCGGAGATTTCAGTCGAAACCGAAACTATGGGCTCCAGACTTACGGTATTTAGCTCTAATCAGTGCTGAACAGATAGCAACGGCGGGGATGGCTACTGATGGTGCCACCGAGCGCAACTTTCAGCTAGCTCGACTGTCTCAACCATGCGATTTATCTGTCCGCGAAATCGAGCATTCGTGCGTATCCGCATTTAAGAAACAGCTTCAGTCGTAGGATCGGACAAAAGCCCAGGCTGCACGAAAATTACGAAAATTAAGTGAGTGATTCTTGAGCCAAGGAGCATGTTATCTGGCGCCCCACTAAGCAGCTGATGATCGTATTTCAATCCAGGTTTTAGTCTAAATCGCAGACTCATTTTGACGAATATGCTGGTTATGTATGATCCTACGTTATGTCCCACTAAAGCGATATTAGTATATTCTTCAGATTTAAATTTGAACTTAGTTGCATACCTATTAGGTGTACTGCAGAATAAAAGTATTTTATCGAAATTGACGTACTACTTGAACTCGATCAAATGGTTCTAGCCGGCAGCACGGGGACGAACACGGACAAAGTGGGGAGACAGTCTCCATCGGAGATTCACGCAGACCCGACCTGCATCGAACTTGACTTCAAACCCTGAATGGTGTCATCAGTAAATTGTGGACAAATAATATTTTGTGGCCGGACAAACTAAAAAAAAAATATAGGTAGACGTACATTGCGGCTTGTTGCGACGGGAGCATCGTACAATATGTGGAGGCGCGAGAAATGGCAACGTCGTGAGAGATGTCTAACTTTGCGAGACGCGTTCCCGACATTTTGAAAGTGACACTTGCCCTCACTAACCGTATGCAGAGGGCAGGTTTTCCGAAATCAGGTAGTCGCGAAATCGGCCCAACTCTTTCCGTGTGTTCGAGGGGATTTTTCCTTTTTTTTTTTTTTGGCGGGAAGCAGCCAAGAGGAATAGCCAATGCACCGATCGGCGTGGGTGGGTCAATCTGCCGTCTAATCGATCACAACCAAACTCGGGAAAAGCAGCTATCGAACCTTCGCTTTCACTTGACTGCAGTACTGTCCCCTCCAGAAAAATATTAATTGGGTTGTGAGGATGTTTCTACAGCCTAGAACCTGGTCTGCCTCAACGGGCGACGGGTCTCCCAGCTGTAGATGAGAAATTTAGCCAGTGCAGTACAACCGCTAGCCTGGGATCGTTTCCTTCTGTTCCTTCCCAAGATGTTCACTTCAAACCAACCAGTCTACGTCACCTCTCGCCCCGACCATATCTACAAAGTTGGCACAACCACTTGCCACTCAAATTATTTTTTTAATCTATTTCATTCCCCAAAACGTTTCGCGAATGAAAATGCCTTTCCCCGTTCATGGCAACTATCAACGATTTTGCACGTTTAAAGCAAACACTAACAAATTATTATTCATGCGTTTGAGCCGTATTAACCATTTGCTTATTACGTTTGTACTTCTGTGCCCATTCCGCACTGGAATGCTTCGGCTCTGAAGGTACAATAAATAAATAAGTAAATGCCAAACCGTGGTTATTTCTTTTTATTGTTGTTTGGAACGATTTTTCCGGGTTAAAAAATTCGTGCGATTTATGCACGGTTTTACGCACACGTGTTCCCACCTTTACAACTACTGAATAATGTTCAACGTTACAAAAGAAAGGCAAAAAGGCAAAACGATTGCAACTATTACGGAACAACTCGATCCATGTGACTTAATAAAATCAGAGGAAAAAAGAAACAGCTCTAATACCCCATGTCAAAAGTTTCACAACGACTCTTTAAACTAAATTATTCACGAGAAAAAAAAAAAAAAAAAAAGAACGCGAAAGGCCCTAATGTATTTGGGTTGGAAAACTCGCTAGGTGGAGTAAGCTCCTAAAAAGAATACTGCCGCATGTAATGGATCTAATTTTGCGCCCTCTAGTCAACGAATAAAAAGGTAAAAGAAAAAGCTCTAAATTGGCAGATATTTTAGGTGCGCTCTGACATAGCTAGAAGAATGTGTGGGGGACTGGCTCTTATCTTTGAAGCCTGCCGGTGGATCGGCCGGGGATTGTACCGCGGACCGGTGATACCCGGACACCACCCGAGAGACTCGGCTGCGCGGCAGAAGAAACATCCCTCAGTAAAGCGAGAAGAGAGACGTCCTGGGACCAGCTTCCGCAGCGGACGCCAAATTCGTCCGAAGTTGTATTCAAAGTGTATTCATCAGTTAAATAAATTATATATTTTTAGAAACAACATGCAAATCCTAAGACATGCATTTTAATATCAATGAAAAAATCAATGAAATCAATCAATTAAAAAAAAAAAAACACTGGACGCAGTGTTTTTTTTCCTCCGGGCAGAGGCAAGATGATGGCGGAATTCTGATATTTTCCAAAAGATATGGACTCCAAAACGGAAACTTGGTGAAACAACTTGTTAATATTTCCATAAACGTCCTTAGCAATCATTATAAAATCTGCGTTTGCTTAAAGCGCTAGGTGCGGAAAAGCGTAATAGGTTCGATTTACTGCTCTTTTTAAAAGTATCTCCCCCTCCCCACCAAAACAACAACAAAAAAAAGCTTTTTTTTTGCAGAAATCAACTACGCTTTACGGAACGGTCATTCTCCGCCCATATATAGCGCTAGAGCTCAGAACTAGATCCAAAGTAGCAACCCACAAACCGGTATCTTCCTAAAAACTTATAGGAGATTTTCTAAAATATTTAAGGGCAAAATGGCGGCCGGACGAAGTTCTCGAACGCATTGAGCTCTTACAGAAAACGGGCAAAAAATGGGCCCTGTTTTTGCATTAGAAATTTCAGAAAATCACTTATAACTTTTGAAAAAGAAAACGGTTACTGCTGAAACTTTGGCATCACGGTTCGAAGCTCTAGCTTTACATCTGGGCGGATAATAAGCCTTCGTCAATGCATAGTTTATTTTAGCAATTATTTATTTATTTATTTTTATTTATTTATAAATACTACATACTCCAATTAGGAGACATGGTAGGAGTGAAAAAACACTTCAAATATACACAAAACAACAGTCCAACAGCCGACAGTGCCCAAAAATGAACAATGGGCTCTCATGTAAGTACACCACGAAGCGTAAATACAAAGGTCAACCACGCCAATAGAACATAAAGGTACACAAGAAAGAAACAAAAGAATACGCCCTACATATCACAGTCACAGCTCACAAAAATAATACACACTGAGCAAAGGAAAAAAATTACAGGTAGTTGTTTAAGCGATTAACAAATTCTGGCAAGCAGCAAGAATGAACGATTTCCTCGGGTAACTTGTTCCACTCATTGACTGTTCGCGGAAAAAATCAGTACTTAAAGGGGCGGTGCAACGGTTTCGATGTTGTAAGAATTGCCAGTTTGCATTTTTTATATTGTTTATCCAAGCCCAAGTGACCGAAAACGCGTCACCTTTCCCCGAAAAACTGCTATTCTGCTGCGTAATCGCAAGACAAAAAACGAATTATTTGCCGATCTGCAGCCGCCTGTGGTGGCCACGGGAACTAAAATGACAGCGTCTCTGGGGGTACGCGGAAGTCAACAAACCCTGTCCCCCTCCGCTGCTACACTCAACGTCAGCCCCGTGGCGATCCGTCCTTTGTGTCCACCGCGCGCCGCAACCTTCGACGAGGCTAATCCTTTGAAAGTCGACAATCGCGGAGGAAGCGGCTGGGGTCTCTGAAGAGAGGGCCCAAGGGGGAACCACGTGAACCCCCAGAGTACGTCACTCTAAAGTCGACGTGGAGAGTTGAGGCACTTCGACCTTCGATTTTTTTCATTTTTTTTTAATAAGAACTAGCGCTCGCAAAAAAAATGCGGTTTTCGGTTTTTCGTTCCATAGGTGACGCAGATTAATTTCCGCAGTTAATTGGCCAAAGTCTGAAAATCGTTGCACTGCACCTTTAAAAGCATCTATTCTGCAGCTAAACTCGGCGAAGGCTCAGCTATTTTGATTTCTGGAAGGATATCTTGGGACCCCAAGTGGTGTAATGTACAAAGATTTATTCAGGTTTACATGACCGGAACTTGGACTGAACATAAACTTCAATCTGTCCACCTCACGTCTATGCTGCGATGCAGGCAAGCTTGCCTGCTCATAAAGGGCTGAGACTGAGTCAAGACGACCATTTTTGTTAAAAAATAAAACGGAGTTCTCTTTTTTGTACATTTTCAAGTAAGCAAATATTCTGTGCAGTGTAGGGATCCCATATGACCGCAGGATATTCGAGAGTAGAAAGAATAAATGTCTTATAAGCGGTCAGTTTAATATCCACGCTAGCTTGTTTGAAATTTCAACGCAAGTACCATAGTTTTGACAGTCCCTTACGCACTATGTAGTTAACATGAGTATTCCAATGTAAATCGTTGCTAATTAGAACTCCAAGGTACTTATAGGACGAGACTTCTGAAAGGATATGACTCCAATGCGTATTGATAAGTTAGAAGTTTGCGTTTGCGAGTAATGTGCATGTAGACACTTTTTATAGGGTTTCGAAGGCAAGTATTAAGTTGAACTTGGTCATTTACATCACGGACTTCGGTGTACAATATGGCGTCATCGGCAAACAAGCGTAATTTCACAGGAATGTTACGAGTAATGTCATTAATGGAAATCAAGAATAAGAGGGGTCCAAGGACGGAACCTTGCGGAACGCCTGATATTACGGAAGCATCTGAAGATCGAGAACCGACAATTTGAACAAACTGGGATCGTGAATATAGGTAGCCTCGTAGCCTGTTAATAATATCTCTCAAGATATTATTTCTCAAGATGGACTGTAATTTTACAAACAACTTAATGTGAGACACCTTGTCAAAAGCTTTAGATAGATCAAGAAATATTACATCAATCTGCCCGGTACGGTTAAGAGAGGTACTAAATTCATGAATTGTTTCAATAAGCTGGGTCGTGGTTGACAGACCTTTACGAAAGCCATGTTGGTTGGGACAAGAAAAAAAGGTTGAGCTCCAAGTGGCTTATGATGTGTTTAAAAATAATCTGTTCCATTAGCTTCGAACACGAACATAAAATAAAAAAAATGGCCTGTAATTGCTAACAAGTTGGCGGGGTCCATCTTTAAGAATGGGAATGACTTTGGCTGACTTCCAGTCATGTGGCAACTTTCCTGAGGACAATGATTGTTCACAAAGTTTATATAGTTTATGTAAAAACTTTGCACACCACTCAGCGTAGCGGACAAAAAAAAAAAGTCTTGGGAATGCTGTCGACCCCACCACCCTTTTTAGTATCAAGGTTTAGAAGATTAGATAAGACGCCTTCGTAAGAAATGTTAATATCTGGCATGGGGTCAAAGCTGACGGCATCTGTCATACAGGGCGAATCACCATTGTCAATGGTAAAAACTGTCGAGAAGTAATCATTAAAGCATTCCGCGATTACGCCGGGATCATTGACGGTAATATCAAATATGGAAAGAGAGTGACGGAGTGTTTTTTCGGTGATAGGTATCTCCAAAATGTTGCTGGTGATGACTTGAGGAAGTTGTGCAAAGTAACGCTGAAAAATTTTTCTTTTTCGTTTGATATCATGACTTTCAGTCTGTCATTTAAATCTGCAACAGGCGCCGACTTTTTTTTTAATAGCTTAATTTGTCTAGTCAAGTGCAAAATTTCGCGGTTATTCCACGGGTTACGTTTTCTAGACACAACCGTAAGCGTCGGCACAAATGTATGTAGACAGTGATGAATAGTGTTCTTGAAGAAGAGCCACTATTCATCACTACTATAGTTATTCGTAAAGCACATATTTTCAAAAGAGTCAAAGGCCAGTTCAAGTATATCAAGGACATATTCATCACTCGCTTTCGAAAAGTCGCAAACATAATGCTGCACCCGAGCCGGCACAGGTGCGGCTCTCTTGTTAGGACAGATGCACACAAAATAACAATTAGGTGGTCCGAAATATCCTTCAGTACACGGACGTCATATTCGCAGGATGCAATCGGCTCGGAAACAAAAATAAGGTCAAGCAGGGATGATGCAGTTTCCTGTACAGGTGTAAACTCTATAACAACTTGTTGAAGGTTGCAACTAAACGCCATATCAACAAGTATATCAGAACTAGAACAATTGGTGTCTTGAGATAAGAGGCAAGACCAGTCAATCAGGGGCAAATTGAAGTCTCCAGCAATTATTAGGTGAATATTCTTTTTTTGTTGAGGGTGGACACGTAGTCAATTAAAACTGTAAGGACAGCGTCACTATTGTTAGGGGGGGGGTGGTATATGACACCTATAATAAGTGCTGGAGAGTACGATGTGACCCTAATCCAGTGTGACTCCGCGCCTGGAACGTCATCCAGGAGCTCAAATTCCTTCCTAATGATTGCAAAGCCAGGAGGTACAATTTCAGAGTCATTTATTCTATCATTCAGCCATGTTTCGGTTATTGCTACAAAGTCCGGGTCGTGTGCATATATAGTAGCTTCCAGAGCGTCGACTTAGTTAACAATACTGCGAGCGTTTATGTTCAGAAGCCTTATAGTAGAATTTTTCGATGGTTGAAGTCAATCCGATGCAGGTTGTAGCGCTGGGGGGGTCGAAGGCCGATTGAGACGCACGCGGCTTTGCAAGTTGTTGTCCCACTGATATGTTACATTATTTATCTTTAACTTGTTGTATGAAATGATTACTTTATCACCCCTATCTCTCTGAGCCTGCGAGCTGTCCCATAGCTTTTTGCGTATTTGACGTAACTCGTAAGAGTAGTCTTCATTAATGAAAACGCCCGTCCCCTTTAGTTTTTTAGCATTACTGAGAATGCTCATTTTCTTGTAATCTCTGAATCTCATTATCACGGGTCTTGGTTTGGTTCCTTTATTGCGTCCTAGTCTATGGATCCTCTCGACAGTAGAAACGTCAACCTGAAGCTTGGTATAAAATATATTCGTGCAAACGTTTTCATTAAACTGATCTGCTGTTTCATTGACAACACCATTTATTAGAAAAAAAAAAACACTGTAAATTACCCAAAAAAACGCTGTCATGGAAAAAGAGAGAGGAGAGGCGGAGAAAGAGGATGCCCGAAGCGTCCTCTCGGTGGCGCAACCACAGCGCGAGCGATCAAATCCGAAGACACTCCCGTTCTTTATTTTTTATTATTTCTTTTGGTGGGAAGGGGGGAGGGGAGGTGAAATATGACGTTGACCTCAAAACTCAAAAACTCAAAACTCTTTATTTCTCTCCGTTTGGAGAGGGGAGACAGAGAAAAAAGCAACTCAGTTGTTGCTTGACGAGCCTCTGCCTCCCCACAGCAGCGAAAGAGGACAGCATGTACATACACAGAAAGTTTTTTACACCATCACACTTATAGCACAAAAATAAACTATAATAAACAACATTAGATGGGGGAGGGGGGAAGAGGGAAAAGTAATCGATTTAGCCAAGTATTACAAATTCCAGGGGCACTCTCTCACAAACATGGAACGTACATTTTTTATAGTTTCATTCAAAACTTCCACATTCAACTCACTCAGGCGATTTAAAAAACGAGGTACTATATATTTTAACGTCTGATTACCGTAGTTCGTTCTGGAGTGCGGCACTAACCATGTGTCTGCAGACCTAGTTTCATAGGTAACCTCCCTCATCCTAAGGTTGGAAATAGACATGAATATATTTTCTTTTTGGCAAAAGGATCTTTTCAATGCAAGAAAAAGTTTATAATAATACTGATTAGGAATCTGTACAATATTCAACTTACTAAATAATGGACTAGAATGACTATTATACTCAGTATTACATATAATACTACATCCTTCCTCTCTTGCTCCGTGCAACAATCGCCACCACCGCGTTCAAAAAAAAAACGAAAAAAAAAAAGATGGAAGACGTTACAATTTTCTGTAATGCCGAATAAGAGCGCAGCTCTTGAGCAGGAGGAGGGAAGGGTACAGAGAGGACGGTCACGTGATGTCACGGGGGTAAAATTTCCCCTCTAAATTTAGCAGAAAAAGTTCGCGCCAAATTTAGCGGAAAAATTTCCCGCTATGTTTAGCGAAAATATCTTCACCGCTAAATTTAGCGAAAAGTTTCCCACCAAAGGTAGCTGAAAAATTTTGCCCTCGTGACGTCACACGTGACGCCACGTGTAACGTCATTATGGGAAACGTCCCATAATGCAGCACACGGTTACACTGACGGCGACGGCGCTCAAGCCGGAAACGGCCGCCTAAGAGCCACGCTCTAGAAAGAAATACAAATGCGTTTTGGGGAGAGGCCGCTAGGTCCGCTGGAGCTCATGACAGATAACCCCCTGCGATACCATTGTGTTCACCGGTCTGCCGCTTCTCTCTCTTTTCAGGCGACCGGGCACTCTGTTGTTCCGTGGCCGATTTAACGTGCTTTCCTGTACATAGGAGGCTATGGCACGCTGCAGTGCTGCCCCGGTGTCTTACTCATCTGTTTCGGTGCAGGTCTGATAGCCTTACGTGTTGTCGAGGTGAATCTATGTTCATAGAAGCTCCCGACGGTTCTTATCACTTCGGTTATAATGATCTAAGTTGATAAGATTAAACGCACGGAGAAACAAAGAGAGTGGGAGACGTGAGCGCGCAAGGACGTCAGCAAGCTGAGCCCTGACAGGAATGATTAGCGGGTAAGCCAGCTGCATTTGTCTCTACCTGCTGTGTAAACGCATTCAAACGCGAACGCCAAACGATGAACGCCGGCGTCCGGCAATCGAATGCATTCGAACAGCGACTAGAGACAAAGGCTTTCCCTCTTGTCACTAATCACTCCAACCAAAGCTCGCGTTCTGACGTGCCAGCGCACTTTTGTCTCTTCTTCTTCCTCGGTTTCTCGTCGAATAAATATTCGATGTTTGAGGGAACCACTTGCTGCATAAATACTGGGATCTAAGCCTACATATAAGTAAGAAACTAGAGATCTCGGACATCACTTTCCACCGGTTTCTTTGGAGCGTAACACGTATATCTTCTAACAAAACAAACCGAAAATATATTTGGAGAAATAAAGGCAAATCATTCTTACTATTCAGTGGCCTTTGGAGCTCACCTGCGGTCAGCGTTGATCTGGGATGGGACGCTTTTGAACGCACTATCTGGCGGCTGCCGCCGGAAGTCCCTCACCCCGCGTGTGACAGACTTTGCGCCCGCGAGCAACCGCCGGCCAAAGGCGTCCCGTGCGAAGATAGGGAAGCCCCCGTGAACGTCAGATAACACCTTACAGAAGGTGATCGAGGGGCCAAGAGACACAGCGGCGCTGATAGCGATAACGAGACCGTTGCGCTGGATTTGCTACGTCACCTTTTTGGAGGCCAAAGCCGACACCACCTAGTAGAACAAGTCAAGGCCTGCGAACACCCTCCTCTTCCTCCGTGGAACGTCAGCTAAGTTGGATGGCGCCAACGCAGCAATTGGACCCGAGCCCGATGCCAAGCGTCCTTCGAAGCGTTGATCGGACGCGAGGCCCAGCCGAACGATGACGCAGCACTCGCGTCGAATCTGTGCCACGCGCAGGCCACCAGCAGGTGACGCGAAAAATCGAGCGCAACGGCCTTGTTCTGCAGAGGTGTTGCGCTGAACCGGACATAAACGTGGGCGAGCTAGACTGAGCGCTGACAGGCGCCATAAAAGATGGAAGCGGCGAAGTGACCCTCAACCATAAAGCTTATTGCATGGGCGACCCTTGGTGTGTGTCGTTTGTTTGGTACTTATCGTCGCGTCTGTCGCATTGTTAGCCGAGGCAGAACGAGACGCAAATACGGGAAGTGGTTATGGTAACGCAGATAGGCGTTCGGTGTTACGTCGCGTGCAAGGGGATAATAACTTCCGATATATCGTGCCTAAAAGAAAGTTTGGCTCGGTTTATTCGATGTAAGGGCAAAGGCTAATGATCACTTTGTGCAATTGAGCGTCTCTAGATTACGGGGTGTACATTTATTTTGTCAGCACTGTTTACGGAATTCTTTGTTTACCCTCGTCCCCGTAAATAACATGTCCGATATGGAAGAAAAGATCTACAACAACGGGGCAGACAAATAAGTAAAAAGATAAAAGAGGATGCCTAAACGTTGCGTTTAAAACAAGAACACCTCGCTGTGGCGTACCGGAAGCTTTCCCATTAAAGCCCTTGTCGCGCAGCTAACACATCATACAAAAGACAGTCAGCAGACGTTTTCTGAGGCGTGCTTCTTCGTGCCAGATTGGCCATACAGAAACTGAGACACCTTCGCGCATAAATATGCGCATGAAGCTCGCATGCTTCGAAGATGCTTGAAGCGCGACCGCAAATAATTCTGTCATCGAGCCTTCAGTGAACGCCGTGGTATTTGTATTATGTATGAGTAGCGTAACCGGGGCTCAGAGATGGCGACGGCAGCGTAGAAACAAAGAGGTAGGAAGCTTCTGTAGGACGCGACCAGGGGTGAAGCCAGAAGTGTGGAGGGACACGTCCCCAACAATGACCACAGTTGTTTTGGTCATCCTTGGGAGCGTGTCCCTCCACACTTCTGGCTCCACCTCTGGTGGCGTCCTCCAGAAGCTTCCTACCTCCATGGTAGGAACGCTCTGAAGTTCTCGAGATATTTGGTTCATCTTTGGCACGAAGGTAATTTTGGCGATACAAGAAGTGTGCGCTTGAAAACGCGATAACATCGGCAATCAATTCGAAGGCAGTGACGTCACTTCGTGACACGTTGCGTACAACCAACGTTACTAGATTACCTCAGTTGTGGAACTCCCACAGTGGGGGGTACCCCCCCCCCCCCCCTCACTCACTTCAATCCGCCTGCCGTCGTTCGAAGCGACATTTATATTTTCATTTCATAACTGTGTGTTCCAAGAGCACAGCTCAAGCGCCAAATGGCGATCACAACGCCACCATTTCTCCCGCAGCTGTCACTCGAGGAACTGCACGTGACATCTATTTTGGCTTCAATCGGCCATTTCGGAGCCGAAACAGATACGGTGAAGGGGTTACAGGGGTGCCAGCCCCGCCTCCCCAGCGGACGCACCGCGATATATCATCGAAGTTAAGATGCGCCTAGGCCGGGACACGCTACCTGAAATCACCGCTGAGGCATGGTTGTATAAAAACAATATTAATTGTGCTGCAAAACCTTGCAAACTAAAAATTTTAGAAAACATCACGCGCCCCTCATTTTGTACTAACTCCAATAAAAGTTACTGCAAAAAGAGTTTTTTTCCGTTGGTTTTTAGGTTTCTAGTAACGTTGAAACGAACGTATCCCGATTCAGTTACCAAAGCAGCCGTCCGGCGGCGCGTCGAGCGACGCCGGGCGAGCCGTGGTGAGTGAGGGGTGGCACTGTTCGCGCATGCAGCGTCTATGAGCAAATCCGTAACTGAGCTAATTTAATAACGTTGCGTACAACTGAATGAGCGCATGAACAATGGCTTACGCTTCAAGATAAGCAAAACAGATAAATGACGGTGTAGAAGTGCTTCTCGGTCATTGCGTTTGTTGAATGTCAATTGTAGAAGCGTCCTTAACAAGACCACAGAGTTGGAAGGAATTTTGCTCTTTCATGATCCTGATATCGCCGTTCTGACTGAGACTTGGTTAAATGCTACGATATATGACAGCGAATTTGTCCCTGTTGGCTACAGTGCACTCAGGAAAGACGTACCGTGGTAGTAAGGGTGGTGGTGTGTGTACTCTTTTTAAGAGCTTCCTAAATATAGTGAGCATGCCTGAAATACCTGATACCGAGTGTATTTTTTGCAAAGCGTACGATGGTAAATGTAAATACATTATTGGGGCATTTTATAGACCCCCTGGATCTTCTACGGCTGTTCTTGATAATTTATAAATGTATCTCGATACACATGTGAAGCCGGGCGATCGAGTTATTTTGGTAGGAGATTTTAATTTGCCAAACGTTGACTGGTCAAATTTTTCACTGAAACATCAAAATGATAACTTAGGGGAAGCAATGTTAGACATGGCCTTTAAATTTGACTTACTGCAAGTCGTCGAGGATTTCACAAGAATCCAAGGAAACTCTGCATCTATACTTGACCTTGTTTTTGTAAGCGGTACAATTTCGTCTAAATCTAGGTGTGAAGTAATCCCTGGTATTTCTGATCACAAAGCAGTATTGTTAACCTTAGAAGATGTTTCTGTAAACAGAAAAACCAAGTCGAAGTGTTATCCAAATTTTTCTCGTGCAGATGATGTCTCTATTATAGACATGCTTTCATTTAATTTAGACGATTTCGTAAACAGTACTGGTGATGTAAATGATCTTTGGAATTTGTTTAAAATTATAGTAAGTGAATGTATTGACCGTTTTAGTGCCAGTAATTGTGAAAAAGCAGAATTAAAAGAACTCCTGGATTTCCAGAAGTGCACTTACAGTTAATAAGACAATTGAAAAGTTTGAAAAAGAAAATGAAAACAAGCGCCGACTCGTTTGACCTGACTGAAATATTTCTTGATCTTTCTTTGCAACTTAAAACCCAAGTTACAGTGGATAAAAGTCGGTATTTCGGCGAATCTTTGCCACACTTCATATGTACTTCACCGGAGAAATTGTGGCGATTAATATCTCCACATTCCAGGGATTGTGATGTTTTCGAAATTGGTGGTAACTTAACCCATGACGAAAAAATAATTTCAAACGCATTTAATAAACATTTTAAATCGGTGTTTACACGAGACGACGATGTGTTACCAAATTATGACGCTGACTATCCACCTATGCCTGGTATTGTAATTAGTGAATGTGGTATATTGAATATGCTTTTGAAATTGGATGTAAAAAAATCCCCTGGGCCTGATGATATCCCCAATGCATTTTTATCTAGGTATGCTGAATTGGTCTCAAAATATTTGTTTGTTCTGTTTTCACGATCGCTGTCCGAAGGTCAGGTTCCAGACGACTGGAGAACGGCCAGAGTCAAACCACTTCATAAGAATGGAAACAAGCACTGCATTCAAAATTACTGTCCACTTTCATTGACTTCCACTGCCTGTAAACTTCTTGAACATATAATATATAATCATTTATCAAAATTCCTAGACGAACACAACATCTTGACTAAAAATCAGCATAGATTTCGAAAAGGTTTTTCAACATGTACTCAATTAATTGAGACTGTTCACGATGTCTCCTGGGCAATAAACAATGGAAAACAAATTGATGCCATTTTTATGGATTTTTCAAAGGCGTTCGATAAGGTCTCTCACAAAAAGTTGCGATACAAATTAGAAAAAATATGTAAGAACACAGAGTTAGTTAAATGAATTTCAGCATACCTTTCAAATCGTCGACAATTTGTAGTTTATGGTGAATATTGCTCTGAACGATTTTCTGTTGACTCTGGCGTTCCCCAGGGCTCTGTGCTCGGACCTCTCCTTTTCTTGTTGTTTATTAATGATATAGTAGAAGATGTTCCGGTAAAAATCAGGTTATACGCTGATGATTGTATAATTTACTCAGAAATAGCTAGCACTTCCGATCAACTTTTGTTAAATAGAGCTTTTCAAAAATTCACGGAATGGTGTACGAATTGGCAAATGACTATTAACTTTGAAAAAACGGTTTTGATGAGAATTACTCACAAAAGAAATCCTTTGAAATTTGTTTACAATACTAATAATATTCTTCTATCAGAAGTAACACAATACAAATACCTTGGACTCTGGATTACTCATAATCTTACTTGGACAAAACAGATTGATTACGTAACATCAAATGCTCTTCGAAAGTTATTCTTTCTTAGAAGCACGCTAAGACGTTCTACCCCTTCCTTGCGTCTTCTAACATATAAAGCCATAGTCTTGCCAACATTAGATTGCGCGGCTATCATTTGGGATCCCTTCACCAAACTAAATATTAACAAGCTCGATCGTGTGCAGAAAAAGGCAGCTCGCTACATTTAGAATAGCTTTGGTCGTACCTCTATAACCGAACTTTTAACCAGAGCTAACTTAAAGTCATTATCTCTCAGAAATCGGCATTCTCGACTAAAAGTTTTGTATCAATTAATAAATGGACATTATAGGATAGATCTTTCTCACTTAATAAACTTCTCATCAGGCTACGCTACTCGACAGAGGCATGCGCTAACAATAACTCCTTTTCGATCGCATAATAATTGCTTCAAGTACTCTTTTTTTCCGCGAACGGAGACTGATTGGAATAGCCTTTCTGAAAGTGTTGTTATGCAGCCATCATTGTCTTTATTTGAATCCCTTCTCAATTAGTTTTGTCCCTCTGAAAAATATTTGTCCTCTGAACAATATTTGTTCTTTTGTTTCTGCGACTTGTTTGCTATTTTGTATGCCTGCATCTCTTGTGAATCAAGTGTACCCACCTGCTAAAATCCCTTTCAGGGATTGCAGTCTCAATAAATATAAATAAATAAATAATTAATGGCGGAAGCCTCTTGCCCAGATTGGGTGCACGTGTGCGTGCGCGCGTTGTCGATTGGTCATGAGGATTGTGAGCGGAGACGCTTGCAGACGATCGACACATTCATCTCCTGCTAGCAGCTTTTATTGAAAACGCGGCCCTAAACCCCGTGACCCCGATCGAACAGCTGGAAACACTTTCAAATCTGCTAACACTAAATAGGGTTTCGGGAGTGACGTCAGCTACACTGGAAATACGTACGGCAGCCCAATATGTCGGCAACGAGATGTTCAGAGGACTGAGATGATTAAGGTATTCGCCATACGATGCAACGTGTGCAGGGTCACGTGCGCGTGTCGCACAGAGCATACATCAAGCGAGAAACTACACCACTTTGGTTTTTAATCTGATAGGGCAGCGGAAGTACTAGCTTGACGAATCAGTCACCTGGCTTTAATTGCCCAATCCAACTCTCTTCGCGTGGGTATGTTCAGAAACTCAGTCACGTGGTGCAAGATGAACGGCAGGCATTCGCTTTGCCTTACCTCGATTAAATCGCAAGCTATGAGCGATGATTTCGTCCCGTTTTTCAGATCGTCTTCGGATTCTGGTCGTTCTTAAGCCTGTAACGGACTCGGTAACTGTTGACATGACAGCGCCTCGCGAATGCTAGTTGCTTGTCTTGCCCAGATTTCGCGCAAGAACGAAGACAGGGAATTTGAAGACATAGGCCACGCATAATTGCGTGGCCAACTCGCTCAAAAGCTCAAAAGCCAAACACTTGTCTCTTTAGGTTTTCGCCAAAGAACAACACGTGTGCCTGTTCCTGTCTTGTACAGCGGATGTAATAGAATATACCTTTCATGAATTATGCGGTGCCCCCAGCGTCTGCTTTACGAATTGCGAAGTCCATATGTACGGCACGTGAAATTGTGCAACAAGCGAAGACGAAGTTAACTTTGGTTTATCAGATCGTGATTTCACAACGCAGAAAAGGCAGAAGGAAAGCAAAACAGAGTAATTTGATGACCTTCTTTTCCGTTAAAGAGCATAAAGAGGGTGCTGGGCATTCCCATGCAGGCCAGCACCGAGCGACTCATGCAGCTAGGGGTTCACAACACCCTGGAAGAGATCATCGAGGCACAGGAAACTGCCCAGGTAGCTCGGCTGTCGTCTTCGCCGGCCGGAAGGAAGATTTTGGCCGTACTCGGCCTCAACCCCACGCTCGTTGCGGAGCGGCGACATCAGTTCTCTGACGCCCAAAGGGCCAGCATTCAGACCTCTCCATTTCCTTGTAACGTTCATCCGCAGCACAATGTTGGCCGGCGCAGGGCCAGGGCAGTCGCGGTTCTCAGACACGTTAGGAACGAACCTCGCTCGGCTTGCTTCGTAGATGCCGCACAGTATGGCCGCTGGTCCAGGTTCGCTGCCGTTGCCATCGATCACAAGGGTTCGATCCTCGATTCCGCATCTTTCAAAGATTCTACTCCCTCAAAAGCCGAGCAGGTGGCCACAGCTCTCGCCCTCCTGGACGATAGTAGATCGCACATCTACACAGACCCTAGATCGGCGGTTCGGGTTTTTGCTCCTGGCTTGATTTCCGACGAAGCCTCTAAAATTTTTGGCAATAAGATTATCTCCCCGCACACCATTACTTGGTTTCTGGCACATCTAGATTCTCAGCTAGATTTCCTTATCAACCTCGACAATACTGCTAACTCTCGGCCGCGCGCTCTAGCCCTCCGCGCCGGGAAGGACGCCGATCTGCAGAATGGCTTCAAGGAATTTAAAGACATCTCATTTACCTTTTACGAAGTCACCAAGCACTATCAAATGGGCAGGCTGATTTTTCCGCCCCCGCACGGTAAACTCTGCAGACCTCAGGCAATCACACTCAGAATGTTGCAGACTAGATCATATCCCAGTTTAGCTTTCTTCAGCATCATTGCTCCGGATACCTTCAAGTCTACCTGCCCAGACTGCGGGTCGGTTAGCCGCTTCGATCACATGCTCTGGCGGTGCCCCTCGTTACGGGGGCCCAATAAAGTCACCGAGGACGAGTGGAGCTCTGCCATCACGAGTTCCGAGCTTCTCCCACAACTCCGGGCTGTACAGAGAGCCCACGATGCGGCGGTGAGGCAAGGCCTCCCCGTCCCCACGTGGGAGCGGCCCGCGGTGCTGCTCTAAGGGCGGCGCTTCTCAGCACCTCGATAAAGCTCTTTGTTTGTCTGTCTTTTCTGTTCACGTAATATTTGTGTGTTTTCCGAGCTCATAACGAAGAGGAAGAAAGAATTGTGGTGCTACCAGAATATGCGAAGCGTTCTAGCCGGCACGAGCGTACATTCGAACCACGACGGTCGTGGTCCGAACAACCTCAGAGCAAGGTATCATGGAATTTTTCGGTAAGGTCTATTAAAGTCACTGAATACTGGTTGTGACGTACTGAATTCTACTGACATGTGATTTGTGATAGAAGCTACGTCGGACAGACTGGACGGTGCGTTATTGATCGCCTTCGAAAACATCACCGCTGTTCACAAGACAGTGGGGTTCATCTTTCTGTGCATTGCAGACGCCTTAATTAATTCAGTTGATGAAATATAAATTAAAAATGAGCGAGCTAAAATTGCTGTGTACAAAAATTTCATTGAAAAAAAAACGACGAAAGCACATATGTATGTTTGAAGCATATAGACATTTTAAACACGCCCCAGATTGGGCAGCCATTTCGGACCTTCCGTTGTCTTACCGAGATGCCGAGCCACTCAAGCGGGCGCTGACGAGCCTCCACAAAGATATAGGCTGGGGAGAAGGACACTGTAGCACCTCAAGTGGCAGTAGCCTGTCCTGCTGTGGCAATGAAGTGAAGCGAATGGAGTAAGAGGGAACAAAAACTGAAGGTTGGTTATGGCGGTGCCCATCTATAGCTGCCTGAAATCGTCTAATGATTTGGTCTTGGCTCACCTAAAAATTTAATGACTCAAAAAAAAAAAACACGCTGAAAGATGTTTTTTATTATACCCAATATTTGCGACACAAGCAGTACAAATTGCTTGTAAAGCTCAAATGTATTACTTTTTTATTATTTTTCATTGTATTTATTTCGCTCGTTAGTCGTATTGGGGGAGCAAGCGAGAAATGCAAGCATGTCACGCTGCGTATTGAAAATCCTGTAGACGCTTTGAGGTCGATGTGCATGGGCGCCGCCGTAACCGACCTTCAGTTTTTGTTTCCTCTTATTCTGTTCGCTTCACTTTACCACTGCCACAGCAGGACACGATGTTGCAACTTTAGGTTCTTCTACACTTTGATCTTAGCCAAAAGGCCGAGAAGCGATACTTTAGGTGCTACTGTGTCCTTCTGCCCAGGATATGCCTTCGTGGAGGCTCGTGAGCACCTGCTTCTGTGGCTCGGCATCCCGGTGAGAAGAGAAAGGCCGGCAATGGCGGCTCAATCTGGCGCGTGTTGAAAGCATCTATTCTCTAAGCCGGCAGCTCGAGTATGGCTGCGCTCGTGTCCCCGGACACGCTATTCTAGGGGGTATTAATTGAACGCCATATTTGAGGGCGATATTCAGAGCGCAAGCTCAGACAGTGCTCAAATTAATAGGCTGCTAAGACCGTCTATCTTTATGGTGCAAAATGCACGGTGCAAATGTTTTGAAAAAAAATCTCGGTAATTATTAATGTTTTGTGATAATAGCACAGTGATTTTTATCGTAAGGAGTGGGAACACTGCGGTGAGTACCCAATTTATGAAAGGATGATTGCTCTTGTAAACTTAACATACATATGTCAAGAGTAACACTGAATTACTTACTAAATGTCTAGATTAAATTAATTATTCCAATTGCCCTAGAAAGAAAAATAATTGGGAGATGCGTGTATTGAAATATCTGACTTGATATCACATTCCTCGAAAAGGGCTGACGGCCTAGATTTTGATATGGCACCTTCTTGTAGTCGGCGTCCTTAATGTTTATATTTCGTCGCCAGCTGAGAAATCAGTCGATCTCAAAACCTCCCCAGACAACGCACGGGTTCCCAAATATGAAATGATGGTCGAATGCCTGAAAAAAGTCCACCAATGTACACCTCGACAGGTTTTCTGAAATATGGCTTATTTCAGAGGATTTGCCATAGTAGCTGCTTGTAGATGAGGGTCTGAAACTTTGTATGTCGTAACCAGTTCAGCTCTTTGTCGGCGTCGAAAAGTTCCTAAATGAGGCACGCGTGCCATAATAAAAAAATATTAACGAATTCGTAAAGAGGAACAAATAATTGCCACTTTGGGACCGGTTTTCCAAAAGGAACTAATTTTGAAATATTTTCCACAGCACCAGGATGTGCTTTAAGGCTTTAAATTTTATATTTCACATTTAGTGGGGAAACTGCCTTGTCCTCATAAAGTTCTATGGCGAGGCGCGTGTGCCAAAATTTCAAAAGATGAACGAATCTGTGAAAACGACCGAATGATCCCCACTTTGAGACCAGTTTTCTCAAAAAGGACTCATTTTGAAGTTGTGACGTACAGAAACGTCCCTTCTTTTCCCCGGCTCCAGGGTTACCATGTCGGTATTGAACCAGCTCGCCTGCACCCTTGCTTTAGTTACATTATGAAGTATTTGCAACAATACCAGGATGTGCTCAAGGGCTCTACATTTTATATTCCGCCTTTAGTTCAAAATGACTGTATTAAAAAAAAAAAAAAAAAATCCCTGGAAAGGCGCGTGTGCCCAAATTTCAAAAGATGAACGAATCTGTGAAAACGACCGAATGATCCCCACTTTGAGACCAGTTTTCTCAAAAAGGACTCATTTTGAAGTTGTGACGTACAGAAACGTCCCTTCTTTTCCCCGGCTCCAGGGTTGCCATGTAGGTATTGAACCAGCTCGCCTGCACCCTTGCTTTAGTTACATTATGAAGTATTTGCAACAATACCAGGATGTGCTCAAGGGCTCTACATTTTATATTCCGCCTTTAGTTCAAAATGACTGTATTAAAAAAAAAAAAAAAAAACTCCCTGGAAAGGCGCGTGTGCCCAAATTTCAAAAGATGAACGAATGCGTAAAAACAGCCGAACCATCCCCAATTTGAGGCCAGTTGTTTAAAAAAGGATTCATCTTCGGGTATTCGCTATAGTTTTCTTGGGTGTGCTTGAGAGCTTTATATTTTATATTTCGTCTTTAGTTGGGGACTTAAATGCCCTCAAAAAGTTCCTGGATGAGGTGCATGCGCCAGAATTTCAAAAGATGAACGAAGGCGGAAAAACGGCCACACCATTCCCACTTTGAGACACGTTTTCTAAAAGAAGACTCCTTTTAAAGTATTTGCCATAGTACCAGGAAGGGCCCAGGGCTCGATATTTTATATTCCGTTTTTTTTTTTTTAATAAAGTGCCCTGGCAGGCGCAGGTGCCCAAACTTCAAAAGGTGAACGAATGAATAAAAACCGTCAAACCAACCACACTTTGAGACCGACTTTCTCAGAAACTATTAATTTTGAAGCATTTGCGCTAGCACCGGAACATCCTCGAGGGCTCTAAATTTTATATTCAACCTTTAGTTAGGAAGTGGATTGTTCCCAGAAAGGTCCCTGGCGAGGCGCGCTTGCCCAAATTTCAAAATATAAACGAATGTGTAAAAACAGCTGAACCATCCCCTCTTTGAGGCCGGTTTTTTTTTTCAGAAAGGATTCTTTTGAAGTAATTGCCATAGTACGAGGATGTACTTAAAGGCTCTATATTTTATATTCCGTCTTCAGTTGGGGGCTTAAATATTCTCAGAAAGTTCCCTGGCGAGGCGCGAGTGCCCCAAAATTCAAAAGGTCAACGAATGCGTAGAAACAGCCGAACCATCCCAACTTCGAGACAGGTTTTCTCAAAAAGAACTTATTTTAAAGTATTTTAAATAGTACCATGAGGAGATCGAGGGTTCAACGTATTATATTCCGCCTTTAGATGAACACTGGTGTGTCATCAAAAAGTTCCTTGGCGAGGCGCGTGGGCCAAAAATTCAAAAGCGGAAGGAACGCTTAGAAACGACCGAACCATCCTCACTTTGAGACGATGCTACTGGGTATGAGCTTAGTTTTGATGATTTGGCACGATGGACGAGGACGAGAAAATTATTATCCATGTTTTCGTACAGCAGACCTTACGCATGTTGTACAAGTGGTAACTTTACCGCCCCACCGCGTTTCCCACGTTGCATCATTGTTTCAAACAAATTACTGATTTAGTGCTTTTCGATGGCGCTCAGCTCGTTTCTAATTCAAACAATATGCTTACTTTTACTAATTAAAACTATTCAACAAATTATAGTTAATTAACCAACTCATCGTCACGATTAGCGCCATATATATTGTATTCTGGCCGTATAACTTACGTGATTATACTGCATTAGTGTTACCTTAACGAATTTTTAAGACACGATGCGAAAATCCTAAAAAAAGCACCCTGTCTACATCATATGAATGTAATACATTCATTATTGTTGTACATACGGACGTGGTGTAAAGGCCTCATAAGCGACAGTTTTTATACTTCGTCCAGCTTCAGTCCAGACGCAGCCGACGCTTCGAGCTAATGGTATCAATCGAGCAGCGTCGAAAGGGCAATTCACTAGACTTTTACTGTTTATGATTGGTTCTGCGATGATAGAACACGAACATACACGCCACAAACACTATGATGGTTGTCTTTTTGTGCTGGGCCCCATTATCTCGAAGTATCGGAGTACAGGAGATAATTCCTCGTGAGTGACGGAGTTGGTAACGCGTGCAACTTTGACGCAGAGGAATTGGGTTCAAATCCTTCTCGGCCCGGATCCTGATCTTATTCATTCCGTACTCTTCTAAGAAATCCCAGCCCATCCTCGACTGTCATCCGGGTGTTCTTTTTCAGAACATTCCTCAACGCGCTGCGTCGGGTCAGTCACCCTTCAGCCGCCGACGAAAGATACGTGGCACCTTTTTCTACATGTTTGTAGGCCCAATTTCACCTCAATAAAGTTTATTTTATTTTTAGTTCAATATAGCTTTTTATATTGGTGATAACATTGCACCTAACGAAAAGTGTGTATACATACACGCGTAAACAATCGAGTGCCTGAAATACATAAGCTAACAATCCATCGCTAGATACGTCCTGTACGGAATAAACCACTTTTATACCCTATACTCTCCCACAACAGAGTTATACCTGAAGGTACCAAAATATATAGCACTCCAAGTCAACAATAGAAATGCGTGCGATGAATTCCGTGAAGTCGTTTAGAAGCTCCGATGTTCTTCCTTTGATCGCAGTATCACTATGAAACGGTAACGGAGAACGATAAAGTTATCAATATGTTGCAACCTCAAGACACTCATTTTCTCATATTTTTTTTTAAATCTTTTATGTTACTGTCTTTTTTTTTTTACTTCACTCGGCACACACTCCGCTTTGGCGGGAATTTGTTCATGGCGTAAAAGTTAAAGGTGAATACGACACATGGAGGCAGATAAGTGAACTACTTGTAGAAGCGCCAGTCGGAAATTTCTGGCCATGAAGGTTAATTTCAAATAAAATGATCCGGACTTACTTTGAAGGCATTATCTTCACAATGTTTTGTGATGTCGCAGTGTTAACACAGACTCTGAGCTTCGACGATCCCGTGTCCAAGAGCGCGCTCGCATTGTCCCCGAGAGACCGCAAATTTCTTTCAAGTACGGGTCAGATAGGCACACAAGCGTTGTACATACATTGCAACTGCTTGGTCTGCGTTCTTGGTGTAGGCCTTGACTGCTTCAGTGAGGCGTGGGTGTGTTTGAACGGGCTGAACGACTCCGTGGACGGGTACGAAAAACGATTCCATAAATCCGAGAAAGGTTCTGCCGTACGCGCTTCCGTCTTCAATTGGCGGCAATGGTCGCCAACCACCGTGACGGAACGCAGGGCATTCAACACCATCTGCGCATTGTTGGATTGAAAGCAGACGCCGTTTGAGGAAATGCTGGACTTGACACAGAAGGGTGGAGCGTCAGATAAAAATAAAGCAAACGTGATGATGCAAAAGCGTGACAACATTCATCGTTTAGAGAGCAGCTCTTAGGCGCCCGTTTCCGTGTTGAGCGGCGTCGGCGTCGCCGTCGACGTCGGCGTAACCGCGCGCGTTGCATTATGGGACGTCAGTTTCCAGCTAAATTTACCGGGGAAGCTGAATTGGTGTTGAAGTCATCTGACGACAGTTTTACCAGTAAATTTAGCGGGGAAACTGAATGCGCATTATTGCATTATAGGACGTCGCAGACCTACACACAAATTCAGTTTCCCCATTAAACGTAGCAAGGAATTAAATTGGTCGGTAGGTCTGTGACTAGATTCAGCGGGAAAATTGACGCCCGTGACCTCAACACCAATTTAGTTTCCCCGCTAAATTTAGCGGGAAATTTAATTGGTGTAGAGGTCAGGTGACGTAAATTTTTCCGCTAGCGGGTAAACTGAATTTGGTCAAAGGTGACGTGCCACGAAGTCATGTGACGTCATTTTCGCCGTTAAATTTAGCGGGGAAATTGAATTGGTTGTTAAGGTCACATGGCGTCAATTTTCCGGCTACATTTAGCGGGGAAGCTATGGGAGAAGCCGAGGGTATGGAGGAGGAGGAGGAGGGGAGGGCATGGAAGAGGAGGAGGGGTGGATACGGGGGAGGGGGGCACGAAGGTGGAAGACGACACGGGAGAGGAGGAGGGTGCAGATCCAGTAGGTGAGGAAGGTGATCTATATTTGTAGATATATATATATATATATATACAACGTGTTTTAGAGCGCAGCTCTTAGGCGCCCGTTTCAGGTTTGAGCGGCGTCGCCGTCAACCTAAACCCCGCGTATGCCGACAAAGCAAAAAGGCAGCGTTTACGTACAAACGCATTCTTTTGTTCTGGGTCTGTGACGCGCAAGTGCTTGAAAGGCTGCTGAGGATGCGAGGTTGGCATTTGTGCGAGCGGCGTTTCTTAAATGTTTTCAAACTACCTAGCACTTGACATGGTGGGCTCACCTTTTGCAAACCGCGCTAAAAAAAAAAAAAAAAAAAAAAAACGATTGCAAGGTGTTGGCAGGGGTTTCGAGCATTAGAATGACCACGAATGGATTTTCTTCATTTCCTTGAATATTTCTCAGAATGCATCTCGGATTTTTTTTTCCTTCGTGCACCTGCCCGGCAGTTTTATACGGAAATAAAGAAAGCGGCCACAAAATTTAGCTATATTTCTTCTCCGTAAATGTTCGTCATTGCCAGGGTTGGGGATATTGTTTGCACGAGTTCTCCGTCGGAGATGTTTTAGAGCTTGGCGATTTTCGTTACTGCAGTAATGAAGCCCATCCTCATGCCGACTGTCCACCGAGGCATTCATCGCACCCGAGCCCAAGGCAAGGGCTCACGCAGTTCTCGAGCACGTCAAACTCACGGGCCGTCTTCGTAAGCCTTGTAATGATCCCAAGGCATCGTGGACTCCAGACTCCCCACAACTAGAGTCCCTGTATAATACCCCTGTCAGACGGTGTTCTAAAGGTCCTTTTCACTAAGCTCCTTTATAAAATCGGCCAATCAGCTCGCGATGTGGAGTGCGCACGTGCTCTACGGCGTGCGCTGGTTCGCCGATTTTATAAAGGAGCTTAGTGAAGCGGATCTTTAGAACGCCGTCTGACACGGGTATAAGAGCTTCCTACAACTAGCGACATTCTTTGAATCGCCGACTGCGTGTCGGTGCAGGTTTTAGGAAGCGAATGGCGGCGCACATCAGGGGTTTGAACTGAATGCCGCCATTTTGTTCCAGCGGGATGTGCTCTGTCATTTGTATTGGTTGTCGTTACTTGTAAAATAATTATCAAGGGACTTTACCCACAACAACCTCAGCAGCACGTTTTGCAAAACAATGACGGAACGTAATTATTCGCTTCTTCTCATACCATTACACAAACACAAACGAGGTTCCTGCTCAGTAGCTTTGCATGATACACCTGTGTTACTAGCTTGGTTTTAACGCAGTACGGTGCGCAAAGTTTAAATGCACTATTATTTGACATGACCGCCATTCGGGAAGACAAAATAGATAAACAAGTACAATATATCAAACGAACAGTGCTCATTATATGATGATCAACCAAGGAGAAGAATGTGTCTACTTAGCACTGATTTAAAATGCTTTGGGACACAGACAGCAAGTATAAAAGCATTGATTGATTCAGAATCACTTCCAAAAAACTATAGCTTTGTCTTTCACTCAGCTGGCAATACATAAGGATACTATTTGGCGGAGCACAACAGGTCAACATCTAGATGGATAATAATACGGCTATCATTAGTCGTTTGCTTATTTGCATTTAAAGTGTCTAGTAAGGTTTTGTTTAATTATTCGACCTCACGATCTACGACATCGAAAGTGAAAGCGTCGGGAGTGTCCTGGCGCGAATTGAAAACTGCTGATTTACTGTTAAAGATACTTTTTTTTTTTTGGAAAAAGGGAGGGGGGGGGGTATTTTTTCTTAAAACACTAAAAGTATTTTTATTTTATTTTTTGTTTTGTTTTGTTCTCCTACAGATTTGATGTTTGTTTGTGACAATTTTAGTGTAGGAATAAAAATAGTGATTTATCGTTTGAGGCTTACGTTGAAAAGAGCAGGTCGCGGACATCGGTTTCTCCAACCTCCAGGGAACTTTAAGTACGCGCATGTGTGGTCACGTGCGGTCGTGCCGGATCAGCCGCGTCGTTTCGGCCACGAGCGCTGGAACATGCGTGGCCGACGCGGCGTCCGTGTTTTTCTGAATTATTGACAAAACACGCACTGCACGTTTCAGTTATCCTGTCTCTTGCAATAATCATGAACGACATCGGTGAATGCAAGTGGCGTCTCGTTAAAGAGGGCGTGTTCAACTGCGATCATGTCATCGAGAGCAGCGTTGCGCCAGAGCCAAAGGAGGACAATGTCCGCATCGTCGCATACGTGCTGCAGTCCTCCGCGATGCATATACCCGGTTCCAAAGCATGCTTCCTCCGAGCACTGCAGTACGCAGCAAGTGCGCACCATATCGCTACAAGCAAATATGCAGCAAGCGCGGAAACGATGCGACGTCCACTAGGCGAGTGCTAGCGTCGGAGTGTCACATAGCGATTGTTTTGGTGATGACGATGATAATGATACTGCGCCCCCTATAGTGCTGTCTCCTCGCCAATAGGTGGTGTACATCCTCCTGTCTTCTTTGTTTATTTTATTAAGGCGAAAGCCTTATACGTCTCATCGTTCAGTCGACCTTCAAAGTTCTTGAGCAAAACACGTCGACGACACGTAAAGTACGAAAACACGTCGGCGACACAAAAGGTACGAAAACACGTCGGCGACACGAAAGGTACCAAAACCCAAGGTTCACCCATGGACCACGAGATGGCGTTACTTGTGCCAGAATCGGCGGAGGCGCGCGTGCCGCGCAAATTCAGCGGGAGAGGACACTTTCGCTCGGGCAGCGGTGAAGAGTAAAGTCACTCGATCTGGGAAAGCAGCGCAATTGCCTTCTTACCTGCTAGCCGGACACAAACAAATACCAACATACAGACGACAAAACCTATCAAGGTGATTGGCTCATCGCTGTTGGTTGCCATGGTGATCGCCATTTTGGATCCTTTCAGAGCTCCGAAACTTCGAAAGGGTCTTTAAAACCAGTCGCATCAAGATCGCTATGGAGCTTCATCGTTTTGAAAGCGTTCTTCGGCCAATACGAGCACCTTTGGAACTCTGCATGCAATGAACTTATCGCTAATGCTTATTACCCCAGATCTCTCACAATTATGTTGCTCTTCTTGCGTGTTTCAAGAGAGTAGAATTATTTTTCAATGCCCCCAAGCACCGACGCCGCGTGTGATGCCGTACATCTTCGTACCGCCATCAAACAAAACGTCAGTGCTTGGAGGGATTAAAAAATAATTGTACTGTCTTGAAACACGCAAGAAGAGCAACATAGTTGTAAGAAATTTGGGGAAAACGCATGAGTGATAAGTTTATTGCATTCACAGTGCCAAAGATGCTCATATTGGCCAAAAAACGCTTTCAGTACGATGATGCTACATAGCGATCTTGGTGCGACTGGTGTTAACGACCCTTTCGAAGCTTCGAAGTTTTGGAAGGATCCAAAATCGCGATCACCATGGCAACCGACAGCGATGAGCCAATCACCTTGAGAGGTGTTGTCGTCTGTATGTTGGTATCTGTTTGTGTACGGCTAGCAGGTGGAAAGGCAATGGCGCTGCATCCCCTAATCCAGTGACTTCAGTGAAGGGCGGGCGTGCTACATGCCGTGAGATAAAACGGCGCCAAAAGGGCGTCGTCAGAGAGCGCGCTGTCTTCAGAGGTTTGCTATTACCGGGGTCGGCGCTTGGGATTTCACTTTCAAGTCGTCGGGGATAACATAAAAGACCCTCTGCATTTTTCTCCCTCCCCGCGCAGGCTAGCAATCATTTTTTTTTTAATCTCCCTCTTTCTCTTTTGCCTTCTAGTTATCTTACATTAACGAAGATGTTCGAGGAGTGCACAAACATGTAGTAATTCCCTACTGAAACAAAAACCAAACATTTGGCGCCTATATGAAAGTAAACAGGGTCATACCGGTAACAGTTTAGGTATACCGCTCACCAGTTTGTCAAAGGGGTATCCCGTATGGCTCAAAGGGGTCCCCGTATGAGCCATAACGATCACCTATTTGGGCAAACAGGTCACTCCTTTGGCAAACAGGTCACTCGTCTGATCAAACGGGCCACTCGTTTGAGCAAAGTGGTCGCACGTTTGCTCAAACCCGCGACCTTGTTGCACAGACGGGCGAGCGGTGATCGGCAAACTGTACCGGTTGAATCAAACGGCTCTCCGGAGCCCGTTTGATACTGAACGTACCTATCGGCGGCATGGGCACGCCTATTTCAGCCGTGGCAGCCTGCTTCCGGAAAGCCGCGGGAGCGCCGGTTTATCGGTTTACAATCGTCCGCGTAATGCAAGGAATGATATATATATTTTGATTGAGCTGATGTACGCTTATACTGCAACTGCAATAAGCGATTTTTGTTTTATACGTAAACGTGCGTAAACTTTAAAATATTGGCGTTATTTGTTGCCTCAATTTACTTATTCAGCTCGAATCTCTCGCGCAGAGGACGCGACCGCGTGAAAGAATATATTTCTAAACTTTATTTCACCTCAATTCGAGACTCAACCAAGGTAACGCGCGAACACGTGGCTGCAAGAACATCGAGCATTGCGAGAGCAGGCCCGCCGTTGCAGCAGTCAAATTACGAGCTCGCGCTGGGTGCTTTTTTGGCTCGGGCGGAAGCCGAGCTTCTGGCCGACGCCATTTCCAGCGTTCCAGCAGTTCCAGCCTGCTGAAATGCGCGCGTTTCGCCTACTTTCCGAGGCTGCAAACGCGACGTCCAGTGGCAATTCCAAAAGAGGAGAAAAGCGCGTGTACAGCGGTCGGTGCACCCTCTCCCCCAGCTTTGACTGCATTGCCACAACAAGCCAACCGCAAGTTTTTTTTTTTTTTTTTTTTTTTTAGAGAATGCATCAGGAGAGGGTTTGTGGGGGGGGGGGGGGGGGTGGGTGGTCCCGGTGTCCTGCGCCTTGACCTCGCCGTCGCCCCTTCCTCCTCTTTGGTCAGCTCTGTCACGTGACCAGAGAGAGGGGACGGTACGCTAGGGTGCCTTCATGTACGCTCATGAAGGCTCCCTAGGGTACGCTACACGCTGATAAGCACAGATCCGGCAGCGCGCGCGTTGGCAGTCGCTTTTTTCTTTTTCTGCTTGTTGTCCGTTGCAACTTCGTTTGTCCTGCCTAGCTGCTTCTATCTGCCGCCTTTCCCTGCGGTCTTATTAGGATGTCTCTCGACAACGTATGGGATGGGCTCCAAATGTTCAAAAATTCCTACGCGTATATCGGCAACAAGCGATTCTTCAAAGAAGTCAGGAATTTTTGCGGTTTGGCTGCGGGTTCGGCAAATGACAGCTTGTGCGCCGCATAGTGTTGAAACTTCTAGGAGCCTTTTTAGCGTTTGTGTGGTTGTCCTGCTTTGACCGTGTCGATATTTATCTTGGATTACATCTCTAAGTCCACTGTTATTATGGTAAGTGCATTCCTACCTACTTGTTGGCAACGATTGACCGTTCTTCTACGGGTACACGTCAAGATTATTTATAGAATTATGCAGCGTCTGTTTTCGCGGCAGCCGGGAGAGTAACTTTTCCGAAAGTCTGCCACTATAGTCTAGAATTACTTCGGTTCTTGTTTGCTTTGCAATCTTCTCAGTTGTATAAAAGCTTAGAGTGCCTCTTCACATTTTACAGATCGCTTGCACGTTTGTACTTGTCTACGGAATAGGCTGTAATCAACTTTTGTGAGAATTGAAAACAATTTTTTGTGTCTGTTTTCCTGCCCATTTGCAAGCACCTCCGCGAGCACATTTTTTCTACGTGTTTCCTCCCTGTTATAAATAGGCTTATGAGTTTCGGGATGTCTTAAATAAGTTTAAGATAACCAACCTTCCGGACGATACCCATTTAGGGCTATCAAATAATTTGCCTATCCGAATGGCGCGTTCAAATGTGTGGTCACGTGGCTGGTCGAACGGGCACCCGTATCGAATGAGCACCCGTATCAAACGGGCACCGGTATCAAACGGGCGCCGTTTCAAACGGGTACCCGTATCCCATAATCACGTTTGATCCAAACAGATCGAAAAGTTTGCCACCCGTTTTATTTTAACTGGTCGACCAGTTTGCCACCCGTTTGCATTTCAAATGTTTTCTTTCAGTAGGGTTTTGCGATTCTCATTATTGTTTGACTTAGCTAGCTTAGCAAAGCTAAAGCGCGCGTAGATCAATGTTTTTTTATTTATTTCGAGAAAAACGCAAGCGGAGGCAGCTGATTAATTTTTAAGTAAGTATAATACCAGTGTCACGAGTGATGTGCTTCCTGTTCTGTTATTTTCTGTTTGTACTGGTATACACTTTTTTGTATGAAATAATATGACTTCTCTATTTAGTTATTTACTTACTAAATAAAAACGGCCTGTCACCTCTTCTAACGAATGTCACCAAGACATATCCGGGGCAAGTGTCGTCCGAGTATTCAAATACTTCGTCTAAATACAAATCACCAAATGCTACGCACCTTGAAACGCCAAATGATGGTATAAGGTCCGCTGACAGACGCGGGGTCCTATCAGAGGCACGGCCCTCGCACACCTGCTGCCGTTTCTCATTCTAACGACTTGACCCGAGGAGCGAGATACGGAGGCCCGACGCCGATAGCGGTCACAGTTGTCACATTATCTGTCTGGACTGCGATACGCCTTCACTACAAGAGCGTTCGTAACAAAAACACTCGACTATTCGATGCTGGTTTTACAACAATAGGCGCGTCTACAGTCAGTCAGTCCCTCCCCCCCCCCCCCCCCCCCCCTTTCTTGAGCCGTTGGGCCCGTCGAAGAGAAATGAAAGGACGATGTCTCCTTCTCCGGCCGGCAGAATGCACGTCCCGCATGGCAACTTCCACCCACACTCCTAGACCGGAAGTTCGCCCGAAGCGTCACCACCGCGGCGTGACGTAACAGAGTTGAGTTGGTGCAGACATTAACTTAACTCTGTTACGTCACGCCGCGGTGGTGGCGCTTCGGGCGCACTTCCGGTCTAGCGGTGTGGGCGGAAGTTGTCATGTGAGACGGGCATTCCTGTGTTGTTTCGGAAGAAACCAGACTAAAACCTGCCTTCTCATCAAAACGCCGCTACTGGGGTTGCACCAAAAGAGCCGGCAAAGGTGTAAAGACAAGTTTTCGTGTATTTTCTGTCTGCACGAGCCGTCCGAGAACATGGATACACTATAAAAAAGGGTGTATCGTTACACCCTTTGTCACATATAATACACCCCAAAACTTCAATTCGACGTACAGCGCCCTGTTAAGAATGGAACCTTCGGCAACCTTTTCCGAGTTTCAACGCTGCGGAAACGAGTCCCGAAACGAGTCCCGACGTGTTCAGGACTGACGCCCACCTGTCGAAGGCTGCCCAAAACGTGTCTCAACGCGTCCGTGACGTCAACGGGACGTGTGTGTGTGTGCGTGTGGGTTCGTGCGCTCCGGAAGGGGAGAGAGGCCTGGCCTAACTGCGGAGAACCTTGGCTATGACTCATTTCTGACTACGACGCGGCGGACCCAGCTGCAAAGCACGTGGCGGTCGCACCTGCTGCCCTGGCCGAGAGAGAGGGAGAAAACGGACCCCTATATAAGGCGGGGCGTGAGGGCTCCATTTGTTCTCTCGGATTTGACGACTGTATCGCTACCATGTAATTAAACCGTTCGTTACGTTACCAATTCTCCCACCTCCACTGGACCCCTGGGTTCTTCACTTCGGGGAATGGTCGTCGTCACGAGCTAGGAAGCTCCCGGACGTGCGGCCTAAGCCCCGCCTCGAACAGCCCCATAGCCGAACAGACGGCCCAAAATTTTACGAAGGGCTTGATAGCCGTGTGGTACAACTTATTAAAATAGCTAATGTACGTTTTACTGACTACAAAATAAATAATCGGGGTTTTCTTGGCCCTACTGAAAAAACTGAGTATTTTCTTTATGTGGTCTTTGATACGCACTTTAGCTATTTAAAACGTTACATTGCACCGTTGTCAAGCCCCTCGTAATATTTGGGGCCGTCTGTTCGACTAGAGGGCGCTGTACGCCGAAATGAAGTTTTGGGGTGTATTATATGGGACAAAAGGGTGTAAGTTGATACCCATTTTTTTAGAATGTAGGTGCCGCAAAAAGAGAAACCTGACACCGTGGGACCACGACCACTTGTACAGGAAGCACTTTGCTTTGAATTCACGGATACGAGTGGTCGTCAGATTTATTTATTTCTTTCTAACATTAGCGTGGGAAACCCGTCAAGTAGTCCAGACCACCGGCGGACCACGTTCAGTGCGTCTTCACGTTCAAACGGCCACGGCCAGTAGAGCAAACTTTGGGGTAAGAAAAGTGCACGCCTCGAAAGGAAGTTTGAAGGTTGCTTGGGGTAAGTTGGCTCGGAGTAGACTGGAGATACTAGGAGATGTTGATCATTGTTACTAGTGGCCATCGCCGACTTGCTATGCCCTATTCACTTGGTCTGTTTTGCTTGCGATTTTCAGTATCGACGTCGACCATCACAGCTACGGTTCACGCTTTTGAAGCTCAAGCGACATCGCTACTGAAAATAGCGAGCAGAATCTCATCATATAAATCAGGCTTGCGCGCCCATTCTGCGGCGTACACGTGGAATAAAGCGCCGCAAGTCACATTATGTACACAAAGTTTGCGGTGTAACTAGCCTCATTAAATTCGCTCAGGCCACTAAAGTAGTAAGATATTACTAGGAAGACCTAGAATGAACAATTCCAACGCAAAAAAAAGCACGGGGACTCACACCGACGCCGACAACATCACATTCCAATGGTTTGTTGATGCGATACGCGGCGCTTTTTGCCCGCATCCCATCGCGCATGCACGGCGCCGGCGGCGTGCCGCTAGGGGCGCACCAGTTTACAAATAAGTTGGTGTATAAACCGTTTTACTGAAAGAGGGCAATAGAAAAAAAGGAAAAGGGCTGCCGGCACTTTCTTCCTTACTGAATGCTTAAAAGTCAAATTTGGGGGTTTTACGTGCCAAACCAACGACGGGCATCTGGCACGCCCCAGCGGAGGACTGAGGAATAATTTGGACCACCTGGGGATCTTTTGACGTGCAACCGAAAGCGCGGTTACAAGGCGCCTCCTCCGCAATAAGCCTCCGTCAGATTGCGGGCACCTCGGCCGGGATTCGAACCCGCCACATGAGGATCCGTAGGCCAGCGCTCTCGCCTCGGAGCCACCGAGGCGGCTACTGAATGCTTAGAAACGATCGAAAGACCCGGATGAACGCCTTGGACGCGTATCTTTATCCAAGTTCGGTTGTTTTCTTCGCGGTTTCGTCTGTTTGATTTTACTTCCAGATGTAATTAAAGCAACCAGAATCAATAACGGCAATTCTCTGGTCATTGGGGCATCCTTGTTCGATAATAGGCCGCATGAATAACAAGCGAAATAAAAAAAAATATTATCGAAGGACATCTTTATCGCGTACGGGACCCGACAAGTCAATTGCGGCTGCAATATCTTCAAACGCCATCGCTTGCCAAATGACTAAAACCTCAGGTAGCAGTAAGTTGCGTCCGTAAACAAAAAAAAAAAAAAAAAAAAGAAAAGTTTCCCCGGCGCGATTTTCTCGAGTATGCTCGGACCGTTTCGTGAATAGACTGCGCACATAACTTAACGTTCTACCGTAGATGAAGATGGGCTACGCTCGCAAAGTGGGAGTACGTTTTCTCGTGAGAATCGCTGTTTTTGCTTGTGAGTTTTCGTAAATCAATTTATCTTACTTCTGATATCTGGCAGTGGTAATATTGAATCGATTTTATTATGTACAGCGCTTAGTTGAAGGCTCATTTCCGCCGTCGGGTGTGACTGGAAATTGTCGCGATCGCGATCTCCTGCCGCGGTAACAGATAGCAGTGAACTTACGTTGACCGCCACAACGCGACTGGGGTATTAATTTGGAAATTGGTACATGACATAGCTGGAAAGAAAGCATCAATTTGTCAATTTGTTTTATTGAAACATGCTCGTGCTTCGATTTGGAATCGTTGAATCATTGATCGACTCGCTCCGGCAATGGGTTCATCTCGACTTCGTCGTTTATATTTCTAGACAAAGGACACGCTCGTCGACGCGGGATCCTTAACTAAAACTTTTATAAACATCTGCCAGCTGGGAGGGAGCTGCCTTCGATCGTTCCCTGCAATGCTTTTATTTTGCGCGTCCTTGCTCACATTATATTTTATTGTTGTGGACGACACGAAACGCCAAAAATATTCTTCATGTACGGCGTCTAAAACGACAAAACACCTGAAGGGAAATTCAATCGCTGTAAACGGATACATTATTGTGAACTCTCCTCCGATTTCTATCGGTGGTGCGTGCAGTGCCGCTCTTCTCGGCATCGCCGCACTGGCGGATGCCATAATACGATGCAAGAAACGTTCCCATTAAATTGAAAAACACCGTCCGCGGCACACAAGGGCACAGGTCGCGCCCTAAGTCGGATGCCCAGCACTTTGGAACACCTAACAGCACACACCCAACGCGGGAGCGGCGCCCCGAAGAGCACCTTCGACAACGTTTCTAACTAAAGCGCTGAATATCCTGACTCATCCAGGTACAAGCATCGTTTGATCGTGCCGCGGGCGCTCGTATTGGACGCCGGCGACGCGCTGCCATTTTAGGCTCATGGCGCATCCCACATCCAGAAGCGCACGCTCCTCTTATTCTTCTGTGGCTGCCGGAGACGCGCCGCCATCTGCGAGCACGCTCTCATTGGTCTATTATGGGTGCCGGCGCCGCACCGCCGCGACAAACTACTGGGTGTATCAAGGGGCGGCCAGGCTCTTTAAATCGACCGCAAAAATCGGTTTCTTAACCTATCGCGTTCCGATTTTGTATAGCGTTGGCCACACGTGGTGCCTTGTTTCTATGAAATTCGCAAAGAGCGAGCTTACCTGAGAAAAAAGTAAGAAAAGAAAAAGGCTTAGCTCCTATGGAAAACGCAGCGAAGCCACCCGTCTTCAAACCGAAGACCGGTGGCTTCACTGCGTTTTCCATAGGAGCTAAGACTTTTTCTTTTTTTACTTTTTTCTCAGGTAAGCTCGCTCTTTGCGAATTTCATAGAAAAAATGCACCACCTGTGGCCAACGCTATACGAAATTCGAACGCGATAGGTTAAGAAACCGAATTTTGCGGTCGATTTAAAGAGCCTGGCCGCCCCTTGATACACCCAGTAGATCGGCGGCGACGGTCCGCCATTTTTGGCTCAAGTGCGTCCCAGCATGCACCGGCTTGGCGGTACTAGTTTATAAAATTCATATTCATCAACCGCCTTATTTCTCACCACTCGTTATGGACTTGGAACCTGGCGCTCGCTAGATGGCGCTGCAGTATTTAAAATGGCACTACCCACGATAACAGGGTCTATAGACAGCGCATCCTAGATAATAAAGCCTAAGTTCTGCGTTTTCCTGCGTCACTAAAGAGAGCCACCGTAGGCCAAAGATTGGACATGACTACTGCGTCAGCGTTCTGCCAGCAGTCGTGTTCTCACTGATTGGACACCACTCCTAGCCGAATGCTGATCCCGTAGTCGCGTCCAATCGCTGGCCTACGGTAGCCTTCTGTTGTAATGCTGGAAAGCACCTAGGCTTTTTTTTTTTATCTACGAGGAGTTGGTACAGACCTGGAGTCTCCAGACTTTTTGGCTAAGGGGCCGGATGGAAGGCCTATCGCAGACTCGAGGGCCGGAAAATCTTTAAAACAATATAAATGAGAAAATAATAAATAAATAAGCCTAAACAAGCATGGAAATACAGAAGTTTAACTGGGTAATTTCAGATAAGGTCGACCAAAGGATGGCTGGTCGACATTTTTAAATGAACTAAGGATTTTATATGCCATTGTATTGTGTCTGGTATAAACGAATCCAAACTTTGTTTTGACCAGAAGAAATATTTGGGGACAGGAAAAATCGTAAGGCATGAAGAGGTGGACAGTTGCAGTAACGCGCACTGATGGAGGGGGCATGTTTGAGAATGAATAACTAAAACGATAACATCAGGAGAACTCTAATACTTTTTAGACACAAACTATGGGTAAAGTTTGCTTGTAATATAAAGTAATAATATTTATTTAAATTTTATTTATTTTTCTAAATATTGCTAAACATGCCTGCTCGAACGACAAATGGCAAAATGTGGAGGCCTGTATCCCATGTAATAATTTAATCATTATCATATATTTTGCAAATAGCCTTCGACTTATATAAAGCTATTATTTAAAAAAAATGGTATCTGAGTGATACGATAGTCAGGATATATCTATGCAAACCTTGGAAAAAAATCAAACAGCGAAAAATTACTAGGGTAACAAAAAAAACACCTTAGATTTTTTTTTAATTTGGGTATTCTGTTATATTCTATTTCTGCATTCATTTCTATTAAACACATGTTGCATTATTTTATTGAGAAAGAAAAAACGACTCCCCAAAGTAGGGTCCTTTTTCAAAGCCTACACTTAGCAGTGCCCTATACGAGAAGTGACTCTGAGTTCCTGTTTCGGGAAACAAACACGCATCTTTCATATATTTTTATTCAGATGAGGCCATTGTTAACTATAGAAATCGTTCACACACTAAAATTGAGAATAAACTACTTTGTACAAAGAGCTACCATATTGCGAACTAGTGATCCGGGAAAAGATCCTGCAGCCATCGGTCAATGGAAACTTTGTTTACTTTATTTTCCTACGGCACTATATGCTCCTCTCTCTTACCCTCTATCTCCATCTCTCTTTCTCTTATATATATCCGTGACTTATATCTAGAATAAAAACATATTTAAGCATTACCTTTCTTCATGATAGTGTTCTGTGGCTAGCAACTCATTTCCTCGCGAATATCATGATTATGGTGCAATAGTTGACGGAAGTAGCAGGCGACACTCGTCGCTAGTTCTGCCAAAATGGCCGATACAATCTTTTTTCGCATTTCCCTGCTCACTGTCAAGGATGAGGGGGTTCGCTTCAACCAGCAAAATATGGCCGCCGATGCCTGTTTACTGAGCAGTCGTGCCTGTCGCCATCCCACTCGCTGGCTTCGCGGGCGATAATATCAGGCACAAAGAAAAACACCGACAGAGAGCAGAACCCCCTAATACTCGATCCCTTGCTCAATACAATAGAGCGTTAACACTGTCGCCAAAAGGTTAACATGGGGACAGTGTTTACGTTTTAGGTAAGGAAAAGCATGGCGCGTGGTATGAGCCGGATCCTTACACGAGGTGCAAGGTGAGCCCTGTGGAACTGTCTGCTGCCCCAGAGCAGACCTGTACGTAGTTTACAACTCTACTCAAGTTACTGTAGTTTAACTACTTTTCTGAGTAGTTTAGTAACTTTCAATTAAAATTTCATTTAGGTAATTAGTAGTTTACTTTAATTACTTTTTCCGAGTAACTTCTACTCAAATTACAAATTACTTTCGAATTTGTGTGGTTGTTTTGCCTATCAACAAACATTCCTGCACAAAAACAGATAAGATGTTGGAAGATCAGCTGATATTTGCAAAGAGGGAGAAGCATGTGGCGTAGGAAAGGGGGGGGGAAGAAAATTAATTGCAGAATCCGAAACCCCCCAAAAGCCTCACCGCCCCTCCTCTGCAATAACACTGCTATGAAGCGCGGGGAGCGAACAGGCACGACACAAGATAGGCCGAGTAACTGCGGGATTAGCGTCAAAGACGGGCGTTTCTCAGTGTCCCGAAGCTCAAGGAGACTTGACCCATTTGAAGAAAGGGCTGGTCCACACTTCTCCCCAACGTAGAAACTCTCGCCCAGTGCAGGAGGTGCACACACTGCATCCTCACTTAAAGGAGGCAACAAAATGCAGCACCTGCAATGAAACTCTCATCTGGTGCTCCCGTAGTTTCTGCGGTACTCGAAGAATCGCGTGCTAAAGGGCAACGCAAAGGGAACGCTTTTGCGTTGCCTTTGCTCCCAAAACATAAAATATGCATATCTTAAAATATTTGAAGATCGTTTGAGAAAGCTTAATAATTCCCCCAACGTTTTTATATAAAAAATAACAAACAAGCAGTGTTGGGAAGTACTTTAGGTACATGGCACTTAAAGTACTACTGTTTAGAAACCTTGTACTTTACTTGAAGCACATCCTCTGGCCATGCACTTGTACTTTCCGATGAAAGTAAAACTCCCGACTTCAATGCACATTCCCCGAATTTGAAAACAAAAAATGGCGTATTGTCGTGTGAAAATGCGCTCTTTTAAGACGTCATCTGGTCATTTCTTTGAGTGAGGTAATGGCGGCTATAAAACCGACACGAATAAGTGCGTTATAAGGTGATTGTGTTAAATAGTTCGTCAGCGAGAGTAAAACAACTACTCTGTGGCGACTTGACTTTATACAATCTTTGCTGCCATTTCCGCAAAACCTGATGCACCTCCGATTACCTCTGGAGCAATGCGTACCAGTTATAAAACATGCACTGTATAGAGAATGAAAGAGCATCATGAAAGATTCTGTTAAAAGTACCGGTACTTTACCTTCTAATATATTGTATTTATAGTTCGTTACTTCAACTACAATGCACCAGGTTTACTTACTACTTTACTTGAAATACATAACCTCTAATTTACTTTGTACTTTACTTTAAGTACTTTATAGATGTACTTTACGCAACACTGTAAACAAGCAAACGCCGTCTAAAAATCAAGCTCAGGCAGTGCTAAACCCCAAAGTAGAAATGGCACATTTGCAGTACATCATTGACCAAACAAACAAGAAAGTACAAAACAATTAGGCACGCAGAAGCAGAATCAGCTATTAAAGCATTTCTTTGAAAAAAAACAATCTGATCCATATTTGGCTAGCACAATTTCGCTAACGGATCAAAACATATGTACTTTCTTTTCACCATAAAAATATATATAAAAGTAACTTAAATGTAACTTCAAAAGTAATTCGCTACTTTTTTACGGTAATTAGTAATTTACTCAATTACTTTCTATTTGGGTGATTTCTACTCTACTCGAATTACTTTTGAGGTCAATACTCAGTAACTTAACATAATTACTTTTTTTGTGTAACTTGTACATGTCTGCCCTAGAGTACTTCATGAAAGACGAGCTACAATGTTCGCGCCAAGGTCAAAACCAGAAGGACGTGATCTCTGCCACGCTCGACGGGGAGAAAACGTTCGTGCCAAAGCGCTTCCTGACACGCTCAATCCGAGAGGCCTTTCGTGTATACAAAGACAAGCATCCTGATTCCGGCGTTGGGTTAACGAAACTTTATTCCTTGCGCCATAAATGGGTCAAATGTATTCCACACCAGGAAGTGTGCGTTTGTGTGCGCTGTGCTAATTATTACCTTTTTACTGCCGCTGTAGAGAACGTTACAGGCTTAACATTCAACGCTGGTGAAATGAACTCAGCATTTCTGTGCGACCCACTAACAAGTCTGTGTCTTTTAGGAGACTGTGACCACTGCCCAAAAGGCCAGTCTCTTACACTAGAGGAACTTCATATCCCAGAGGATGAAGAGATTGTGCTTACAATATGGGAGTCCGGCGACCTTGTGAAAAAAACAAAAACAAAAAACAACATTGGATTTCGAGACTTTCCTAAAAGTCGTTCAAGTAACGGTTGATAAAGCGATCTACGATGAAAAGCAGCTGCATGCAACGCGGGAGCATTGTCTTTCATTTTGACTTTGCTGAAAACTGGACCGTGTGTTTCCTGACAAAGTTAAAGCATACCACTGAAGAAAAAAAAGTTACGATATTTGCATGTGTAGTGATGACAAGAAAATCTACAAACAGCGTTGCTATCATCAGTGAAGACCTGTGTGACGAAGTCAGATCTCACGTGCTTGGCTCTAAATAAAGTGAAAGAGTTCGTTGAAGACAACGTTGCAGTATACTCGCACGTGACGTAAGTAAGTGACGGGTCCGCCAGTCATTTTAAGAATCGCTCCCAGCTTCACCTGTTTGCACAGGAATGATTGCCCCCAAGCCCAGTGGTTATTTTCTGCATCTGGACATGGGAAAATGCATGCGACGGAGTTGGCGGACTCGTGATGCACCAGGCCACGCTGAACAACCTGAGAGAACATTCAATAAACGCAATTCAGACGGCCAGGAGAAGGGTGAGCGTTTTATTTGAGAAACTGGTTGCATCTTGCGCATCTGGAAGTAAATGAGCTTGTTCGGTATCGTCAACAAAAAAAAAAAAAAAGAAAAGCGGCTGACGGTGCGCGCCTATCCTAGCATTCAGTCTTGGCACGCGTGGCAGCTAGGCAAGTCATCAATAGAAAGAACCTGTGACAAATATGTAGCAAGGACAGTCGGCGCTGGTTAGAAGAAACTTTATTAAATGGTACATCGAGGAAAGCCTTAGTGTGAAGTACCGAATTGGATGCCCCAAGGACTGCTAGTTTTGAATGCAGAGCTATCTTATTTATCACAGTTTTCTTCGCGGGGTATTGAACCTACTATTTTACTTGGTGATAGCTTATAATCTTTATATGATCACCATATGAGAATCACGAAATGTTATCCTCGCGCAGGATAAAATATCTCGGCTTGCCACGATCCATTCGTACACCGAGAGTATCGAAGCTCTTACAGCCCTGAGCGGAGGCACCGCTCACCTGAAATGGTTTGAACCCGGAAATACATAACTAACCTAAACAATTTTAGTATTCTATCTTTATTTTTGTGTGTGGAAGTAAAGTTGCTTCTTTTATTTTAAATATAAATTATACCGGAAAGTAAAACTTCACACTGCATCATCTTTTCTCGAATCATTAGGCTCCAATATGATACCTCTTAGTACGCTGTATGTAAAATACTGTACGTAGTTTCTCCTCACTTTTAGTGTGTGACCGATTGCTTTAGTTGTCAGTGACCTCATCTGAATAAAAATATATGAAAGATGTGTGTTAGTTTCCTGCAAATGGAACTCAGAGTCACTTTTCGTATATGCACTGCTAAGTGTAGGCTTTGAAAAAGTACCGTACTTTGGGGAGTGGTGTCTTCTTTCTCAATAAAATAATGCAACATGTTTTTGACAGAAATGAATTCCGAAATAGTGTGTGACAAGGTACCCAAATTTTAAAGAAATCAAAGGTGTTTTTTTTTTGTTTTTATTTCCATCGGAAGTTTTCGTTGTTTGATTTTTCCCCATGTTTGCCTAAATATATCGCGACTATCGTATGACTCAGATACCTTATTTATTTATTTTTTAAATAATAGCCGCACATAAGTAAAATACAACCTGCAAATTATATGATAATGATTAAATTATTTCATAAGACACAGGCCTCCAAATCTTTCCCTTTGTGGTTCGAGCAGGCATGTTTGGCAATTTTTAGAAAAATAAACAACATTTAAATAAATTATTATTACGTTATATTACAAGCAAGCTCTACCCATAGTTTGTTTTTAAAAAAAAGTATTATAATTCTTATAACTTTATCCTTTTAGTTATTCGCTTTGAAACGTGCCCCTCCATCAGTGCGTGTAAATGCAACTGTCCACTACTTCATGCCTTACGATTTTTGCTGTCCCCAAATTTTTTTTTCTGGTCAAAACTAAGTGTGTATTCGTTTATACCAGACACTATATAATGCAATATAAAAACATCAGTTGATTTAAAAATGTCGACCAGCCACCCTTTGGTCGATCTTATCTGAAATCACCCTACTCTAGCAAAAAATAAAAAAAAATAAATGTAAGGATGATGAATACATATACTTTCTTTCTACGATTCATATATGTTGCTAATTATGATAATATAAAAAAGGCTCGAGGGACACCTAAGCACTTCTTATGAGTTGAGAATGCGAAAGAATGAATGCCGTTCTTGTGCGCGCTCTCGTGAAGTGGCCGCGCTGCGCTGACATGGGCCGTACAGCCGCTCCGGAGTCTGCCAGAGCGAGCTCTGGGAGGCCCCGGCCCCGCAGCCAGCCGCTTCCTTTTACCTGCGCGCCGCGGCGCGGACTCGCATCGCCATGGGGTGGCACTCCTTGAAACTGACGCGCGCCGACCAGCCTATCCATCAGGTTTCGGCTTCACTTCGCTCCTTTTAGAGAGGTGAATTTAGCTGCCATTTTCGTGGCTTTTTGCGCGGCTTCAAAGCTGAGAGGCTTCAGATCGCGGCTTCACTTCGCTCCAATTGAGAGAGATGAATTTAGCTGCCCTTTGGCGCTGCTTCAAAGCTGGGATTCTTCATATCGCGGCTTCACTTCGTTTCATTGGGAGAGGGGAGTTTAACTGCCGTTTGGTGCTGCTTCAAAGCTGATGACGTCGCCTCGCTCCATGGGACAGTTAATGCTTTCGCATTAATTACTGTGACCTAGAGAACTCACCAGGCATTAATTAAAGCGCATAGGAACTTTGACATATGCACACAGGGCAGAAGAGTAATGAGAATGGTAGATCAACCGATAAAAATAGGGAGGTGTTATGACGCAGGACACAAGGCCCGAGATTCATGAGAACGGTAAGGTATGTTATGGATATCAAGCGGGGCACTACGAATAATATTGCTGGGGATGTTGACGTATACAATAAATATTATGGCGAGATATCCCGCTGTTTGTTGCAGTTTTCACTCGTTCTTTCTAGTACCTTCGTAACCGTTTACTTTTAATGAGCGTCGTAGTACCAATTTTACACCGATATGACTGTCAGGTTGCCGATGCATATGCCTATCTTCCCAACATTGCCCATACAGTTCCGCTTGCGAAGCGTTCTTTAGGGCGTCAAAACCCAGTGAAATAGGCCGAATAAATATAGAACCCTCGGTGAACTGCCTTCACAGTGAGTGAGTGAAATCTACTATGGCAGTGCTGCCAACTTCTGCGGTCGTTTCTTCTCCGATTTTTATCTGAAAACCTTCTAGATTTCGGTAGGTTTTCAAAACATGTGCTCCATTGCGTCAATATTAAGATTACCTCGATGTAGTAGCATAAAAATAGATTAATGTCATTGAGTGGCCACTTAAAGGTTAAATTTGCTTCGTTGGAACCTGTTTACATAATGAAACTTTGTTTGTTTGGCCTTCTGTGACTGCCCAAAATCGCAGTTAACACCACTGGAGAATATCTCTAGCCCCAAAAATATACAAAGAAATCTTCTTCTCACTGCGCTCGGCCTGCGCGAAGAACAAAAAAAGGAACTTGTTTCTAAACCCTCGAAAACCCATTAAAAAACCCTAGATTTGAACGATTTTTCTGTTGCCTCTAAATGATAATGGAAACCACTAGATCTAGCAAAAAGTTCCTAGGTTGGCAGCACTGTACGCCGGAAACAAGGAATAATTGTGAAGTTCTCTTCCGCTGCCGCTGAGGACGTTCTACAAGAAGCCTAGCGAGTATCGTCACAAGCAACTGTTTTGAACGATACGACTAGTGATTAGAACCACTCGCTGCTTCACGTGCAAAAATGCAATAAAAGCTGCCAGCGCAAGAGCGTAGCTTTTGCGTGAGGTCGTCGGAACATGGTGGTGGTCGTTCCTGCTTGTGATTTCGGAGAAAGTCAAATTCGGTGGTACGGAACGTGTGCTGCATAGGGTACGCGGTCGACAACAACGTTACCACAAATGGTAGCTGGTGTGATGTCAATGCCATCCGTGTATATGAAATCCGGTAGGCTTTTGTCTTTTGGCCTAGGCTTGGGCTGCAAATGTTGATAAGGTCGTGGAGAGACTAGCAGCGGCAGCAGCAAGTTAGTATCACGAGAAGAATGGGAGTGCTCAACGAACAATGCACGAGGATTTGAGGGAAAAGTTAGGCTTCACTCACGTTGCAATAGGGTCCGTTGAGTACGTTCCTTAGTAACTCCGAGGCCCAAGAACGTGTGAAGCCATTTGACACAGACTGAAGCAGCAGTCAGTAGATTTCCACCGGAGTGTGGGGTCGAACACGGCAGAGAGGCAGAAATGAGCACCGCCTAACGCACCTGTGTGAAGCGGTTGTTTTCTGCTCACAGCTGCAGCTGGAGAGACTCCCATCCGGCGTCAACACTGTCATTGGCGTACATGTGGGTGGAAACCGCGGCAAACTTTGAGTGACGTTTTTTATAAACCGTCCCCAAGTCGACACTTTTAATAAAGAGACCTCGTGCTCTATGGCTTTTGTAAGCTAACAGTTTTGCCAGGGACATCTTTCGATTTGATTGGTGTATATAACTACTTTGGACCCTAACCTAATGTAATAACAAAAACTAAAATTATACCGTCACGCCAACGTGCTGGCATTTCTAATAGAGCATGATAGCAAGTGCACTTTCGTTGTAGTTACTCAATTCAATCAGCAATTAACTAAGCTCAACATGTCTCTTAAAAACTTTCAGCCTTTCCACTCTGGTGAAGAAGGAAGCCCAGCGGAGCTGTACACTGGAATGTAATGGCCGGCCGCAACTCGGCAAGCCAGAGTGGAAAGGCTGCCGCCATCTATGAGCGACGACGGCAACCAGATACGTTGCTTGCCGCCGTTGCTCATAGATGGCGGTAGGTGTCCAGAGTTCGGTGTCTTCATTTATTTGCGGGGAACACGATCATGGGGAAACTAGCCCTTAACAGCTCCGCTGTAAAAAACAGTGAATTAACTTGACAGTTCTTGCTTTCCTGCCGATTTTTTTATAACACTCTGAACAAATACTTGTCTGCTAATGGGTATATATTTTTAAGACGAGAACCTCGAGCTTGTAGCTTTATCTTTGGCAGTTGCTTCTGCTGATCGAGAGTTCGCGCAGCCGAGATGCATGCTTCAACGAATAGCTCGGACTTTCAGCCTAGTAGCGAAATTCATCTACAATACAAAAAACTAGAAAAGCAAAAAAAAAAAAAGAAAAGAGAAATGTAAACAACGAACAAGTGAACACAGACAAGTATAAACAATTTGAATACGTTAAAAGAGCAGAGCTACTTTTCGAGGGAAAATTAATCGGCGAGATGAGATCACTATGGCACACGCCATTTTTAGGCTCGAGATATGGGAACCGATAATAATAGCCCGTTTCCCGCGGTCCGCATCCCAGCGAGTCGCGGGCCGCAGGTGGCCCGCGGACCGCGAATTTAAAACCCCTGCTTTACAGTATTTGATACTCAATCTTAATTACATTTTTTCACTATCTTGTACTCAATATAGCAAATACATTTTTCCACATTTGAACATATGTGTCGCTGGAACAATCTACTGAACTAGGGATCGTCAGACTTTAAGGCAAAGCTGAACCGATGACAAATTTGGAGGCAAGCGAACAAATACAGAAGAGGGAACAAGGCACGAGCAAAACGCAGTCTCCGAATGTCAATAAAAGATCAAATGGATAGCTTCAAGTACGGCTGCTTTTATGTGTCCTCCTCTCCAATTTTTAGAGCGCAGCCCTTAGGCGCTTGTTCCCATTTCTGGCGGCGTCGGCGTCGCCGTCGGCGTAACCGCGCGCGTTGCATAATGAGACATCGCAGACCTATACACCACTTCAAGTCCCCGCTAAATTTAGCGAAGAAACTGAATCGGTGTGTAGGTTTCTGACGTCCCATAGTGCAACCTGTGCATTCAGTTTCCACGCTAAATTAGCGGTAAAATTGACGTCAGATGACGTCAATACCAATTCAGTTTTCCCGCAAAATTTACCGGAGAACTGAATTGGTGTTGAGCTCATGTGACGTCAATTTTCTCGCTAAATCTAGCGGAGAAACTGAATTTGTCCATAGTTGACGTGACACCAAGTCATTTGACGTCATTTTCCTAGCTAAATTTAGCGGGTAAACCAAATTGGTGTTGAGGTTACGTGGCGTAAATTTTCCAGCTAAATTTAGCGGGGAAACTGTGGGAGGAGGAGAGGAGGAGGAAAAGGGAAGGAGGAGGACGAAGGGAGAAGTAGGAGGAAGAGAGAAGGGTCCTTCGTACCCTTCCCTTCTTCTCCGTACCCTCCCTCCTCCTGCTCTATAGCCTCCCCTCCTCCTCCTCCTTAAATAAATAATATTTCAATAAATAATTAATTTCACACACACACACACACACACACCACACACACACACACACACACACACACACACACACACACACACACGCACACACGCACACACGCACACACGCACACACGCACACACGCACACACACACACACCACACACACACACACACACACACACACACACACACACACACACACACACACACACACACACACACACACACACACACACACACACACACACACACACACACACACACACATATATATATATATATATATATATATATATATATATATATATATATATATATATATATATATATATATATATTATCTACGCAGGAGTACGAGGTCTATATTTGTACACATAGATATTTCCTTTCTCAAATTCTTTAGCACGGCATATCGAAAACCAAAATACCTCTAGAGCTGCGCTCTAATTTCGCATCACAGAGATTTGTAAACGTGTTTCAATTTTCTTTTTAAGTTGTTTTTGATTGGCACGTTACGCTGGAAGCTGGCAAAGTGCTGGTGACGTCATTCGGATTTTACACCATTTGTCTGAAACTAGAGTGGTTCCGTCAGCGGAAGGAACCGATGCTTGTTTTCAACTCAAGAAAGAAGGAAGTTTTGCGCATTGGTCATACGCCGCGCGAAGTAGTTCTTACAAGATTTGGTTGTCGGAAAAAGACGTGATGCCTTTTGGCGTTTGAAACGTGTGCGTCTTGATAAGATAACAAATATCTTATCTAAAATGCGGTTACATACAGGGTGTCTTTTTTTACGCTTGACAAATTTGTTTAAAGAAAGCCGTGAAAGCTACACTTATGCGGTTTGTGCAAGTGAGTTATGCGGCCAGGGGTACATAGTATAGGTGGTTAATCGTAACGGTCAGTCGGCTAATTAAGTAAAATTTGTTAATAAACTCTTTCATTATTCAAAATAGACATGTAGTTCCAATTAAAAACTCGCTGAGAGTCACCAGAAACCACTAAATCAACTCCTTTTGGAAAGATAAATCGCAGGGTCAGCATTTTACGGCGTTCCGTAAAAACGCTCAATTTGGACGCGTTTCTAGGTTTCGGTTTCTTATCGGAGCGCATCCCTGCGCCCGCGGTCCTGCTCCTCAGTGGCTGAGTCGCGCAACACACGTGCGCCCTACTTCCCTCCATCCTATGAGGGATGCAAGGGGGTGGCTTCGCGCCGCTACAACCGTGGAGCAGGACCGCGGGCACAAAGATGCGCTCCGATAAGAAACCGAAACCTAGAAACGCGTCCAAATGAAGCGTTTTCTCAGAACGCCGTAAAATGCTGTCCCTGTCTTATATCTTCATAAAAAGAGTTGATTTAGTAATTTTTGATGATGCTTAGCAAGTTTTTAATTGGAACCGTACGTCTACTCTCACTAATTAAAAAGTTATTTAACAAATTATACTTAATTACCAGACTGATTGTCACCATTAGCCTACTCTACTAGTCCCCCTGGCCGAATAACTCACTTGAACAAATTGCATACGTGTAGCTTTCACGGCCTTTTTTAGACAAATCTATAAATCTTAAAAATGGGGAACAGCCTTTATATCTTAATTCGCTCCATAAAGGTTAAAATTAGTAATGCTCCGCGAAGAGACAGACTTTCCTTACAACGCTTCTTGAGGTGAAAACGGGTATAGATCCTGCTGGCTTTATTGAGCCAGCAGTGACCTAGATTAGACTTTCCGAAATCCCCTTGTGTGCCTATTTTGGCTTTACTTTGGCTCCCAATCTTGTTCAAGAGCGTTTCTTGTACTTCCTTCCCAATGCGCACACTGTTTCTATTTTCAGAACACAGCAACCTAGTTTTCCCCCAGAGCCTGGGATTGAAAGCGGTTTCGTGCACACTTTGTTGTGTTACTTATGTTTCGCTCTTTATCTTTCTAGTATTTTTTGACAGTTTGAAGGTACAGGCGCTCCCCCTCGCCCTTGACTGGGGAGAGAAAATATTCGTTCTTGGTTGTTGATCAGAGACAGAGGCTGCTGTCCTCTAGTTGCTGTGTCTCCTGAGCCTGCACGATGTCGTTAGCTCGCGTACTCATGAAGACTGGCTGCCTGATCAGCTCCTAGTGCGGCTGTTAAGAATGTGCAATGCCGGACCACGTCAAGGCAATCACGTCAAGGCATATTACGAACTTATTGCGGGATGTGTCATGAGCCGAAAATGCCGCCAAACTAAAGCACGGCAGTTGCCATGCTTACAATACCTGAGTCCACCTGGTTCCTAAAACCTTTAGGTACCCTTTATGTAATGTAACAAATTGACTCAAAGTAAACTTCGACTGCAGCAGCTAAGCCGCTTCTTGAACGTCGTAAAGATCAAAGTAGAATGCGATTTTTAGCGAAGTCATGACGAGTAGAGCACCCCCTTTTGAAATCTTTTTTTCTTATATTAACAGCTTGCAACCTACTTGCCGAGTATCTTCGAAAATAATTCGATTACTTTTAGAGCGCAGCTTTCAGGCGCCGTTTCCGGCTTGAGTGGCGTCGGCGTCGCCGTCGGCGTCGGCGTAACCGCGCGGTGCATGATGGATAAATTTCCCCGCTAAATGTAGCGGAAAGTTTTCCCCGCTAAATTTAGCGGAAAAATTTCCCCACTAAGTTTAGCGGAAAATTTTCCCGCTAAATCTAGCGGAACAATTTCCCCGCTAAATTTAGCGGAAAACTTTCCCGATAAGTTTAGCGGAAAATTTCCCCACTAAATTTAGCGGAAAAATTTCCCCGCTAAATCTAGCGGAAATTTTTCCCCGCTAAGTTTAGCGGAAAAATTTCCCCCCAAATTTAGTGGAAGTCTTTTCTGCTAAATTAAGCGGGGGAAAATGTTTTGCTAGATTTAGCGGGAAAATCTTTCCCGCTAAATCTAGCGAAAATGTTTCCAGCTAATTTTAGCAAAAGAATTTTCCCGCTAAATCTAGCAAAACATTTTCCCCCGCTTAATTTAGCAGAAAATTTTCCCCGCTAAATTGAGCGGAAAAAATTTCCCGCTAAATTTAGCGGAAAAATTTCCCCGCTAAATCTAGCGGTAATTTTTCGCCGCTATATTTAGCGAAAAAAAATTTACGCTAAATTTAGCGGGGAAGTTTTCCGCTAAATTTAGCGGGGAAAATATTCCCGCTACATTTACCGGAACAATTTCCACGCTAAATTTGAGAGGAAAAATTTCCTGCTAAATTTAGCGGAAAATTTTCCCTGCTAATTTTAGCGGGAAAAATTTCTGCTAAATTTAGCGGAAACAGTTCCCCGCTAAATTTAGCGGAAAATTTCTTCCGCTAAATTTTTCTATAAATGGGAGCCAATCAGGAGAGGAGGAGGGGCATAGCCCCCTCTCCGTACCTTCCCCTGCTCCTCCTCAAGAGCTGGACCCTAATTCGGCGTTACAGGGAGTTGTAAACGGCTTTCATTTTTTTCAAAGTATTTGTACTATGCTTAAGATAGTTCTTAGAAAACGTAACTTTTCAAACGGGCATTTAGTATTTTATCTTAAATATTTTCTTGAGTATTTGGCACAACAATTAAATGAACAAAACACTCGACCCCCCCCCCCCCCCCTTCGCCCTCCCCGCTCCCTTCAGCAGTTACGACGGAGTAAAATTTTTGGAGTGCGAAAATGTTGCATGTTCAGAAAATACATAGTAATTAAGCGCATCTCTGGTATACATGCTGCACCACTAGTACACATTATCTTTTAGACATATACTAGATACAGAAATAAAATTCGCGCTCAAAGGGTGATGAACAAGGTCATGCAAAAAAAAATCAAATACACTGCTGGTTTGATACCTCTATCATGTATATATTGCGATGAAAATAATTGTTCAACTGAAGCAAATAACGTACTATCTGCTTTCCATAATTTGTTCTACACTTTAGAAGTGCCGAGGCTGGTGAAATCCAGGCGAGTAATACCTACTGTTTCCTCTTATATCATGAAGTTGAACAACTAAAAAAGGCGGACGTTAGTCGATTTATCGGTAGAGGTGACCGAACTCTTGGCGTAAATAACACCAACAGTCAGTTTCTCCAAAAATACTTTGACTTGGAAACGTTTGTATACTATAAGCCTTTTTTTTACACTAGTTATCCGCTGTTCATAGATAGTCTTTAAGGGGTAGTGCAACCATTTTAATGTTAAAAGAATATGCAGTTTTTTTTTTTTTTTTATAATGTTTATCTAGGCACGAGTGACCTTGCCCCAAACATCTGCGTTTCCGCTGAGATATAGCAAAGGAAAAAACAAATTATTTGCCGATATGCAGCCGCGTGGGACGGTTACGGATACTGCAGTAACACGTCTCTGGGGAACACGCAAAAGTCAACAAAACCTGTCCCCCTCCGCTGCTACGCTCGCCGTCAGGCCCGAGGAGAACCGTATTTTGTGTCGATCGCCCGCCGCGACCTTCGGCGATAGATTTATACAGTAATTCTAACTTGAATTAAATTAACGGTTTAATTACCTATATTTTGCTACAACCGAGGACATCTGCGACAGAGTTTGAATAAAGATAATTAGTACGTTTTAGTGAACAGTAGAATATCAGTAACTGCATTCAATCTGCATTCGCAGTCCCCGCATCTGCACTCGAAAGCCCAGTTCAGTTATATCCGCAACCGACGTGCATTCCGAAATTTTATATTGAAGGACCTAGGCTTACAGAAATGAAACATGCAAAATGCCATCCATCTTGTTACTTCTTTTCTTGCAACACTATAAAAATATCAAGTCAAGATGAGTCAATTACTTTATATTTGAATATACTATGGTTTATGAAATAATTACAATGTCAAGACAGCCGTCGTGGAAGGCTAAAGCGCTTTACACCAGTAGAATGAAAGCAACACACTTAAAATTTCAAAACTTCAAACTTTCAAAATATTGTTGCAATAACCCAGATAACGGTACTCAATACTCTGCTGGTGCGTTTGCACATGCATCGTTTCGTTATCTGGTATTGCTCTCAGGGCTCCAGAACAGTCTAATGAAACTCCCTTATAGAACAGAGGTGACTGATTTCTCAATCATGTGACAGCAATGCAAGAATTTGTCAACGAATATCTTTATGTTCCTTTAGTTGCGTAAATTGCTTTTGCCATCCACGGCAGCTATCTTCAGAATTTCAATTGCAACCTGGACTGTAAAACCTGTAAATCAAAAGTTAATTAGTGAATCTCAGATAATTAGTCATTATTTAGTTGCATTCCTTCTTAAACACATTGTTAAAAAAAATGTCGAGCTGGCAGAAGAATACACCGCCGGAAATCGCATTAGGAAAGCTGACAACCTATTTAGAAAAACTGGACCTAGTAAAAAAAAACAAAAAAAAAACACTGCATATCGCTCTTCTAAAAACCCGAGGAGGAAATAAAAACGTAAAGTATTGAGTGCTTAGAAACCACATCTGTCTAGCAGTGTGCCTCACCAAAATAGGTAATAATGTGACAGTCCCTTTGGCTTCCACGGTCCCGGGTTGTAGCCAAGCGCTTCCCAAAATGCTGCCACTCCATTCGCCAGTGTTTGCAATGCCGTGAAGGAGTATTTATCGAGCATGTTAAGAAACCACAGGACAGTATAGCTCAACAGATTCTTTTTACAATCTTGCTTAAGCATACTAACATGTTTTCCTCGGATTGTAGTTCAATGTCAGATACTTTGACACAACCAGCTTTTCAGATACATTTCAGAATGTTCCAAGCAAGCCACATAAAAGCACAAAAATACACTTTTGAAGCACATGTATGTGGGCAAATTTCTTCGTACATTAGTGGCACACCTTTCCAAAAAGGGAAACAAAAACACAAAAAAGGGAAGAAAGCGAAAACACAAGAATCAAACCGTAGATTGTCCTGCCATCCTTAAAAAAAAACACGCTATAGAACAGGTCCGCACGGTTTGGCCGAAAAATGCATCATGGAAGCATGTTTCGTCGACGTTGTGATGTTCCGTCAAAATATTTCTGGAACCGGACCCTCTTCTAACGATTCAACGTCAAATTGCTTTTTCACTAGCTGAACTGAATTTGGCATCACAACGCTCGCTGGAAGTAAACGACAAGTACAGTACATGCACAGTGTAAAAAAGACACCAGAGCCCAGGTGGCTGACACAGGAAATGCAAATCCGGGAAAAATCCCTCTGTAGTCAGGCGTATCACGGCCGCCTACGCCCGCCGTGTTACGCCTGATTTATACTGTCCCTAAAGGCGTACCAGCGAACAGTGGCGCAAGGCGATCGAGTCAACTTTCCGAATCGATATGAAGGGCACGTTGCGACAAAAGCTGTCTACGAAACGTCGTAAATACTGAAGATAAAACGAACTGGGCCTCGTTTCGTTCTAGGCCTCCGAAACAATCTGACGATGAAACGTCATTTAACGAGTTTACGAGTTATCACCGCGCTGGCGTCATATCGCTAACATCAAACTTGACACTTCGAGCGCCGATGCAAAAAGATAGTGGCAGTTTGTTTTACTTACCAACTAAGCCGCCAATGTTGCAACCCGGAACTGGGCTGTTGTAAACGTAAACGCGGCGAAGCAAACAGAAAACTCGGACTACGGCGCTCATCTCTGCCGGTGGATCGATGCACATGGGTCTAAAATGATCTCAACTTGAACGCACGGCTTAACAGCCGAGTGATGCAACTGATCAGAATAATTGAAAGAAAACAAAAAAACAAAAAAAAAGTCAAGATTCTGCTGGCCCTACCAGTTTGAACGTATTCTCGGAAAATGCTAAGACAATGAGCCGCCGTCTTCGTGCTCCTAGCTACGTCGCCATCTTCGTTTGTTGAAACCAGTGTTGCCCTTTCACTTGTTACGTTTGGTCGTGTTCCAACCGTTCAAACTAAATCAAGTCTCGTTTTGCGAATGTTTTCCCTGACTTAAAACATTATTTTGGTAAACCATCATTGTAACCTGAACAGCATAACATTGTCTTATATCGGTCATTTTACTTAATTTTAGTGATCCAAATGAAAGACTGCTACAATCGAGGCACATCCAATCCAGACAGCTAATCGGTCGAAGCCGTGGGGGGGCGTACATGCGCCTCCGTCGATCTTCAGGGAGAGAAGGATACGAACTATGGGAGTACAAGTAAACAGTTTGAATGGCCGCCAGGTGTCTCTGCCTGGAAATGGGTGTAAGTGGGCATCATACACCCACAAGCACCTTTTTTTTAGTGTGTGGTACGAGGGGCGTGGAACGGGACGGCAAGAACAAGAACGAAAAGTGCGGCCTATCGACAGCAGATGATTGACGGCTGTCTATCTGGACCAAACAAAAACCGAGGACGGTAAAGCGGCAACCAGAAAGTAACACCTCGGGCGACCGGACCGCACAGCATCGGGGGCCATAGAGCAGGCCTGCCGCAAAGTAAAACGTTTTCTCTTGCCTGTCTGGTTGTGACTTCTTGGGGGAGCGAACCAGGTGGAGGCCAATCGGGTGGTCTTAATTATTCAGACACCTACATTAACTTGGCGCCAAAAGTGGGGCTCGATTTGTCGGTCGTTGTTCCGTTCGTGCCTAGGAAGTCTCACAGTTATTGTGAAGGAGGTTATGCAGGGGTGGTGGTGGAGGACAGTCGGCAATGGAAAGGTGAAAGAACAAGGCGCTACCCCCAGATCGTTTAACTGTGACGCAGTAGGTCATTTGTGCCTTGAGTTATAAAAGCTCCTTCAGGGATCTCACTCCTGTTTGGCGCTGAACATAAAACACAAGAGGACGTCACCGTACTATCCACAAGCCAATATCTGAGCTAGTGAATTGGAATGTAAAGAGCATACTGATCGTAATGTAAAGAGCATACTGATCGCGATGACAGAGAGACATTTAGAGCACATCGCCGAGATGGCTTTTGCCATTTGTAACGTACCGTAAACAAATTATCTCTTGAGCGTTCAGCGTGATACTCCTAAACGCAAACGATGGCCCCCAAGACGAGGCCGGCCACCATCTGGACACCGTGGGCGACAAAGCGGCCAGCCAGCAAGCAAACACCGCGGGCCATCGTACCCCAAAACACCGAGGGCCGCAAAGCAGTCCTGCCGCAAGCTAAAACGTTTGCTCTTGCCTATCTGATCGTGTGACGCCTTGGGTGGACAAAATTACTGATTATACCACAAAAACGGTGACGCCGAATGGAGACGGCTTCGAGCGTGCAGGCCCGGCCAAAGCATGACGGAAGTCAAGGATCGCGTGCGGGAGACGAGAACCTGACTTCGCACAACGACGAATGAGAGAGGCAAAAGAATTGTACGCTTGGACAAGGGTCGTTCAGGGTTGACCGTCAATTTTCTACATAAAAAATCGCTGATCAAGTATAGCATGATGAATCTTGGAGAGGACGTTAATGTTATTTTCTTGAATATCCCGCTCCCTGGGTGACGCATTTTACGCACGCGCAGCGGTTTCAGCTGTTATGGCGGTGAGTAATGTGGGCGCATTGAGCAGCGGTCCGTAATTACATTTCTGGTGAAGGAGGAAGTTATTTTATGCTACCTGAAATTTTTAGAAAACTGCAAGCGCAGTATTGCAACAAACGATACCTCGGACGGAGGTGTACGAGTGGTGTCAGTAGTTTGGCGAAAGACGACAGCCGGTGGCGATCGCACTGATCGGACATTGTCCGACTGCAGTCACACAGTCTGGGTCTTTTTACGTGAACAAAGTCAGGGTACTGCCAAAACGATGGAAGAAGTGCATCGCACCGGAAATGCTTTGGGAAGCTGAAATTGTTTCGGGTTTGTCGGATTCAGCATTTTCTCTCTAGAAACAAAAACCTGGTTAACATTGAATGACCCTGTGTAAGCAAGTAGTCCTACAGAGAGACAAATACTACACGCTTCTGGTTTAGTAGCGGAAAGTTTTAGTACACTTGCCTTTTTTTCTGCCACTATGCTTGAATAAAGTGCTTAAAATTTTAATATCGTTATCCGGCTTATTTAATTACACCACCATTTGAGAACTTTGTTACACAGATCCAACCGAACGAACACCCTTCAGGTTGTGTTGAACAATTGGCTAAAGCAATGCAACCACTTAGCACTCCGTGCTGAAAAATTTATGCACAGAGTGAATAACCGCGAAAGGTTTAGATTAATTAGCTACATAATTTGTGTCCAATCTGTCTATTGTTCCGCTGACGCTAAACCAAAAATTAAATATGCTTAAATTGCTATTAATATTTCTGGCCAATTTTTCATTTTCTTTTTGTACTGTTATATCGGTGTCACCAGTTTAATATTAAAAATGACCGTTTTGAATCAAAAGATAAGTACAAAAATACACACAAATTTGAAGCTTTTGAATTGCAACGGCTTGACATTGAAGATTAGTTAGCAAAGCTGGAGCGCGCACTTTCGTTTTTTTTTTTTAATTTTGAGATCAAGCGCAGTTATTTTTAATATGCAGCGCGGTCCACTCTTCAGCGAAGAACTGAAACGCGTGTCCGGCCCTCCATGGGTTCGAAAAATGAACGCCACAGAACGGCGTTCACGTCGCGTCACGTCGCGTTCGCGCCCTCTAATTTTTGGCACTCTTTTTAGGGGCTAAAAACTCCAAAAACTGCCCGAAGTGTCCGCGAGTACTCCACGCATCGGTTTAATCAAAATTAAAGCCCGGGACAAAAATATTATTCGAGATACGAGCCATCTGCATTCTTCCATGACGCCGCCTCCATTCAGCCTATACACGCCAGCGAGGACACCTAAAATTGAAAACCTTTCTCGGTTCTACCCGCCGGCGCCGCCCGCCCACAAGACACCGCATGACCTCCTCAGAGAACTTGCGGTGAGAGATTGGTCACACCCTCCTACTCCGAGCTTCTCAAGCAATTCACCCCGCCTGGCAACAAAAAGTGCCGCCCAACCTAGGCTTCGCAGAGCCGGGGGCAGCTAAGACGAACGCACCTACGAAGCCAAATTTTCTAGTCTCCCAGTCACACTCCAAACATAACGTCCCCTACCACATCCTCTACTAGCGGAGCGTGGCATATGTCACACGCCCCAAGCGCCTCAACGGCTGCAGCACGGCCCTCTGCCCAAGCCCCGAAATCGACGTCACGTCAGGCTACCACTTGCGCGTCCTGGCAAGATCAAACACCGTCGCAGTCGACAGGGCCAGCACGCATCTGCGCGATCACCTACTCAAGTTAGAAAAGTTTCTACTTGCCGCAGAAACCTCCGTATAAATGCAACCGTACACCCCGGCTCGTCGCGTAGAGTCACCCACAGCATTGAAGAGCAAGCTCCGGCCAAACTGCTATTGAACGAGTGCTATCGGCGCGCCCGCTGGGAAAGAATGGCTCAGTGGCTGTCACATTCGACGGAACAGCACTTCCCAAGCAAGTACTCCGCTACGAATCGTTCGATTCGCGTCGACAGCTACTGGACCGCTTTTTCGCGCACTGCGTCTGCGCCGAACAGTGCAGTAGCAGACGACGTGCGGCACGCACAACGAGGTAGATGCCCCCTCCCCCTCCCCCTCCCCCTCCCCTTACCCCTGCAGCTGGTGTCTTTGCGTATTGAGTTGGGCGAAAGTGGGGGAACCCCGTTGGCTGAAAGTGTTTCAATGACCTTCGGCGCGATGCTTCAAAGCTCTTGCGACCGGCCACTAGCCACACATATTCCCCTAGCGGAACTAAGAAGCTGTTCAAATACCCTTCAATCACAATTTCGAGGTACGGATGTATTCAAGTATTGCATTTCAGCACACAAGCTTTGATATGTGCGATTCTTTGAAACTGAAAGGGCAACGCACGTAACGTTGCCGCCATGGCGACATTCAGAACACACTCAATCTTTCCTTTGATTGCACTCGCGGCGGAGACCGTTGACGCGGCCACGACGGAGTGGACAAAATAATTTCAGAATTTGACTCCCTGCGAATTTTGACCCAAACCCCGAATGCGCACCTCACAATTACAGTTGCGTTTCATGTTTTAGAAAATATTTTCTCGTCAAAATCATCTTTTCTGGCTCAGTAAACGCACACAGTACCTTGAAACTCTCTTTTATACTAATCTCTTACAATTCTACATTCACACACTTTTAACCTCATCTATAAAAAAAAAAAAATACCATGCTACGCGAATCCTTCAAGGACATCCCAATAACCTTACTTCGCAAGGTCATCACGGGGGTTATAGGCGGCGCCGCCGTTTTCGCCGCTCCACCCCGTCTCCCGCCGACTCGTCCCATTGATCAGACTCTCTCTATAAACGGCTCTGCACCTCAGGCGCTCACTGCGCCTGCGCCTAGCCTTCGCGAGAGCTTGCAGCTGTTTTTTTTCTTCTTCCCGTTGAACATTCTATAAAAGTCACTCGACTGTTCAGGCACGGTCGAATGACCGTTGTTGCAGTAGAATCGCTCATCGCGAGAACGTAACCTTGCGCAAACGAATCGCCGGCTGAATCCACTCGCTCGCGTCAGCACTTCATCGCACAAACTACGCGCAGCCTCTCAAACTGTAACCGCTCATTCACACTGGAAGGGGATCCGCGTTCGCAAAGCGGTTGCGAACGCGGTTGTATAAAGATCCAGCACAATTGCACGCGCACTCGATGACATCAAGTGCGCGTGACATCGTACTGAATCTTTATATACTCCCTTTCACCTTATGTTGTACCGCAGAGAAGGCTAGAAGCGCGAGCTCATAGCGTTGGGAGCTGCTTTTAACGCACGAGAGCTTGTGCCGCCGAGATGTGCCCTAGAGCAAGAAGCTCGCGCTTGTAGCCTTCTCTGCGGTACAACATAAGCTAAAACAGAGTATAGAACCGCGTTCGCAACCGCTTTGCGAACGCGGATCCGCTTCCAGTGTGAATGAGCGGTAAGAGCGTAGCTCCGCAAATTGCTGTACTTGCGCGAGTGCTCGCTCAAGAAAGGCGGCAAACACTCGCGCCCGTGCCCTCTGAAACGTAGCACGGAATTTGAATAACAGTTAAATATATACGGTAATTAAACGCATTAAACTCGCATAATTGCGATCAAGCTTAAGTTTTGTTTTTCGTTTTTTCAGCAACATTTTTTGTCACAGTGCCCTCTTCTGGCAGCTTTCCACACCGTCTCGTTTTTATTTGAAGCATTTCTGGCAGATTGATACTTTAGACCCATGTTGCGGATAAAAAAAAACAGGACGCGGGATGGCCAAAAAAACATGCTTTTCGTGTAAGGCTCGTCAAATTATGAGGCGCTGGAGAAATTCAGCCTTCTGCGTTAAGTCCTTATTTCGAACTCTTTTTGTTCGCCTTCCGCCCATTGAAAAGCATGAGGGAAGAGCCTTCGAACGCACCTGGTATCGCTGCGCCGCAGCGTTCTTCCGCACGTCTGCTTTCCTCGCAGTCACCATGGCAACGAACGCCGAATGAATGGAAGCACGCACGGTACCGCCGGGTGAAGCCATGCAGCAACAGCTGACGCCATTTTACGAACGCAGTTTGATTGCGTCCATCGGATCGTCGGCTGCGGTGCGACTCAAGTGAAACCAAGTATATACCGTTGCGTCCCGTCACGTCACGGTGAACGGAAACTAAAAAAAAAAAAACGCTTCATCATTTGTTTATTACTCGTAAATCCGGTGGACGCTTAGGTTCAAACTGGAATGACTTCAATTCAAAAGGAGGCATTTTTATCATTTATTTTATTTTGCATCCCTACAAACAAAACAAAAACGCAAGGTAAAATTAATGATGTCAAAATAAATGGTAACTTCCGAAAGCAATGGCAAAGAATGAGGGGGGGGGGGGGGTTGGAGAGAAAAATATATAAACTTTAGTTGAATTCTAAGAACTCTATAAAGTAAAATACTATCGATGAAAAAACTAACTGTTCGAGCAGAATGGAAGCAGTCATGAACGTGGACAAATCTAAGAGCCAGTGTTGGCCGCTTTGACGAGTTCGTCTTGCATTTGCTGAATATAAAAGCTCATAGGTGGAGCGGCGGTTTCCACTGACGACACGGACCACCGGATCTTAGCCAACTTCCTCATCGTCCCAGAAGCGCCTTTCCAGAGAATGCGCTTCTTTTCAACCGCTGCTGTCACCGTACGCTGGACTTGACGATTGTAGGCTGTCTTGCCGATGGCCTGCTTTCCGTCGGTGTAGAGCTGAAGCACCTTTTGTTTGGCTTCCGAGTCCTTGCACATGTCCAGTACGCAACAGGCCGTGTAGGTGTTCAGCTCGAACAACACGTTGTCTGCGGCAGAGGGGGTGGCACGATGACACGACGGCGCAATGCACTCGTCTACCCTGTCTCTTTCTTGTTCTTTCTCCCGTTCTGAAGCACTTGCCTGGTCCTTTTGTTGTTCTTCCCTGCTCATCGAAGTATTGTTTTCGTTTACGCAATCCCTCTGTTTGAAATGGCTTTCAAACACAATGAGCAAATCATCATCGTCATCGCTCAGCGAAGTTACCGTCGATACCATGGACGCAGTGTCCTGCTCACTTTCACAAGTGGCGAGTTGGGCTGGAATCGAATCTTCCACCAAGTTATCTTTTATGAATATCACGTCATCGCGTGATGTAGCAGATGCGCTTTGAGGGACTGTTGAAGGACCCGTCTTGGTCGACGAAGTCCTATCTCTGTCAAAGGCTCGGGTCCTTTCAATATGATCTAAACTGCTTGAATGCTCCTGGAAGGGGTGACTGCTTGGATGGCCAATCTCGTTGATGCCATCCGGGCTCGGGACCCGGCTGATACTCACGCGAGCTTTCGATACTGCCTCCTGAAGAACTTCGCTCGCTGGTTTTGTCGTTGGAATAAATGTGATTGCTTGCCCAAGACAGTGAGGCGATAGAGGTTTTCTATAAATTGTAGAGTGCATCATGGGTGCAATCTTGGCAACGACATACGTCTTGCTAGAAGTTTCATCAGACTTTGCGTCTGCCACTACCGTGCTAAACTTGCGTTTGAGGCCTTGAGATGTTTCCGGTGAGGTGTCCTTTGAGACCTGCGGTGGCGTCTTCGTTGACGTCTTTGGCAGCGTCTTCGTTGTCGTCTGTGGAAGCGTGTTCGTTAACGTCTGTGGAGGCGTCTTCGTTAACGTCTGTGAAGGCGTCTTCGTTAACGTCTGTGGAGGCGTCTTCATTAACGTCTGTGGAGGTGTCTTCGTTAACGTCTGTGGAGGCGTCTTCGTTAACGTCTGTGGAGGCGTCTTCGTTAACGTTTGTGGAGGCGTCTTCGTTAACGTCTGCAGCGGCATCTTTGTTGACGTCTGTAACGGCATCTTTGTCGATGTTTGCATCTGTGCCTCTGCCGACATCTGAGGCGGCGCTTTGCATGATGTCTTCTGTGGTAACGTGAATGAAGTTGGCAGCGACCTATTTTTTGCAATATGCGTTGGATCATTCAATGACGGCTGTCGTTGTTCAGTTGGTAATGTCTGTTCTGTTATTCCAGTCACCGTCAGTCGCGGTTCTGTCGCTGTCGCCTGCTGCGACGTATCCGACGATGACTCGAGAGGCACATTCCGTAGTGTCCGTTGTGGTGAACGCGCCGATTGCGGCCGCATCTGAATCTGTGCTTGTGACTCCTGCGGGAAAGGCTGCTGAGCCAGTGGCGATCTTACTTGAGGCGTCCAAAAGGTCCAGGGTGGCATTCTGCAGTTGCGACGTGGAAAGAATGGCCGGATTTCGTTGCTGCGCCAGGGAGGGACGGCGGGTCCTCTCGGAGGGTAAAAAAACGGCGGTCTTCCGGTGTTGAACTGCGGGTGCCACTGACGGTTGTCATACCGGCGGTTGTGAAAGCCGGCATAGTTGGGGTTAGGATACTGGTCTATGACCACATAGTTATAGCGGACTCCAGGATTGGGGCTGCCGTTCATGCCGTCATGAAATCCGTGCTGGGGTCCGGGACAGGGAAACTCGTCAACGACCACGTCGTCAGGACCACATTGTTGGCTGAAATTATTGTTCATGATGTGAAAAACTGTCCGTATAACTCCGCAACTTTTTGAAAAGAAACGTTTAAAGATCAAATATCGAGATGTAAAGGAATACACGGACCTAGGGAAGGTGTTGTTCGCTTCCGGCACGTTCGCTATTCTGGTAATGGCAAGAATTGCAGCCAGTGCAGCGATATGCTGGTTCTGGGCGACTTGATAAAATATTGGTTACTACATTTAGTTTGTACTTTCTTCTCTTTTACCCTCTCTCTGAACTGCAAACTGATAACTGGAGCTTCTGCCGCATATATTTTTCTTCAATGTGCCATTTTTCTATTGGCCTGGAGGATCAAAATTTTGAATAAGATATCCTTTTGTTTAGCTTTTAATTCTTTGGTGCTGACATTGCAGACAAAAGACAGCCATAGACGTTACTTACGGGGAGCACAGATAAGTGAACTAAAGTTCGTTACAGCTTAAATGCAGACGCAACCAACGGTACGAGGTGATAGGACCAGGCAAGAGGCGTCAAAACCGCAAATCACCAGGCCTTTTAAGTTTATGATTGATTCAGAGATGACAAAAGACGTACAGAAATATAACGAAAACAGTGATGGTGCAATTTGTCTTCACGTTCTCTGATTCATATCATCAAGTCGTAGCTTCGGCTGTGTCTGAGCTTCAGGTGAAACGAAGAGTAGTGCTATCTGTTATTGGGCAGGAGATCGAACTAAAGGGGACTCTCTATCGACCCTGTTGGCCCAACAGCTCGGGTGTTTACTAGCACAGCATAACAAAGAAATCGACCCTCTCCTAGCACGGTCTGGGTACGAGCGCTTCGCTCTGACCAGTGCTTCGGTCGCACGAGGAGCGGCCGTCGAATCGTCATCTTCAATTTCTCTGATCAAAAACAAACAGGAAAATCCGGTTTGTTGTCCCCACAGCTGAATTAAGCGTGCCGCTAGAGGCGTGACTGTTTGATCTCCTCCTCAATTCGCTACTCCAGCAAAACGAACGTCACCTAGCGGGAAAAGACTGAACTGGCCGGAACAGGTCCCTTCGCGATTTCTGCTCGTCTCTTCTGGCTTCCGTGTGTCCATGTTGTCGGTGGTTTGCGCAACAGAACAGTTCTACCGGTGACTGTGTCGTAACCGTAGTGTCGCCTTGGGACCCAGGTTGCTCTGCACACGACCTATGAAACCGCGTGAGCTAGACATTCTGCGTTTATCAACGTTCATCAGCAGCGTGGAAGGACAGTGGGCAGTCCTTTCCTCGTTTCCTCGAAGAAAGTCAAGCCTCTGGAGGTTCGCTTACCCCAACACATCGCCACGAGTTCGAAACGTGGAATATAAAACGCGGGGGAACCAATTTTGAGTCCAATGCTTACTTGCTGGTGCTCCAGCGTTGTGCGTTGAGCTGGCACATGGCACGGCACAACCTGGATTCGACCGCCATATTTGCCCGACAGTCGCGTCCTCTATAGGTCGCTATAGTCGTGAATAGTCGCTGACAGGTTATGAGCCTAGAAGATGATCCGCTTTCAGTACGTGCTCATTGCCTTCCGCCTGGCTTTGGCTTCGCGAGCGACGAATTCGGATTTTTGAAAAGCCAAAAGCCCGCGTTCGAGGAAGGGCATCAGCTGGGTCTTCAACCTGTCACGGACCAAAGCTTTAGAAGTAGTTTTCACTACATGGACTCTCACAATGGAGCAGCGCCTTTTCTCTTTAACCTCACGTCCGAGGACTCGACTTGGTTCCTCGTTGCGATCAAGTACAAACTTGCCCGGGGAACTTTGAAACAAGGTGCAGAATACTGTGGGAAGCCGAGGAGGAAGAGGGTGAGGGGGGACACACACTATGCCCGGCAGAGTGGCGCTCGAGACCGGCGCGCGGTATGGTGCCTACATGTCTGTCTCGCGCGTGTGTATGAAGGTACTCTAGTCCGTGGCAGTGCGAGACGTGGAGCAAACAGGAAAGGCCGCAACCGGGCAAGCCCTGAAGGACTCAACGCAACTCAAGACCCAGCCGATCCGCGGGGGAAGACGCGGTCATGCACTAAGGAACAGTAAATCGTTTATTCACACCTCCTCTAACGTGTGACTTCTTGGGAGGGCGGACCAGGCGGAGACCGATCGGGCGACAGTATTGTTGAGCGACCCACAATACAAATTTCAAGATGATTTGCCACTAAATAAATTACTAAAATATGTTTCATTTACCGTTTGCCTATTTTATGCTTTTCATTTGCATTTATTTTGCATTTAAAGAAACAAAATCAAACAAGTAAGATTTATATCAGGCAGTCTTTTTTCAACACATCTTGTGTGCAGAAACTACTCTTATCTAGCTGAATTGGTTTAAATCACATAGACCTGATTCACATCAAATAAACCTAATTTGATCAAAATAAATCAATTATTTTTAACATGATATTTTCCCACTCTGGTTTAAAACCAAAGAAAATCATATTTCACACGTGGCATACTTTGTTTCATCTTAAAGGGGCCTTCTATGATTTTTAGGTTTGGTTCGAAGCTTCTGCGAAAACGAACATTATCGTGCGTGGAGAAACGTAGGAAAAACGTGCCCCCCCCCCCCCCCATAATTGCGCATTCGTTTGGAATTTATAAGCAAGATAAAAATACAAGAACAAGCAAAGCAATGGCTTTCTGTGACAGAATCGGCCAAAATAAATGATCAGAGGGTTAGAGGGAAGTGACTGGCCAATTTTCAGCGAGTTGATTAGGTTCGTGGCTGCCGCGCCGAGGACGCGTGCCCGCATGGTCGCCCCGAAGCTAAAACGCCCGTTGCTTCGTCGCAGCTTCAGATTCCGAACGCGATCGGCATTACCAATGAATCTAAAGTGCTAAAAAAAAAGTGATCGAAAAAAAAAACAAATCCAGGATTTGTTTACCTGAAAACTTAAACTACACACCGTCGACATCCTATTCTCTCCGCCCAAATATAGCCCTCGCTGCCCAACCCAGATGTTTTAGTTTAAAAACTAACCGTTATTTTATTAAAAATTAAAAGCGATTTTTTAATATTTGCATTGGAAAAATGGTTGCTGACGGAGCTCTCAAATTCATGGTGCTGAATGGCGCCACTTACCGAAAACGGGCGAAATCGGGCTTCATTTTCCCATTGAAAGTTTCACAAACTCACTTAGTAACTTCTGAAAAAGATAACGGGTAGTTCTAAAACGTTGGCATCTGCTTCTGACCGCTCCCGGTACTTTTGGGCGGAGAATGAGCGCTCGGCAGGGCGTATTTAACTTTGTCTGTAAAAAAACAAAAAAAAAAAAAACAACTTACTTTGTTTTTGGGGGGTGGGGCACGTTTCACTTAAACGTTGGCGCACACATCTCGTGCCTACGCAGAAACGGGTCCGTCGTCTACTTTGCCGCGCCCCTTTGGACTGAGAAAATGTCGACCAGACGTGCTTAGAGTTCAGCGCGGTGGTGTGATCGAAGCAGAGAGTCGGGGCATGAAGTTTCACCAGGATAGGTTTGAAAAAGAAGCAAATAATGGGGATAGCGAGTGCAGATAAATATTTATTTTCTCAGGAATGTCACAGGAATGTCGCACAGATGCCAGCGAATAAAACATAAGACCACAATATCGCCTTCATAAAAGCATCCCCCGGCTGGCTTCGATGGACGCGATACAAACGCACCGTAGCTAGTCTTTCACGTTGACTTACGTATAATGTCGAAGGGAGCAGGCGATGCCCAAAGTACGCCGTGTACGCGTTCGAAGTTCTAGGCACATTTTATAGAGCCTGAATAAATATACCGGACTTCAACTTTCGTTTTATTGCACACCGCTACAATTGTTATAATTTGGCATTCGTACAACTAGCACGTAATCATACAAGAGGCCATACACGAGGTCGTCCTAAATTCTAATTTACTCCATCTTGGGGTGGTCTTCGAGCTTCAAACTTTGGCTGGCACCCCTTGAAAGCGTGTCCGGATCGTTAGCCGTACGAAGCTTATCGGGAAAGAACGCCCTCGGAGGGCTGTTCACGTCCACGTATACAGACTCACCCAACCAAGCCCCCAAACACCAACACAAAAACAGGGCGACACTAAACTGACCGGAGAGAACAAAATACACCGCAAGATCAGCCTATTCAACTCGCACAAATGAGCGACCCTGCACTCGCCACGACTGATGACGACGTCCCGATTCCCGAATGGGGCGCTCGTCCGAAGGCTGCCGCTCAATGCGCTACTGCGCCTGCGCGCCGATCTACCGGGTTGACTGGTTCCGCCGCTGGAAGGTGGGCCTGCTCTGCTTATTTCTGCACTTTTAATACACCTAGTTATTTCTTTGTTTTCCTTATTCTATCACAGTTAAAAGGATTTCTTGAAAGAATAACGAATTTCACGGAAAAATAAACATAACTTCGCCCGCATAAAACAAAACATTCTGACAGTTTTGCGCACATTTTGAATCACAAAATGAATAGCCAATGACGCAAACAGATGCGCGCTTTCAACACACAGTGGCGCCACCAGAAGTAAAGCTGTTTTTGCCTCATGGAAGTATGATGTGTTACTATTCAAAGTCTACTACGGGTTCCCTGAATCGACCAAACCACTACTGAGGTAATACCACAAACGCAGGAGTTGAAATAGGTCTCAGCGCAGCTGTTTCCGTCCACCCTCAAAAGAGGCAGTGCAACGATTTTTGTACTTTGCGTGCGTACCGCTTAGAACGAACCCCTGACGTTTATGACCAATGAAACACGAATTCGTTTTTCCCCCACGCAATGAAAGTCGCAAAAATATTAGAGAAAAACGAGCAGCGTTCACCCCCTCAACGCGCAACCAGAACAAGCGGTCACGTGATCTGGAGCAAATTATATGCCGCCAATGTTGATCATAGCCACGCGCTGAGCGTTGGCTGAGCTTAGCAAAACACTGGACACGCACTGAGTTCCAGACATTGTTAGAATTCTTCTATTCTCGTCATTGCCGTGATTAGACACGAGTCATTACCCGATCAGGGTGACCACCCGTCCCGCGACTCGCGGGACTGTCCCGCATTGAGGGCTCGTGTCCCGCGTCCCGCAAGAAATACCAAAATTTTCATAATGTCCCGCATTTCACATTGTCATAAGATTCACTACGCCAAGTATGGCGCTTCCGAACAAAGTGGCACGGGGAAGCGCGGAGGTCATTTGAAGCGTGTGAATCTGGAATGTATGCCATTTTCTATCCAGGCACTGTGAGAAGCGACCGTCGTTCTTGAAGGAGACCGACGAGCATGCGCCGTTGTGCCTCTCCCCTTGATGACAAAATATTGCGAGCGAAATTGGATCGCCTGAAAAAAACAGTTGTAATTATTTGCAAATCATGCTGTGTCATGCGAGAGGGTTGTTGTGAAAAGCTTTTTTTGATGAAGTCGGCCACACAAGGCAAAAAGCCTGCAACTCACAAGGGTCGACAAAAAAAAAAAAGAAATTCAACGTAAGGTCCTTATTTTGCGTAGAGTAAATATTTACAGTAAGCAATAAGCCAAAAAATATTTAATGTTTTTTTATTTCCTTTTGATGCATTGGGGTCTGCTGCAGTCGATTTTTGTTTTCAACTTAGACACCGTAAATAAAACATTTAACATTATAATTGAGCAATAATATATCGCTGTGAGTGAAAATTATTTCAGCCTAATTGCCGCATCACACTTTTCAGGTGTACAACATGCTTTCGGACAGCACACTTCTTCCTCCTTAGCTTTAATCCTCAACTCAAAGGCGAATTGAGAAATCACGTCGTCGTGACAAGCTTAGGGCACCGGTGCGAGGACTCCAAGCTTCCACCGTGCTTTTTAAGCACACCAGGCACCTAGCCGGGGGGGGGGGGGGGAGGCCCATGGGGCCCGCCCCCCCCCCCCCCCTTCCGAAATATTTCATTTTTCTGGGGCCTCCTCTCCCCCCTCCTCCTTATACAGCATTTTTTCATAGGCGCCCCCCCCCCCCCCCCCCCCCCCGAAACAAAATCCTGGCTACGTGCCTGAAGCACACCATAGAACTTGTCAATCGCAAGTGACGATAAGTTCTGTCAGGGCACTCCTAAAGTCACTGAATCCTGGGAAAGTAGCGCCATTGCCTTCCCTACCTGCTAGCCGGACACAAACGGATACTAACATACAGACGACCTAAACCTCGCAAAGAGATTGGCTAATCGGTCCTCGTTGCCATGGAAATCGCCATCTTGGTCCATTTAAATCTTTGAAGCTTCCAGGGGGTCGTTCTAAACCAGTCGCGCCAAGATCACCATGGTGCATCATCGTACTGGAAGCGTTCCTCGCCAATATAAGAGTCTTTGGCACTTTGTATGCGATGAACTTATTAATCATGCCCATCTCCATGGATCTCTTACAAATATATTGTTCTTCTTGCGTATTTCAAGACAGTAAACTTATTTTTCAGTGCCTCCAAGCACCGACACAGCATATGGGGGTGGTACGAAGGTGTGCGCTTGTTTCGCCGGTGTGTGGTTAAACCAAATCTCAGTATACAAAAAACGACTCCATGAAGCTACCCGTCACCAGCGAATCTAGATCGGCTCACCAAGAACGGATTGGTCAAGGAGAAATTGCTCATTTCACGGACCAAGATGGCGACACCACGGGGAGCTTGGCGTTACTTTCCCAGGATCCAGTGACTTTAGGCACTCCTTGGCCACGAATCCAAATATTCGTCAACGGATATTGGTGTTGACGAGCCATACGTCCGAGTGACGCAGTTCTCGTGTCCAATTGGTGAGCTGGGGTCGGCTGACGTCATTTTCGCCACCGCTGACGTGCTTTGGGTACCGCGGATGTATCATAGTGAAAAGGCGGAGAGCTTTCGAAGGAAACGAGGTACGAAATAGACCGCTACATTTTTAAATGTTTGGAACGAAAAGCTGGTTTCTGACTTTCTCCCCTCTTTCATTTGGCCCACTAAACGATACGCGATTAGTGAAGTCCCAATTTAAAATCATTTATCCCAACCCAAAACTCGAATCATGGCCCCTTTAATACTTTTTTCCTTCGGCCGTGAAAATACCGTCCTTCTCTTACACCCCCCCCCCCCCCACCCCCCCGGGTTAGGATGTCCCGCATTTCACCAGCAGGAAGGTGGTCACCCTATAACCGATTGCTTGTCGAGCTATTGCTTATCGCGAGCCTAAATTGAGTACTCACGCAGTGGTCGGGTCCAATTTACAGCCGCATTCAAATATTGTCACTAAAGAACTACGCCACACACCGCGACCTTCAGACTACTTCATCAAGTTTTGAGAAGCAGAGATTTGAATAAAAACGCTCGCAGACCATATGCGAAAAGAAGCGCCATCTAGTGTATTCATGATCAATTATCAGATTTCCACCATATTGGGGGGTTCCCGTACCGATGGTTTCGCCCGAGAAACAATAGTCCCGGCAAAGTGGAAGTCGTAGAACTAAAATATCATCACCTGCTGCAAGTCCAGTACGAACCCGTCACAGAACGTCTTCGAGAAATACCGTTCATTGACCTGGATGGCCCAGTTCACTGCTTGAGTGACGAGTCTTGAGACCTCGTTGCTGGCCATTCCTTTTCCAGACTTCTGCGGCCGTCTTTCTTTTCTTCTTTGAACCGAAACTAACCAGCAACCCGTTGAATGTACAAATAAACCGCCCTAATATCATGAAAACCGAGTTAAATGCAGATGCGCCTCGTCCACAACTGGAAGATGTGATAAACCCCCCAATATGGCTGCTCCTAATGGCATGATGATGATAGCTGGCAAGGACTTTTGCAACAAGGAGGTTTTTTAGACAATGGCTTTGCGTGCGAGTATAGACCTTTTCACGCTCAGTTGCATGGGCGCTGCCATCTTGAAATCGCGTGACGCGGCCGCCCTTAAATGGTTGGAACACCGTCGCTCCTCTTTCCACTCCGCTCCCAGGCGAAGGCGTTGTATTCGTATTTTTCGTCACGTTTTACCGCGCTTTTTTGCCTTGCTTTGTGAAATGTCTTTTGATCCTTTTTTTTACTACATAACTGCATTCCATCCTTTTGTGCACTATTTCTGCACTTGATTTTATAGCACGTTTTGGCTATTTCCACCGTCGGCGTACCGCATACGTTTGAGGAAAGGCATCAGCGTTAGGACTGGCGCCCATTCAGTGTGTTGATGACTAAAACACTCGAGGGTTAAGCGGCCAATTATTTATGACAGCACAAATTCCCTCAAGTGATCGCGGCTAAGACCCCTTTCGAAAGTCACGTGTCAATTAAAAAAAAATTTGATCCACTGCACAGTGGTGGAATTAGCCCCGAGAGCGAACACAAGCGTCGCTGTGGTCGGCCTTCCACGATTGGCCGAACGCTGACTATGACGTCGGAAAGGGGATTTATCATCGGCGGAAATAAGAGGAATGAAAGAACTTTAATTTTGACGGTGTTGGCAGTGTTCCTTTGAGAGCGCACTGATTTCAAGCTTCCACCATGCTAATAACAAACACCATCGAACTTGTTGTTTGCAAGGTAATGACGTCACAAAGGGGAACCACAGGAGGGCGCCACCAAAACTTCTCGCCGCTAATAGCCGACCCAGCGGAAGGCGCAAGTAGCGCGAGCGGGTAGCTCCGAGCTGTGCTCCCGCTGCACGAGGGTTCGTGCGGCCCGGTCGCAATCGAACACAAGAAGCTCGCCCTTGTATCCACCATTGTACAGGGATTCTACACCTACCAATAAAGGGCACAATTTCGAAAGGGGTCTATAATGAGCGCAAGGTATATTATGATCACGCATTTACGATCTTAAAAAAGAAGGAAAAGATAGGCAACGCAAGGGGTCACTGTGTGTTTGTTGAAATCATCGTTCTCCGCCTTCATAAAAAATCTAAAGCAGTTGCTTTTGATTCTATGAGGAAATCATTTGTGAAATATAAACATTCGATTGATTTTTTTTAATTAATTTAAAGAAACTAAACACTGTGCTGGGTCTCATGTCTTCACTCATTCAAATTTCTTAAGATATCCAATTCCTAATTCAAATAATTCATTTAGACACAAAAGGTTGGCCTTACCGGGCGAAACACGTGTCAAAGACAGCTTGTGAGTGCCGGACAAGATCGCCCGAGGTACGCATTATGTGACGTCGAAAAAAAGCCGTCTGCATGGAAATCACTTGAGCGCAGCATTGTCGATGCCGGATTTACTCTCGACACAGCTAAGAGTAAAAGGCGTATCTGTTCAATCAAATAAATATCGGCCTACCTAAATACATGAAGTGGTGCCTGGCACTTGATTTGATCCAAGATTGCGAGAGGTCAATCCTCTTGCGTCATTTAATTTTATTCCACAATTTATACGGAAGACGGACGTTAGACTTCAGTTGTCTTTTTTTTACCCGTATCCTATATTCTCAATACTTGTAAGAAAATGACCGATCAACAAATCTTTTCCTAAGGCCAGCATTTTGAAATGCTGGTAATGAATTCTTTAACAGAGCTGACAGTTCAATAAATGTCAAACACGTCCTAGGAAGCGCCATCAAAATAACTCTCGAGTACTTAATTTCTTTAAAGAAGCCGATGCAGACAATGGCGCTTCTTTTTTGCATTCCCAGCGTCATGACAGGGGGGTTTCCCGGTTGGCAATTTTCACGTTTCCATTCCACGCGTCATCATAGCCGGCCGGCCGGCCGGCCTCAGCGTTCGTGCCTGGCATCAGGCGCGGCCATGGACGTGAGAGGTGAGATTGGCTCCTGCCAGTCTCACCTCTCACGTGAAAGGTGAGGCTGGCCGGAGCGAGGTCCGGCCAGCCTCACCAGTCATGTGCCTTCACAATGCTTCAGTTACCGAAGCATTGTTTTTATGCATAAAAATGTATGTTCCTGATGTTGCTAAATATTCCAAAAAAAGACCGGCACAACTGTTCCACAACTCCAGCCCAACGGCGTTGAGGCATTGCTCGTTATCACGGCATCACTAGGACAAACATCCATCGTCCCATCGCCTCAGGCACCACTGTAAACAACTCCGTTTCCCTTCAACGGTACACGTCATCACACTCGAATGGCGCCCACTTACTAATTTGGCCCGAGCCCGACGCGGAGCGTCTTTCGACGCTTTGGCTAGACACGACTTCCAGCCGAACGTTGTCACTGGGCTCGTGTCCGATTGGTGTCTGCGCTCGATCTCATTTTGATTACATCAAAATTGTGATGCGTGGGTTTTGATTAGTTTAGGAGGGTTTATTCAGACCCGTGTTCGCGGTAGCGCCGGACAAGTAACGCGTTACTTTATTCGGTAACGTGGTTACGTACTCGTTACTTTTTCAATCAGTAACGGGTAAAGAACTTACGTTACTTATTTCGAGTAAAGAGGAACGTAGTTACGTTACTCGTTACATGTTTCCAAGACCTCAAGAAAACAAGTACACTTAAAATTGCGTTGCGTTTTAGTTTCGCCTTAATTTCAGACGCAGCCAACGCTACGTGCTGATCGGACCAATGAGACACCATCAAAAGGGCACCGTCATGGTGTTGGTGGTCGTCTTGTTTACGTACGTGTTTGATTATCCCTAAACTAATCATAAACAGAAGAAGCGCAGTGACTTGCGCTTTTGACGAGGCTTAATTGGTGCCCTTAGCTCGTAGGGTCGGCTACGCCTCGACTTAAAACGAAGTATAGGCGCCAAGTCATTGATTATTTCGCTAGTTCCACAAACCACCAAAATTTTGCCTTTGCTTTCCCAACGCCAAAAGTCCTTCTGCAGGAAAAGCCCAACGCTCACGCCTTTTGTCGCAATGTCAAAAAAACGCTGTCGAAAAAAACAAACAAATGCTGTTACCGTCAATTTATCGATTTTAAGTAACGCAAAACTAACTTTTTATTGGTAACAGTAACGTTAAAACGTTCCTTTTATTTTGAGGTAACGTAGGTCGATAACGCGTTCCTTTATTTTGCTTGTAACGAGTGACGTATTTCGTTACTTTTTTTCGGTAACGTTTGCAACTTTGATTCAGACCCGTTCTCTAGACCTGTGGTTTTCAACGACTGATGTTTCGCGGACACCATTGTGGATCGGCGGAGATGATGGAGGACCCCGTTCGCGTTGAGTTGAAGGGAAAGGAATAGGTTAATTTTGATAATGATTTATTGAGTGGATATAGCTAAGGGCTAGTGGCGGGGGGGGGGGGGGGGGGGTGAAGCAGACTTTTCTCTTTGACATATACACGAAAAAACTTACCCGAAAATTGGAGCATTACATCTCATTCTGAAAAACAAAAACAAAACAAAAAAACGTTCAGCCTTTCCACTTTCGCGAAGAAGGAAGACCAGCGGAGCTGTACTCGACACACTGCCGCAATGCGCACGCGCCCGATTCGCGCTTCTTCTCGTCCGACACGCCGCCGGTCGTGGATACGTCTCCGGCGAACCAGAGTCGGTCGCACACGGCGCACGTAACGCCAAACGGGTTCTCCACGAACTTTCTCCGGAACCTCGCCGTAGCACCCGGGAACTGTTCATCCGGTGTGGAGTGCAGTCGCCGCCGGGCCTCGCGCTTGCGCTTGGCCTCCGTGGTACGATCGTCGTCCGTGGCGTCGGCCCACCGGCGCCCTTTACATCGCTGGTTCTGTTCTCGGTGGCGGCTTTCCAGGCGAGCGATGTGTTCTCTTGGCATGTTAATTTGAAGCGCTGGACGCAGTGGAAGCCGAGGCGACAGCGGCTTTGCGGCGGTTGCGGACCCATTCGCGCTGCTGCGTACGTCGCCGCTCCTTCCGCAGCCGCGCGCGGCCGACCCATCGTGAGTCCGAACCGAAACTGATAAGAGTGTATGAGCGTAGGAAACAGCGCGCAAAACAGACGAGGGCGAAGAAACAAACGTGACGAGAGCTTCGCTCGTTACGTGTGCTTCTTTGTCGTCGTCTGTTTTTCGCGCTGTTTCCTGCGATGAATTCCCACCAACGCGCCCAACTATCCATTCTTCTATGATAGCTGGAAAGGATGCCACCATCTACGAGCGACGGCGGAAACCATACTTGTTGTGTGCTTGCCACCGTCGCTTATAGATGACGGTAGTTGTCCAGGTAAGTTTATGTCGACGTACCGGACACGATCCTGGGGAACCTAGCCCTTAACAGCTCCGCTGTAAAAAATACAACTTTTAGTGCCGGGCTTGACTAACGAGGCAGGGCTTCGCGGACCCCTAGAATGCCTTCGCGGACCGCAAAGGGTCCGCGGACTCCCATTTGAGAACCACTGCTCTAGCGCGCAAGGAAACCTTGCCGTTATCCGGCAAAACCGATCTCGCCCGCGTCCGGTGTCGAGGTATTCGCGACTCCAGCAAAACGAACGGCACCTATAGCGGGAAAACACTGCACTGGCCGGAACAGGTCCCTTCGCGATTTCTGCTCGTCTCTTCTGGCTTCCGTGTTTACATGTTGTCGGTGGTTTGCGCAAAAGAACAGTTCTACCGGTGACTGTGTCGTAACCGTAGTATCGCCTTGTGACCCAGGTTGCTCTGCACGCGACCTATGTAACCGCGTGAGCCAGACATTCTGCGTTTATCAACGTTCATCAGCAGCGTGGAAGGACAGTGGGCAGTCCTTTCCTCGTTTCCTCGAAGAAAAACAAGCGCCTCTGGAAGTTCGCTTACCCCAACACATCGCCACAGGTTCGAAACGTGAAAGATAAAACGTGGGGGAACCAATTTTGAGTCCAATGCTTACTTGCTGGTGCCCCAGCGTTGTGCGTTGAGCTGGCACATGGCACGGAACGACCTGGATTCGACCGCCATATTTGCCCGATAGTGGCGTCCCCTATAGGTCGCTGGAGTCGCGAATACAGAGCATGCCGTCCACCCTTTGCTGGGCACGAATGTAGGAAAACTTTCCCTGGCTGTCACGCGACGCCACAGGCGTGCGCGCAGTCGCGCAGATTTTAGCGCCGCTCAAAGCTGTACACGCGCACTCTTCACTTCTTCACAAATGCCCCGCGCCTCAACACGCCCGCTCACGTTGCACGCGAGCAATAAACGTTAAAATAAAAATAGGAATTACAAAAGAGACGAAAGGAAACCATTGTGAGCATTTTGATAAACGCAGTGTCTATTGAATGCCATCTGACGTCGCTCTTGCGGAGCGTTCAAGCACCCTCCGACGGCGTTTTTCGCCCGCGTTCGAGTACCGTCCTGCCGAGAAAATGCCGTCCTTTAGTGAAGAATATGTTGCTGTTGGTACTTTGTGGCAGAAAGTAGTATGCCTACTTTTCTTCTATTTTTGTGCTAAATTTGCTAATTATGTGTATACTGAGAGGCTAAGGTCCCCGTCATCGATGTTTTATCATTTTTTCGTAACAAAGATTTTATAAACTTTTTTTTTAACAAATAATATCTGAAAATTATGAATTACATCCCTGACTTGTTTCAATAGCGAAATGTTTAGCATGCCTGGCTAGTACCCTATTATCTCACGAATATTTAAATTCAATAAGCGTGCCTTGCAACAAAAAAGTATATATACATATATATATATTCTTTTTGGTAGAGGTTGGGGCTGCCGTTATTGAAGACCATGAGATTTAGCCTAACATTTATTTTAAATCACAATCCAAACATTCGAGAGAGTGCTACTTCGGCAGACTTGAGAAAATCGCGCTGGCATAAACATACATAAGAAAGCATGCTGCTCACTCCTGTGGCGTTTGTCTTGCTCGCGCCTATGTTAAAACAAATTGTCGGCAAGTGGCTGGTGGAACACATGTCAGAATAAGCGTAACTTGTGCTTAATGATTTTGGACGGCACTTGAAGGTTGGAGAATAGAGTGCCGTCGGATGGCACTCTAGACACAGCGTTTGATAAAACGGTATGTGATGCACTGTTTTTTCTACACTATATCAGTTCTGATGAGCAGATGCTGAAAGATGCTTAAAACTAGGGGTGTGCGAATATTCGAAATTTCGAATACGAATCGAATATTTTCCTTATTTGAAACGTATTCGATTCAAAAATTGCATATTTGGAAGAACCCGAATATTCGGCCAAAGCCGAATATTCGGGAAAAATCGCTAATATTCGCACAAACTGCGAATATTCGAGCAAGTAACGAATAATCTGCCTGCCACGCATTCCCTTATTAATATGTTTATTCAATGAGAAAGGCGTATGATGCAAGTGTTATCGGTCTGCTCCGTTTCTGTCTGTCCGAGATCAGTTTCGGTTTCCTTTCAACAAGCCCTTAATTGTGTGGCACATTTATAGCAATATGTGATGTAATTGCGCGTTCTATAAATTGATACAAAAAACAAAACTCGAGAGTGAAATATAAATACAAAATAAATCTCCAGGGTGTTATCTAATATAAATGTTTCAAAATTAAAAAAAAAGAAAGAAAAAGCTAGGTGCGAGCAGAACATTGCAGCGCCATTGGCAACAACTCCTTGTTGTTGTTGCTGTCGTCCCGCGCAGCTGGGTTCCGGGTCACGCCGGAATCCAAGGTAACGAAAAGGCACATCAGCTTGCTCGCGTCGCCGTTATCTCCCTCCGCGAGCAATCCGCTATGCCCTCACACCAGCTGGACCACGGCTACTCCATCGCTTGTAATCAAGCACAGGAGTCCGCGGACGAAAACAACTACGACCCCGGTGAAGAAAAGCTTCGCATCAAAGAGCAATACAAGCATTGCCTGTGGGAAAGCCTGCCCTTGGATCCGGATTCCCCTCCAGGGAGGTTAGGACGAAGAGGACGAGTAATCCTCACTCGCATACAAGCAAACGCCAATCCCACTCCGGCCCGGATTGCCCGGTGGGGTAAAGGACGATCAGGCACATGCGTAAAATGCAACGGAACAGCAAAGGCGGACACTGTCCACCTTCTATGGAACTGTCCATACTACAAGGACTTGAGGACAAAGCACAAGCCCACAAACATCACATCGCTGGAGGAATGGGCGCGCCCACCTCCAAGACCACCAGACAACGTGAACGTTCTGAAGAGTCTCTTGGACTTTATCTTTGAGGCGAAACTCGATGTTCACATGTAGTGTATATAGTATGTAGCATAGTGCCAAGAGTGTCCAGGTCGCCGTCACCACCGACACCGCCCTTATTCCTCATCCCTTAGTTTATGGCCAATAAACGCTTTCAATCAATCGTCCCGCGCAGTCAAAACTAAAAATGTCGCGAAACTGCCCAGGTCGAGTTCGACCAAGTTCGACTTTTTCGAACTTTCAACATGATGTTCTACAAAGGTTCGACTGAAGTTCGACTTTTTTGAGCATGCGCAAAAATTAAAAAAAAAAAAAAACTATTTGATTCCACCTGGCGGAGGAAAAGTGCAATATTTGTTGGGTTTATTGGCATCAGTGGTTCATATTAATAACTAATGAAAGCGTTAAAAGCGCATATTTTGCTTTTATATGGCGAAAACGTTGGTAAGCATTTTATAAATATAAAATAAACTACTTTCTAAATTATTTGTTTCCAAAAATTCGAAATATTCGTGTAGTAGCCGGGCAACACTGTCCATAAGTCGAACTTCTTCGAATTTTAGTGAAATGTCGCAGGTTTCCCGAGTGAAAGGGTCTTTTTACTGGCGGAAATGTTGTCACGGCGCGTAGCAAGCGCTTACTTTCTGAACACGTTGAGCAGTTAATTTCCCTACAGGATAATTTGTAATGAGTGCATTACTAGAAGTATCTTTAGCCTGCTGCAGCCCAGTAAAATGCAGTTGCATTGATTTATTTTGAAAAAGCAATAAAACGTACTCTTACCTCTTGTTTTGCAAGTTTGTATTACTAGACACATATTCGATATTCGATTCGATATTCGAAGTCCGTTTTTTTGTCTTATTTGTATTCGATTCGTATTCGAAAATTTTAATATTCGCACACCCCTACTTAAAACCCGTTTCTATATCTACAAAATCGCAAGCCAGACTACTATGAGGTTTCGTCATTTCGAAAAGCGAGCAAAGCGGAAGAAGAAGAAGTGTCTGGACGAGAAACGGCCATTTTTCCTCCGCTCTCTTCTATTTGCTGTTTAAACAACACCACAGGAAAAACCTCGCCTTGAAAGGTAATTTGAGAACTGTCTCACCAATCCGCGACCGCGAGCAAGAGATCTGCTCCGCAGATACAATCGTGTACCAACGTCAACGGGCAAAACAAGGCGGTGGAGGCTCGTCTCCCCCTCCATGGCGTTTGCCAACCACATTTACTACGATCACCTCAATTGATTCCTCCAGCTGGTTGTTCAGCCCCTACACGCCAAGCAATGGAGGACTCTGGAGAAACACCAGAGAAGAAACTATGCCTTACGTCGGACGGAGCAAGCACTTCCGACTACTCAATAGGAGACCAAATTGACGTTGATCTTGACGAGACACCTCTCACAACAGTGACATACCGCAAAAAGCGCTCGAAAGGCATCCCCATCGTCTTCAAGTCTACGAAGGCACAGTCCTTCTGGAAAGTGAACCCTAACCGAATCGCAAATGAAATTGTCACCACAGCCCAAGAGAAAGTGAGCTCACATAAAATCACCAAAGATGGAAGCCTTGTGGTAAGTGTTGCCTCTTTGTCGTCAGCAAATAAGCTTCTAGCCTTGAAAACTGTTGCTGGAATTGATGTCGCGGCCAATGTGCCGCAGTCTTACTCAAAGAATCTGGGCAAGATAAAAAATGTCCCAAACGAGTACACAGAGGAACAACTCCTGGAGTATCTCGCTGACAAAGGGGTTACGTCTGTCAAACGGCAAATTGCCTACGTACCTCAAGGCGACGGAAGTGTCGTCAAGCATCCACGGGACAGCGTCATCTTACAATTTAGAGAAGACTGCCCAATGCCCATACGCGTTTTCCTGGGATTCACCAGTCATCCGGTGGAAGAATACTTTGGACAGGCGGTACGCTGTTTCCGCTGCCAAAGGCATGGACACGTGGCTAATACGTGTCGCGGACCACAGCGATGTAAGGTGTGCGCAGGCCCACATAACTATAAAGAATGCAGCTCCAGAAACCACCCCAAGTGCGCAAACTGTGGCGGACCACATGCTGCGTCATTCGCGGGTTGTGTGCGAAACAAAGAAATAGGAGCATTACGTAAACACGAACTGATTCACGGCAAGACGACTAAGCGTCATTTGCCACCACCAAATCCAGAGGCAGTGATACCTGTGTCTCCTGCGCCTCCAAACCCAATACAGAAAATATCAAGATATACCTACGCTGAAGCCATCGGAGCTGCCGGACCTGGGACACCATCACCAGAGGCACCGCCGGCACCGCCTCCACCACCGATACCACCTCGACTTCCTCCACGGATTCCTCCACGCAAGCCAGCAATACGTGACTCGACGCAGACGCCAACGCCTCTGACAGCAAGAACAGTTGAGGCACAGACAGCCGACACCAATCCATATTCAATGTCTCTCCGACAAAACACAACTGCCCGATCCGAAAAGCTAGAAAAGCTGCTGCTCCCGATTCTGTTTGCTGCATTGAAGGCAATAGTTACAACACTACCGGAGGCTAGAGACCTTCCTGAAGTGCAAATGCTACTTTCAATGGAGCATATCCTTGCACGTTCGAGTGCTCCGATTAACTCAAATTCTACAAATGAATGATCGGTACCGACAGGCCTTTTTGTTCCAATGGAACGCCAATGGTTTGCGATCAAAGAGCAGCGACTTTCGGCAGTTTATTGCCCTCCATCAGTTCCCAATTCTCGCCATCTCTGAAGCACGAGTCACAGCCCAATTCCGACTGCCCAACTATGTGACCTATCAAACGACACGACCTTCCGGCCCCAGTCGGGCAATGTTGTGTGTGCGAAAGGACCTAACATCAACTTTCGTATCTACATCGAAAGAGGATGCACTGGGATATGTGGCGTGCAAGGTGAACATCGGTAAGATATGCTTAGTCATTGCAAGTGTGTACTTTGAACCCCTTACACCCATCACTCTTACACAGTTTTCCCGTATGATCCGGAAGCTTGGGAAAACATTCGTAGTTGCTGGTGACTTTAACGCCCACAATCCTCTCTGGGGAAGTGATCGATGCGATATTCGTGGGGATACGATCTCCAACGCAGCTGAAAATCTTGACCTAACGGTATTGAATGATGGATCCGCAACATTCTTGCGCGGTCCTACATATTCTAGTTGTTTAGACCTAACACTCTGCTCCCACAACTTATCTTCTGGAATGGATTGGCGCACAGATGTCGAGACAAGGGGAAGTGATCATTTTCCTATCCTCGTGTGTCAACCTAAACTTTTGCAGTCTCCTCAAAAACGTAAAAAGCAACTAACAAATTGGAAAGTTTATCGACACTTAAATACTAAAAACATAAATACAATTGACTGCACACTTGCAAATTTTGTTACAAGCATTCGCACAAATATGGAACGCTCCACGCGGGTAATATCAGTTCCTCAGGGATGTATTGGAGTGGATGCCGAATATGAGAGGCTACGGGCTATACGACGAAGGGCTGAACGGAAATACGATCGATCAGGGCAAGTTGAGCACTACTTAGAGGCTCAACGAACGCATGCCCTCATGCGTCGACAACTAAAAAAGCTTGCCAAAAAACGCTGGCGCAGTAACTGCGATTCTCTTTCGCCTTTTACGTCAATACCCAAAGTCTGGAACATACTCCGAGCACTTAGAACTCCTGTCACTCAGATTCACCCATTCCGGGCTTTGGCATTACATCGGGGTATTTCTGTTGTCCTCGTTGCGGATGAGTTTTGCCAACTGCTCGCGCGGCCGGGCGCTGCGACATGTACTATAGAATTAACAGCATCATGCAACGCAGTAAAACAAAAAATAGATGCACAATTTTGGTCAACTCATTTAGAGTTGGATCTCCCATTCACAATGCCCGAACTGGAGACTGCCTTACAAACAACTTCCGGTAGAAAATCAGCCCCAGGACCAGATGGCATAACATACGGAGCCCTTTCAAATTTGGGACCTAAAGCAACCACTCTTCTTCTTCAACTATTTAATAACATATGGCAACAAGAACGTCTACCAGAGGACTGGAAACTAGCGAAAGTTGTCCCTCTTCTGAAACCAGGAAAATCGCCCATGTCACTGGAGCCATTCCGCCCCGTGAGTCTAACAAGCTGTATTGGTAAAGTTATGGAGAAATTAATTAACGAGCGATTGCAATGGTGGGTTGAAGAAAACAACGCACTTTCACCGCACCTAGCTGGCTTTAGAAGACGAAGATGCACGATGGATTGTATACTGAACCTAGTAACTCATGTAGAACACGAAAGAAGCCGGGGTAACATTACCGTAGCCGTATTTCTTGTCATCAAACGGGCTTTTGACACCGTTAATCATAGTCACGTTTTACATGGACTTCTTGAACTCGGTGTTCGCGGTCGCACCCTGCGTTGGATAGCAGACTTTCTTAATGAACGCAAGATTTTTGTAGACACAAACAAAGGCAAAAGCCAGGAACATACTCTTCGCAATGGGGTTCCTCAGGGCAGCGTATTGAGCCCCACTCTCTTCAACGCGGTTATGAATCAGCTGTCACGTCTCCTTCCATCAGAGCTAGAGTATTCCATCTACGCAGACGACATACGCATCTGGGCGTCTGCACTCTCTATTGATACTGTTAAAACATCATTGCAGAACGGTCTAGACATTATTGTGTCAGTCTTAAAAGAGCATGGAATGGACCTCTCTACGACCAAATCGGCAGTTCTCCCTTTCACCTTAAAAAGACTAAAAGACTTCAGACTCTATGTAAACTGAGAACAAGTAGAAATTGTCAAAACCCACCGATTTTTGGGTATAATTATAGACCGAACCCTTACGTGGAACACGCACGTGACTGCGATGGAACAAAAAGTTAATAGGATAATTAATGCCTTACGCTGCATTGCGGGAACCAAGTGGGGAGGATCAACATCATCCCTCCTCCACCTGCACGTAGCGCTAGTACGTCAAACGCTAGCCTATTCTATACCAGTGCTCCATGGCCTCTCGCGCACCTCCGAGACTCGTCTACATTACTTGTTGGCTCGTAGTCTAAGAGTTTGCCTGGGTGTGCCTCGCGCAACATCCGGTGTTCTAGTTTTTGCAGAGGCACGGGAGCCGCCAATCTCGGTCCTTCGAATACAAGAAACCTGCAGGCATTTTTTTTCGATTAAAGACACAACATATCGACCATCCTATTTTTCATAACCTTATGAGCAGAACAGGCGCACGAGTGCATAACGTTCTTTTAGAACATCAACGCCACATACCAAGTTACACTCAATGGGAAGTACTGGTCTCACCTGCTCCCTGGACGTTGACGATGCCTAAAGTTCAGACCACAATAAATGGAATGGAGAAAAAAAGCTCAGTAAGCAGTATGGTGGCGGCACAACTGGCTCTCTTCCATGTATACAATCAGTACCCCAATTTCACTCAAGTGTACACAGACGGATCTACCGACGATCAAGGGTCAGCTTCTGCATTTGTTATACCATCTTTAGACACACATCGTTCATTCCGGCTATCCCATCGATCATCCTCTACTGCAGCTGAGTTACATGCCATACTGTAAGCATTACAATATTGCCGCGAGCGCAGCTAACTAAGTAGGCAGCGCGCTCGTGGCCTAACGGTTATCGCGAGGGCCTTCCACGCAGGAAGCCCAGGGTTCGATCCCTGGCAGCGCCGCGTCTTTTATTTATTCTTCCAATTTAGATTTCTGGTAATTTCGAGAACCGTGTTGCTCGTTCTAGGTTAGAATGTTCTGCGCGCCGAATGTTCCAGGCCGAATGTTCCAGAAGCCCACGCCTGCACAAAAGGGGCTCCGCGTAACCAACCGGACTCAGTTTCGCCCCAGCGTTCAACTCTGCTCTTTCGCCGACTTCGACGCCCGCGACGCTCTACTGTTATCTTTTGTTTCCTTCTTTATTTTGGGCACAAGTTCGCCCGATTAAACGTTTAGTTTACTCAGTTATTTGCCGCCTCATCACTTGTCATTCGTGACAATATATTCGGCATGCAAGCATGATAAAGAAATGGATAATATGCAGTGACTCGCAAGTGGCTCCCACATCCATACAATCAATGAACTATGAAAGTAACAACGGCGGATACATTTACAAAATTCTGATTGAAATGACGGCGGCAATGAAGGCAGGCCACGACATTGCACTTCAGGGGGTCCCAGGACACTGTGGCCTCACGGGCAATGAAGCGGCAGACTGCCTCGCCAAAAAGGCACACTGGGATGGGCAATATCAACGAGTCCCCCTTTCCCGTGGAGACACTCGGGAAATATTAAGGACAATCGTACACACAAAGTGTAGTTCCACGTGGTTTGACGAACACTCTAAACGCTCCATTCTTTTTGAATTCGACCCTCAGATAAGATTCCGCGTACCCATTTCTCTCCCACGCAGCATAGAAACATTACTACATAGGCTTCGTCTCAGTGTTGCTTATACCGCTAATTTTTTATACCGCATCCATCGCGCAGAATCTCCAGAATGTACATGTGGAGAGTCGGTCGAAGATGAAACTCATCTCCTAGTAGAATGCTCGAGATTCGTAAAGTGTCGAAAAGAGCTCAATTTACGGCTCATGGTACTTGACGACCGCCCCTTGTCACTAAAGAAGATGCTAGGACCTTGGCCTACGCCAGTTCTACAAAAGAGGGCTCTGTTTGCTTTACGCGATTTCATCTTGGAAACTAAAATAGCGGAAAGTTATTGAGAGTTATACATCTGCAACAAGAACAACAGAAACTCAACACCAAAGGGGAAACATCATCATATGATAAATTTACATTGCATACATACTTCAACTGTGAAATTCTGTGTATAATACTCATATACCTTGGTTGTATATTATTGCGCTAAATTGAGCTTTTGATGTAAAAAGTGTTTGAATAATTTAATGTGCATACCGCCCCCTTTAGTGTATATTGTACAGTATACCACATACGTTTGAGTGTAGGAATTATATATAAATAGCCTCACAAATAATTGCACCCTGATGTAAATAGTGTACTTTCATAACGTGGAGTGTAGTGCAGGGTGTTCTGTGCAGTGTTTATTTTATGTGACAACTGTGAACTCTCAAGGAAATGGACGCTAATCACTCAAGTTCAAAGGAGTAGCCGGCGCTGCAATAGCAGCAGCCAATGTCTCCTTTTTATTTTTTTTTATCAGTTATTAAAGAAAGAAAGAAAGCGAGCAAAGCACCCGCCATACGCAAGAACGCCGAGGATCGCTCCGGCCAGAAGCTTTTTGTTTCCAAAATGCTGGACTGTGAAGATTGACTGCTCAACATGCGATTTTCACAGTTCAGCACGCACGTGTCCGCCGATTCCGAAAGCGAGTGAAGCACGCGCCGTACGTACGAGCGCCGAAACTGGCACCACGGTCAGAAGCTCTTGTCTACCTACGAGCGCGACTCGTGCACGATCTGGCGCTACTCATTACAGGCTTGCATCTAAAGGCTGAACCCAATGAAGCATAGATTAACAGCTTCGGGCTGCAAAAATCTTTTACAACACGAAGCTGCGTATTCGTCGGAAACCAAATTCCATGCCAAAAACAAGCGATAAACGCCGCCAAAGCAAATACATGATGTCAAGGCGTCAGATGCGTGAGCGACTTCATCTGCTCGCAAAATAACGCGCTTGCAAACGCTGAAAACTCCGAGTGCAAACCAACGCACAACAACATCAGAAAAAAGGGTGTCACAAAATACGGATGAAGGGTTCGAACATGGGTTCCAACTTCGGAGCCAGTCCGAAATCGGAGTCATTTTTTTACTCTATTGCTCGTGGTCCGCGCAGGTCGTTGGCTCATGCCGGTAGTGGCGGACGCCGGCCGAACGAAATCTAGCTCACTTATATCGGCGGCGAACAGCCCATGTCCCGAGCTCACCCCGAGCACCTGCATGCGCAGCCGCAAGCATGCAACTCGTTTGTTCCAGAAAAAGTCTGCGCCATCTATGAGGAAAATGCTACAGATCAACCGCGGTTGCACCTTTCAAGCGTGGGTAGAACCTCCGGCGAGAAAAACTGAATATATTTCGCTTGTGTTTTGGTTCTGCGCCATTACGCTTTGTTAATTTGCTCGGGTCTGTCGGATTCACAGTGGTGGTTATCAAGTTGTAAAACAAAACAAAAAACAAGAAAATTCTTCTTATTTTTTTGGTTATTGATCTAAAGGAGTTTCCATTCACTGAAGCGGTAGGCACATGTCAAAGAACCGAGCGACGTTGTGCTGCCGAGCGTACGCACCGCGCGCCAAAACTCGCCGAGCAAGACACATGCGGTCCATCGCTAAGGTGGCTAAAGGGGGAGGTGTGCTCACTACCTGCATCGGTTCAATCCAGAGACCCATGGCGGAAGTAGAAGGCGCAGTCATCGAATCTGATCAAGATTTCTGCCAAGAACTCTTGATCAGAATCTTTTGCCGTGTTGCGGCAAGTGCTCGGTTCACCTAATATTGGCGACGTGAACGATCAAAAGCTTTGCTGTGATGGGCCTTGCAGGATCGGCCGAAAGGTGACTATGACCTGAGGAAAGGATTTTTCAATGACAAAAATAATATTAATGTAAGAATTTCATTTTTACGGTATTGGCAGTGTTTGCTTCAAATCGCAATCATTTCAAAATTTCACCATTCACATCACAAAAACCATCGAACATGTTCGCGAGGTGATGACATCACGAGAGGGAACCATAGCAGGGCGCCACCAAAACATGTCGCCGCCGTCGCCATGTCTCTGCTCATGCGGGCAAGTACACGCAATAGACCTTATTCATTATTAGCGCCATCTCTCGGCGGCCACGGGTACTATCAGAGGCTTGGCGCCATCTTTGAGGCTTCTTACCGTCCCCGCCGCCCGCCGCAGTACGAACCCCTCTGCCCGCGCAGCGTTCGTCCATGTTCTTTTCTATTTTTTTTTTTCATATTGATGGTGTCAGTTGTTCAAGAATAAGTTACAAATATTAAGCGATAGTTTGTTTTCAGGGGTTTCACTAAGAATCTCGTCTTATAAAAATGAGCTTCATCCAGCACTAGAGCAGGCCGACTCAGGCACTTTTTCTAGAATCGTGCGTTAACTTGCCTGACCAGCTGATTATGCCTGTTCGCACACGGACGATTTGTATGATATATTTAGCAGGTCGTCAGCACCTGTGTGACAGTTTGTTTTTATTTGGCATTCGCGGCGGCGGGTTTAAAGAATGCGAGCAGTTATTCCCCCAATGCGCCTTGACCCATTTTGTGCAGACCTGAATTGCAGAGTTCTATGATGGGGGTGTTGAACGGTTAATCTAGGTTCCTCGTTGTCTTAACCTTAGAAATATTTCAGATATAATTCCACGCGCACACACACCAAAAAACAAACAAACAGGAAATTTAATTCATTTTATAAATTTTTATTCGGCTCCTTGGAGAGATCCCTGAATGGAGTGCATGTGATACAGCACGAATTTACGATAGTACTTTTTATTGCACGTAAAAAATAAAAACTACGTGAATATCTACACTAGCATACTCACACAAGCGTATGCGAGGCACACAAGCTTCAAAGGAAATGACCGGCGTGTCGCGGCAGCGCAAATACGCAAAATATAACGTATTAAGAATTAAAAAAAAAAAACTATTCTACGGAAAGCCGGAACATTTTTCTTTTATAATAATAATAATAATAACAAACAAATTCCATACTTCCGCCTGTATACTTAAGTTGTTCTGTGCGTTTGTTATTGTTCCTAAGTCTCAGGGTTACTATGGAGATCACTCAGATACACTGTTTTACGCTTGTGTTCTTTTTTTCGCTCAAGTACGTTGTTTAGAGCCGATTGAAGGCTGATGCAAAGTGCAGAAGAGCTACGCAGCGTACCAATTTCGCTTCGTAGAGGAATGATAAAGACAACGGTGCTGAAAAGCACCGTTTTCTTATCATTAAGCAAGCGGTGCTAAAAAGCACCGCTTGCTTACTTTACGCTGTATCATTATTATCACGCGACTCTCACATTTCGAGAAACATTGTCGAGATGTAGACGAAAGCATAAAAGCGGTCTTTCGACTGCTAATCTTGACCTGTTGGCTAGTTTAAGAGTCGCGCTTGCTCGCTTCCCCTATAAAAATGATTTTTGACTTTTTATTGAAAACGTGTTGACTTCTTGTTGACTCTGATTACTTTCTTTTGACTTTGACGTTCTGTTGACATGGTCAACAGAACGTTTGTTGACTTTGTGTTGAAACTTTTCTGATGATTTTCTTCAGCCTGATTCAAAAGAAAAGCTGTTGACTTTCTATTAACTTTATGTTGACTTTTTTCTGCTGACTTTCTGTTGACCTGGTCAACAGAAGGATTGTTAAATTTCTGTTGCAACTTTTCTGACGATTTTCTTCAGCCTGAGTCAAAAGAAAAGCTGTTGACATTTTTTAACTTTATGTTGATTCTTTTTTGCTGACTTTCTGTTGACAGTGTCATCAGAATGACTGCAGACGTTCTGTTTACTTTGTGTTGAAAAGTTTCAGTTGACTCTCGGTAGGCCAATATCAACAGAAGTTTCTCAGTATAGTCTCTGACAAAGTGAGAACGGGAAGCAGCTTCAGTTGTCCCGCCTCCAGCGCGAGTGTACTGCCCTTGACAACGCTTCGGCGTTCGTGCACCTCGAGCGCGTGCGTGCAGTCAAAGCAGGACGGAAGGACATGGGAAGCGTCCTGGAGACCAGGCGTTCGAAAGGCGTGCCCTGCCGTTCTGTCGTTGTGACTATAGTGACTTTAATGACCACATTAAATAGTCAATTGGTAAAGAAAATTAAAATAACTATTTGAAAGTGGAGAAACTGCCTTGACTCGCTTCGTCCTGAGTTGTGCTATGCAGAGAAGCGATACTTCTTCTAGGAGCCGTTTTTGTGGATGTTGTTTTAGCGACTGCGCCGAATTATTATTAGTTGTACCAATGCGTTTTAGTAAGAGATACCGTCCACGAACTTCGAAACACTGTTTTCCCTTTGACAGACTCCCGAGGAGAAGATAAAAGACTTGGAACCTTAATGAGTGCTAAGGTGGTCACCAGCCAAATGATTACCTTCAATATCTAGGGTGTATAAAACTCTGGAGCAGTCAATGGGAGTGTGATTCAGGTGATCAGTGCTTCATGGTGTTTGTGTTTGTGTTCGTTTCGAATGTGTAGTTGTGGGATATATGTAGTAGTTCCTTCAAATACCACAGAATTTACTAACATTTAGTAACATACTAACAAAATATAAGATCGCGTTTTTGTACGTCATTTTGCGGCAGCTAATTTGGAGGAGAGTGGAAAGCCACAGTAAGCTTCCGAAACTTTGTTGAATGAATAGCTAAGCTGTAAAGCATTTTTTTTCTTTTCAATCTTCTATAGCTTTTTTAGTTGAAAAGCTGTAGCATTTCAATTGAAAAGTTACAGAAAAAGCATATTGGAGGCTACAGAAAGCCTGCTGACTTTCTTATTACAAAGTGGGCCAATATTCAAAAGATAGTCAACAGAAAAGCTAGAGAAAGTCAGATGAAAAGTTATTGACATTTTATATCCTCTGATGACTTTTTTCAACAAAAAAGCATCACAGTTTTTTTTTAAGGGTTCCCAACAGATCGGGTTCACGCTGCGGGAGAAGCTTTTTTATTTGTGGCCAATACTGCAAGCCACCACATTTATGAGCACTGGCCATATTCTATTGCGAGTAAGCATGAAATTTAACTCTATGTGACCGCGCTACGAGGAGGAGCACATTAAAATGTCACTGACATTTATTAATGCATTTTCTCTAAAGGGACCAAAGAGTATATATGCGCGAGTATTAAATATATTTGTTGGTATTATTATTATAATTATAAAAGGAAAATGTTCTGGCTTTCCGTAGAATAGTATTTGTTTTAATACGTTATATTTTGCGTACTTGCACCGTATCGACATAATGGTCTCCTTTCACGCTTTTGTGCCTCGTATACACTTGTGTGAGTATGCTAGTGTAGATCTTCAGCGTAGTTCTTTTTATCGTTCCTGCGTCTCAGGGTTACCATGGATGTCATTCAACAGCTAGCCTGCGTTCTTTACCTTTCTTCACTATCTGAGTGATGTGACTGGACATCGCCGTTGCTCACCGCAAGAGAAGCTACGATGCTAGCCAACATCAAGCTCCGAAGAAATCACACAAAATAATAGATGCTCCCTGATGTCACATACAAATATCATGAGTCCTTCATGCCATTGTGGAAAGTGTCATATATTAAAAAGGTTTAGGATCCCAGTAAAAGCACACAACACTAACGGGCGGGTGCTCTTTTTAGGAGCACGAATAGAACAGGAAAACGCTACGGCTATTTAAACGTTGGCTATAATACCTATAACTTCAAAAGAAAACAATACGATCTGAGTCTTTAGATCGGTTTTCATTGTATTTCCTCGTTGAATACGTAGCCGTACAACAGAGCAGTCATGCGGACACTGCGCGTCGCTTTCCCACGCTGCAAACGACCACAGCGCCATAGCGCTTTGCCAGTCGCCTCAAAGACGGCGTCGGAAGGAAGGTTGGGGCCATGTTTGACAGATGGTGGGGAAATCTGAATAAGATCTATTGCAAGCTTGCCAAAGCTACGCTCACGCGCACGCTGCATATTCTTGCACGCATGGGGCACCAGTGAGGCGCCATGCTTGCAATAAAACTTTAGCTAAATTACCCAAGCATCAAAGAGAATGCTGGGAATGGTGTTCCACGCACCGCACGTGACGACGTCCGCAGCAGTAACAGTTCTAAAACAAAAGCGTAAAACATATGGCATCTTCCACGCGCGTTCGTCAACGCTTTATTTGGGTTATTAACTTTGAATAGTTTATACATGGAAGGCGTGCGCGTGCGGTGCGTGGAACACCATTCCCTGCATTCTCCTTGATGCTTGGATAATTTAGCAATAGGTATATTGTCTAAAGGTAGCGATCAACACTCAGTTCCTTGCTGCTGCTGACCGCGTTTGCATCCATTGCGCTTTATCTTATTTTATGTAACGGTCTCCCGCTACGAACTGAGGCCTACATGAGAGCCATAAAACGCAGAGAATAAAAAGGAAAAATGAGCAGGTTGACTGAGAAAAGATCCAGACGACCTGTCACATGGTGCAGTCCTTCTAAATAAAGTATTATGCCTTCGTAGAATCTTGAAGTGTCTCGACTAATAACATGGATGTTCCGGTGGCCCCTTACTAGAACAGCTTTCAAAATAAAGTTCTTACAATCCTACTAGCCATCTGAGGATATTTTTTTTTTTTTTTTTGCGGTTGGAGACGGCTTTTGTTTTTTGGTGTAGAAAAGTAAAAAAGTGAGCCTGTGAGGTTAGGTTGCCGGGCTTTCATTCTGGCACAGAGCGGTGGCGTTGAATAATATTTCCCTCTTTCAAATGTCCGTTATGAAGGGAAGCACGCTGTAATTCTAACGCATGTACTTGTACAGAACATTTTGGAATTTTTTTCGTCTTGCCCTTTACTAGTGATCCAGGGGGAAAAAATTGGACTTTCATGGCCAGCTTTCTGGGACACGCTGTTTTAGTTCCCGATTCTCACGACACGTGGCGTATCAACCTTGAGCAACCTAAAGCCCCTCTATCCTGGGAAAGGTGGCGCCATTCATTGTAGTGGAAATGTTCGAGGCACGTGCCGCGCGCCACTTCTGGGAAGAACATGGCGTCTGAAATCAAGCTCAGTGCTGCGCTGTGCCGCCATGATCTTCCCAAGGGCTGCACGTTGCACGTGCCTCGTGCATCGATGCCCCTTTCGCTACTTTTTTTTGGCAAATAAGCTATCATCATCATCAGTCGCAGACATTTCACGACTACGCGCTATGCTACGCCGGCGGTCGGTGCGCCAGTGCAAGCCAGTGTCTCGAGGTGTGAAACAACGTCAAATATGTTGCGTGGCGTTTTCGTTTGACACTTTTTCGAAACGATGCACACGATATACCCCGAGTTTCAGCAAAGATTAGTTTAGTTTAGGTTTCTGAATTTGGCTTTTAGAAACAGAAAATCTCCCCAATTATGTGTATTTTGCCGTTTTGCGTTCAAGAGACAATTTGTTATTTTCTGTATTGCGTATGTTATTTCAGCGATGTGCGCCACTAGTATGATGTAGTTTTGGAATTTGTATCCTCTACACGAGGAAACACTATTGTTGTTTCTTTTAAGGCGCTACCGGCTGTTGGTCAGCAAAGCATTTTTTCTTTAGTCCTTAGTTTTTAGTCTGTATTTATTTGGCTCTGGAGAGCCGCGACACCACGGAAAGGCAGCACCTCGTACCATGGAGGCCCGCGGTGCCGCGTCAAGTGAACATGATAATGTGATGAGTATATACATGCATGATGACGACGACATGGATTGTTGGTATTGGGGAGGATGGCAGCCCTATTCGCAGAAGTCCAGATTTCGTGGAGGTGGGTTGGGCAGGTCAGCAGCGAGCCATGGGGATCTGGCACGCCGTTCGATCGGTGCATGAAGGAGCCCCAGGAACATGATGGCGCTGTTGCTCACTGGGGTCCACTGGGGTCGAAGCATCAGGCTCCAAGGAGGTAGTCCAGTCAAAGTAGAAGCTGCCGCTTCCGAGGAACCAGGGCTCAGATTGAGGCACCGCCGTCGCCCGGTGTGTCATCCTCTTAACGTCGTCGTCGTTGTGTTCTTTATTCGCAACGTTTAGCGATAGTGGTACCGCGGTGCGAGAATCGCGCTCCCTAGCTCCTGGGTGATCGGCTTCACAATAAAGGTGCTTGCCTACATGTTTCTGGGGTGAAAAAGTAAAGTTAGGCTCTAATACTGCTCGTATAAAGCAAAACTAGAATTACCTACGCGTCGCAGACCGCGCCTTGTACTGCTGTTCTACGACGATCATCCAGATGACAGTCATTTTGATAGGCGCCAGCGCGCCCCCTATAGGTCGTGAAAGTTCGAAATTTATGCGCGTATATATGTATAAATAAAATAAGATAGATAAAAAGACACACAATCGAACGACCAGCGGCGCGCCGTTCTAGTTATATTTCTAGTTATACACGCCTGAAAGAATTTCGTTCAGTTTGTGTCAGTAACCGAGCTAAAACTTTGCGTACACAGGCAAATTCAAAGCAAAATATATACAATGCAAGCGTTTCTGACCCTACATAACAATTGCTTATATTTAAAATCCTGGGCACAAATTTTGATTGTAAACATCCAATTATGATATAGTCATATTATAACCGCTACATTCTTAGTCAGTATGCTGTCACAAACGCATCGTACAAATATTTTTTTTGATAAGTCTTTGTAAAGGTAGTTGGCCGCAAGCTTCTTGGTGCACGGCGGACTGCTAACTTTACAGGGGCAAAAAGCGGGCCGAACTTGAAAGTCTCGAGGAATAAAAAGTATTAATTAAAATACCGAATTTTTAACTGTGGTGTGTGCTACCAGTTGGCATCTATTATATTCCTCGGGAACTTTACGATTCTTCATTTCAGTGAGAAGAAATTTAAAGTTTTGTCAAAGTGGCCCATAGTACCCATTGCAACAATACTATATCGGGCCCAGGAATAAAAATCATACAATACTGAGGTTCAATTAGGTAATAAATAAGAGTGTATTAGTGCCCTTTATAGATATCCCGGGGAACTTAAGGATTTCTGCACTAGTTTGGTTGAAATTATCATTTTACTGCGTTTTGCGGCGAAAGCCAACAGAGGGCGCAAGGAGACAATGTCCATGAATGCTGAGGATGGTGAACGTCTAAATATCGAGAGTACGATCTTCTAGACTCGGCGGCGTGGTTCGACGCTGTGGAGGGCTAACTTATCCAGTGCGATCTGAGACTTAACCTAAAGGTCTGTAACGTACTCCACGCTGCTTTGATTGTACGACCGCACGCCTTTACGATGGTTGTCCTTGTCAAAACTGGTCAAAACAAGCAGGGGTGCGGCTCAGCTAGGTTATTGGCTGAGCAGTTTTATGACGTTTGCATCAGATTCGATCTCAGCGCCCCCCCCCCCCCCACACACACACACGCACACACAGTTTCCTGAAGCCGTGGATAATTAGTCTCAGTGCGCTAAAATTAAAGTGGGCTAGGCGGAAGTGTGCGGTCATAGCTGCGCCAGGGTTCAACAGTTGATTCATGATATGCCGGATCCTGCCCCAACACGACGAGCCTAATGCAACAGGATGCTCCTCGTGTTCATTGGATAAAGACGTCACATTCATAAAAGCTCTGACAGAACACATGAGTGCTGAAAACACATCTTGAGCTCACCTTAGTAAAGGCTGATATAAAAAAAAAAGAACTTCAATTTCTTGACGATAATAATCCCCAGAGAAGTGGAACAAGGGGGGAAGGGGACAAAGGACAGACACAAATCTCCAAGCACAGCTAGGTGACTGCATGGAGCGCGACCGAAAAAATCCGCCTAGTTCTGGTGTCGAATCAGGGACCTCTTTATTTCCAGTGGAGTGCTCTACTAGCAGAGCTAACCAGAATTTAGACGTCAATGGAGCAAACAGGTCACCAACAAGGGTGAACGGCCTGCATTTTAAGGTTATGATGATAATGCTAAAGTTGAAACTTGGGCTAGTTGGCGTGACATCTTTAGAAGGTTAAAACAGCGCAAACCATGAGGGACGAGACGCAGAAGGACACATATACACAGCGCTGACTCTCAACTGAATTTTTATTCATCGTGACCACACAATAAATACTTGTTTCCTCAAAACCATAAGAAAATTAAGATAAAACAGTCATGCATCAACGCCCCAAAACCACCGTATCGCACGCGCACAATTTACACTAGTGACGAGCAAGGTAATCTATTTCTATGTTAGAGCAATTGACGGGCAACTAACACACTCGGTGCCTAATCTAAATATCTCCAAGGCCTCCATTATTTCACGGGTTGGTTGGTCGTAATGGCGTTTCACGAGTTTGCATTGCTGGAAATCTGGATGACAGCCACAATCGCGGCAATGAATGCCAATATGGCCAGATAACGGAGAGGTCACATTATAGGCGTGTTCCCTTTATCTTTCATTAAGGCAGCGGCCAGTGTGGCCTACATAATGCCCCCCACAGGATAAAGGGATAGAATACACAGCCCCTACGGCGCAAGTAAGAAAACAATTTCGATGCTTAGTCACACTGCCCTTGACCTCTTAAGAGAAAGGGTTTATGGCTCTGCATAACCTTGACAGTTTTTCTGGAGCCGAAACGAGCACATCCACTTCACTTTTGCTTGCTATTCTTTTTAGGTTGTGTGACAACTCGTGTAAATATGGAATAACGACAAACTTTCGTTCTTCCCGTGCATTTGTTTTTTGCAATCGTTGTCCTCACTTTTAATTTCTTTGAAAACAGTCTCAGCAACCACTACCAACAAGTGGGAAAGAAACCCAGCTGCCGTGAGGCGTTCGGTGTGGTTTTTTAAACTTGACCGAATTCGATGAAGGCTGAGCTTTCCCAAGGAATTGATATAGCAAGCCTTCGCTATTGCTCTTTTCACAATCTTTGAGTGAGCCGAGTCGAAGGGTAGTAATGGCTTACCGCCACGTGGCACATACGCCCAGCAAACGTGACTTGGTTACATAGTTAACACCAAATCCAAAACTCTAATACATCCCGCAACAGGCACTTCGTGGGTTATAACAAGCGGTGCAAGGAAGTTTCCAAAAACGTCCAACACTTCAGTCAAAGATGACTGGAAGGACGTAGAATCGGTCTCTAACAATGTCAAAAAGTCGTCAACATAATAAAATACCTTTGCAACTTTGGTTCCTTCCAAGTGTGTCAATATAATTGGATATCGGCTTGCTAAACATAAATCCTTCAGCACAGGAGCGATCCATGATCCTCTGCAGACCCGCTGCCGCTGCAAGTAAATATTGCCCTCCCAAATCACGAAGGTTGATCTCAGGTAAATGTCAAGGAGCTCCAAAAAGCCTTCAATTGTTATTCCCGCAGCATTCTGATATGCAACAGGACAAAATTTGTAAATGCAATCACAAATGCAGGGAAAAAGCACTTTGTGGGGTAACGAGTAGTACAAGTCCTTAATGTCTACAGTGCAGGCAATGTATACCCCGTGTTCTGGTTGTCCTTGAGAAAGGAAATAACCCCTTCCGACTTCCCCAAGAGAAAAGGATCGTCAGTCTTTAACAGGTTCAAACATTTTTGCAAAAAAATAGCAACAGGTTTCTGCCACGTGCCAGCCAATGACACGAAACGGGCATCTTATCTTGTGCGTATTAGCAGTGAAAAATAGATCTAAGCTAAGTTCTCGCCCCCCCCCCCCCCAAATCTTTTTTTCTAGCTGTTTGAGATTTTGCTTTCTACAGAGCTTTTTGCCTTGGATTCTTTATTTCATAAGGCAGCATTACTTACAGTGTGGAAAACACATGCTATGGCTATAAGAGCCTTACTTTTATGACGTTCTACTGGAAGAACGCAGAACCCTCCTTCCTTGTCCGAAGCAAGCGAGGAGGAGGCAGTTTCCCTAAAAAATGACACAGCTTTCTTCACTGGTGCTGTACCAATTTTGAGACTAAGCCTACCCAAAACGTTCAAGCCCTCAGATACACACTTCTCGATTTCAGTCTCCGTGTCTTTGCTTGCAACGTCTCGGACGAGGCCCAAAGAAATCAAAGTGGGGACAATGAACGAAACTTTATCGTTATTACATATTTACACGGGTTGTCACACAACCTAAAAAAAGTAGCAGGCAAAAGTGAAGTGGTCTTTTCGGCTACAGAAAAACTTCCAAGGTTATGCAGGGCCATAAACCCTTTCTCTAAGGAGGCCAACACTCTTAGAAAAAAGGGGACCAAAAGGAAGTAACAGACCGCTTTTACCACCCTCCTCCCGGCCAGGGGTAAAGCGCCCCGCATGTTACCTCCTCAGGCGCAGCAGACACTAAGAATGCGGTGCTACCAGGTGAAGTTCGCCGCGAAGGGGCACCAAGGAGGCACGTATTACCTCCCAGAGGGTGCACCTGTTTTGCACTGCCAAAGCCTGGGCGCTGCGATTGGCTGTGGGAAGGCGCAAACGAGTTCGCTAATCGGTCTCCTCGTATGACACTTGATTCTTCGCGCATGCGTGGGAGAGCGCCTGCCCGGCCGACCGGGAGCGTCGGCGCCCCGCCGACGTGTCTGGTCGTGACGGCATAACGGTCTTCCTTCTCGAACTTTCGACGGAGGCGTCCCAGCGAAGGAACGTTTTTTATTGTTCTGTTCGGCTCAGTCTATTCTTACGAGGTCACCGAGAGAGCTGCATTGACTTCAGTCGAAGATCCAAGTCGTGTGCACCGTATGCAGGTAAGGAAATGTTCTCCGCGGTCGGCAGTTGGCGTCGGTTATGACCGCCCAGGAAGGCGACCCCCGTCTTCCTTAGACAAAGGGTTGGCGGACATGTTGGCACGTTTGAAGGCGTCGAGCGTTCGATAAAATTAGTGTGTGGCGCGAACGCAGACACGGTTTAGACCATCGAAGTTCATAAAGAGCAATAACAGGAATGACTGTCGTTTGCACTAGCGCATATTAAGAAGGTTGACATACGCTAACCAGTGGCGTAGCCAGCAGCTTTTCCCGGTGTATGTGTGTGCGGGTGGAGGAAGGGGGAGAGCGGCGGTTCGGCGAGCAGGGCGGCCGGGCGAAGGCGCCTTTTAAATGGGGGGTCGCCTACGTTTAAGCCGTGAGGGGGTATGAGGTTTTCTCGTTTTGGGGCCGTTGGTGTGTCGCGTCGGGCGTTAAATTGAGGATATGATCAAATATTTACAAATTTCATATGGTGTTTTTTTTCCCGCAGGCATTCATTGGCGGCACCGGCCAACCGGCGCGATTTATTCTCAACGTCGTTGATATTTGGAAAAGACAGGGTTAAACACTGATTTTTAATATCAACGTTTTTTGTTTTGTTTTTTTAATTTAACGAGGTTTAATAAATAGTTTGGTAAAATGTCACGTTACCTTGGAGTACCAAATATAAATGTCTGAGTTAATTATTTGTGCGCGTCGCACAACATTAATAGCAGTATATTACGGAATAAGGTCATGAAGCTGTTACAGGCAGCGAGGCTAGCAATTATATTGTCTTGGCGTTTTCTTTGCGTGTGATCAGGCATTTCTATAACTCTGATCATTCAGTAGGCGAGTTACAGATATAACTCAAGTTTGCATTATTTGAAGTTGATTGAATATATTTCTTTCGTCCTGCTGCAACGTTGCAGGGTGATTTCGTCGACGGTACTGGATGCCTGCTACCTTGGACTCATCTCGTGACAGTTCTTAACACTGCTTACTGCAGGTAAGCGGAGTCCGATATTTTATTTTGATTTTCTTGTTCCAATTTGTGCACTTGAAATGGGGCTCTTGATTTTTATGTTAATTTTCTGTGTGTGCTGTTCGTTCATTTCCGAGAGAAAATTGAGGGTATACTTCGAGTAAATGAATTAGAGCAAGACACACAAGGCGCTTGAGTGTGTCTTTTTTTTTTTTTTTTTTTGTCTGTGTTTTCGTCCTTGTGTGCTGCTCTTCTCATGTCTAAATAAGACATACATTCAATTTTAATCTGGCAAATTACTTCGGCAAGAATATTTACATATTTGCCGAAGTTCGACATTCGGCAGTTAGAAATTATTCGTGCGCTTCGCAAACATTAAAAGTAGTATATTACGGAATAAGGTCATTAAGTTGTTGCCGGCAGAGAGACTAGCAATTATAGTGTTGTCTTGGCTTTCTTTTTTTTTTTTTTTTGAGTGTGATCAGTTTTTTTAAAAGTAATCATTCAGTAGGCAAGTTAGATATGGCTCAAGTTTGCATTATTTGAAGTTGATTGAATATATTTCTTTCGTCCTGCGGCAACGTTGCAGGGTGAATTCGTCGAGGGTACTGGATGCCTGCTACTTTGGACGCATCTCGTGACAGTTCTTAACACTGTTTACTGCAGGTAAGCGTAGTGCAATATTTTATTTTGATTTTCTTGTTTCCATTTGTGCACTTGAAATGGGGCTCTTGATCTTTATGTTTATTTTGTGTGTGTGCTGTTTGTTCATTTCCGAGAGAAAATTGAGTGTATACTTCGAGTAAATAAATTAGAGTAAGACCCACAAGGCGCTTGAGTGTGTCTTTTTCGGTGTTATTTTTTGTGTTTTTGTGCTTGTGTGCTGTTTTTCCCATGTCTACATAAAACATAGATTCAATTTTAAATTTTAATCTGGCAAATTACTTCGGCAAAAAAATTTACATATTTGCCGAAGTTCGACATTCGGCAGTTAGAAATTATTCGTGCGCTTCGCAAACATTAATAGTAGTATATTACTGAATATGGTCATTAAGGTATTGCCGGCAGAGAGACTAGCACGTATATCGTCTTGGCATTTTTTTTTCTGCGTGTGAGCAGGCATTTTTAAAAGCTCATACTGCAATACGTGAGTCAGATGGCTAAGTTTGCATTATTTGAAGTTGATTGAATATATTTCTTTCCTACTGCGTCAACGTTGTAGGGTGATTTCGTCGAGGGTACTGGATGCCTGCTACCTTGGACGCAACTGCAGGTAAGCGTAGTCAGATATATTATTTTGATGTTCTTGTACGCATTTGGCCAATTGAAATGAGGTTCTTGATTTTTAAATTTCTTTGTGTGTGTGGTGTTCGTTCGTTTTCCAGAGAAAATTGAGGGTATACTTCGAGTAAATAAATTAGAGTAAGACACACAAGGCGCTTGAGTGTGTCTTTTTCGGTGTGTTCTTTTTATATGTTCTCGTGCTTGTGTGCTGTGCTTGTGTGCTGTTCTTCTCATGTCTAAATAAAACAAATTCAATTTTCATCTGGCAGAGCACTTCGGCAAAAATATTTGCATATTTTCCGAAGTTCGGCAGTTAGGGTTGGCGGTCATAGGGATCTGCTGTGGTGCTGAGTAGCTAATGTGGTGTAGCGCTCTGTGGTGTATGTTCTTCCTCTGTCCTTGTCTTAAAGCGCAATCATGTTTTTTCACGTACAATACCAACTCACCCAACAATCAGCACTTGTATATACTAACCTGCTACAGTATTTGTACCCCTTTGACTAAGATTTGTTTGTCACCTAAGTAAATCGGGGTGACAAATTTAAACATGACCGGTGAATACAAAGTGCTTACTAACCTATTATTACCACCCGCCATGTGATAATTTTAGTCAGTGGTAGTTAGTCAACAGTTAAACTGGTCACGTCTGGTAAGTATGGTCGATGCTTTATAATGCTGGAATCAGTGGCCCATCAAATGCTCCAAATGCGTCTTAGAAAAATCTAATATTTCTTCACAGTTTCTTGAAATTGGGGATGATATGTTTCAACTTCATATCACTTGATTTCCACATTTTTTTTTGTTCCAGGCAGGCAGTGCAATCTAGCCGCTGGCTGTCAGCTCAAGCCTAATTAATCCTGAGGTGCCCAGCTATGTGGCAGTGGAGGGAGATCTCGAAGCCGCGTCGCCTGCTGAGGCAGTCCTGGTTGCATTCTGCTCTAGTTCATCTTTAGCTACTACTAGAGCCCCGAAAGTGTTGCTCCAGATGCCTTTATTGCGCTTAGTGGTTTCATCTAAGAACTTTTATAAGATGCCTAGTCATGCCATTGATATTTATGCCTTTTTGTTTGTGACAGCCACAATAAAACATTGTCATGTGATTCCAAAGTGATTCCATCAAGTGTGCATTTAACCTGTAATAAGGTGGTGAACTGGGCCAGTTGGTTGCTGTTATACATGACGGGGACAACAGCTCGGAAAGCCCGGACTACAAAGAACAAACATGACAGGACAGCACTTTTCTGTCGTGTTTGTTCTTCGTAGTTCGCGATTTCTGAGCTGTTTTCCTCATCGTGTGCATTCAACCCCAAAGTGGATCATAGTTCCCTCCAAAAGGAGGTAAAAGCAGCGCCCTCAATTACGTCGTCTTACCTCTCAAAAGGGTTGAAATTTCCCCCTAAAGGAGGTAAAGGCTGACCCATAAAGGATGCACTTTTAACACCAAAAGGAACTAAGGTTACCTCCAAAAGGAGGCAATGTTGCACCCTAACCCAGGGGGTAAGTTTGCACCCTCGATGCAGGGGGTAACGATACCTCCAAAAGGGGTTGCCCTGTGTGCAAGTCGGTTACCCCCTTAAGGAGGGTACTGCAGTACCCTTTTTTTTAAGAGTGCATAGCTGTTTCCGCGACTGCTGAGCGCGTGCTGATGGCGAGCTTCCACAGTTCTTTTGCAACGTGCATTCGACAAAATTAAGGATACCGGTCTTAGCAACCGATTAAAGGGACGGGACAACGATATTCAATTGTAATGTTTTTTTACTTTATACGAGCTTACTGCACTTGTGGGACTCAAGCTTACTCGCACGGTATTCCACTGGCCAAGAAACTCCCTTGATGCGGTGTAATGTTAAGGGGAAAAGCAAGTGTTTTTTTTTTTCAACAGTGTCGGCATAGTACCTCCAGTAACAGTATTTGTATGAGGCTCATAGATTCCACCCGAGCACTGTGTGAGCACTCGATATGGGCTCTTGATAATCGACAGATCGGCAGACATTCGAGTAGTGGCCCGTGTCCAATCGCTGTATACAGCGATTGGACAACCCCAGCCATGCGCTGGGGTTGGCCAAGCACAGAACGCGCACTGAGTTCCAGACATTGTTATAGTTCGGCTATTGTCGTTATTATAATAACGACAATAGCCGAACTATAACAATGTCTGGAACTCAGTGATCGTTCTGTGCTTGGCCAACCCCAGCGCATGGCTATGATCAACACTGGCGGCATATATGGCCGCTTCTTCCGGCTGCTTGTTGAGGGAGTGGATGCTGCTCGTTTTACCGCGATAGCGTTTAGGAGCTCGTGTCGCAGAAAAACCAGCGTCGGCGACGGCGTCGGCATCGGTGTCGGCGTCGGTGGGACAAAAATATCCTAATTGGTCAATAGGGTCATGACGTCACAACCACTTTACCTCGCGCTGGAATTTAAAGCAATCCAGAACGCTCACGGGAAACGTGGTGTCACACGTGGAATGAAAGTGATTAAAACATTACATTTAACGGGAAATAAAAGGTCGCGCCATGTGTAAACTCATTTCAATTTATAGAGTCATTAATTTGCCTTACAGAAAAAAATTTAAAGAATATTAGGGGGAGGTGGAATTCGAACGCACAACCCTTCCGTCCCAAGCCAGGCACTTCTTTTTTCCTTGACTGCTATATTTTGAAAGTGAACAAAAAACAACCGTGCACGATACATTTCAGTTGAGCATGTAAAAGAATACTTGGAGCAAAGACGACGTTAGTGAAGATGACGGTAAAAAAGCCGCTTGCAAGGTTTTGAGAGACGGTGAGAGTTGTTAAAATTCTCTCATCATTGACAGCTTCACAACGCTGGCAACCACTCCAGTTACGAACATATTTTCTGGTACGAGAAGGAAGCGCTGGGAGTCCTGTGGGCCATCCAGAGGTTCATAAAGGTGCACAATCTGAGCTCTTGTCGAAACCGACCACCAGCCGCTGGTCCGGTTGCTGGGCTCCGCCGACCTCGACCTCATGCCTTGTCCCGTCCAGCGCTTCCGCATCCGGCTGCTGCGCTACCGGGTTATGGTGCAGTATGTTCCTGGCAAGTACCTTGCCACTGCCAACATGTTGTCTAGAGACCCCGAGGCCCTCGCTCCAGTTGCGTGTACTGCGGACAGCATCGATCTCCTCATGTCACAGGCTGTGACTGCACACTCTAAGACAAAAGGGAGGAGGAAGATAGCAACAGCGTGTTTTCCCCCATCTCACTAGCACGCCCCCAAGCGGATCCGAGAAGCAGGAAGGAACAAGACGTCTTGCTTCTTTCTGATTCGGACTGGAGGAAAGTTAATCCACCTAATCTTCGTGAGCCGCTCTAGGCTTTGTGACTTCTTTATTGTTTCAGACACGCTGCATGTGCAGTTTGATAAGCAGTACTTGTGCACCCACGCATGGCCACGCAGCACGATACGTTACCTGAAATTGTGAACCTGTGTATGTCAACCACAGGGTGTCCATAGTATATTCCGCCGAGAACGCAGAGCAGTATGCTGGTTTCTGCCCTTCCTTTCGTCAAATAAGTAAACGAAACCGTCATGAACCGCCAAGTTCTAAAATGGTGCTACGTACACCGGTCACGGTGGATGCGCAAGGGTCGCCCGAGTCTTCTTGAGCCTATTTGAGCGTTATGACGGTGAGCCCCCTGACTAAGCTGACCGCGAAATCCACCGTTGCAGCGACTCTGCCTGTTATTAGTCTGTGGGTCTACCATACTACATTCTTACCGAGTGTGTCAACTGATGATCGCCTTGTGTTCTGTTTCTCCACACATAACCAACATCGCTATGGCAGCACTGCCGGTTGTGAAAGTGGTCGTGACCCAAGACGCGAACCGACGCCGATGGCACCGTGTGAACCATTGTCAACCGATGATCATCTATCGTCTTGGTGGTTTGGCTCCGCGCGTCACCAGTATCGCTATGGCAGTGCTTCCTACTGTGGAAGTGTTTGTGCACGAAGATGCCAAAAGTCGCCGAGCTCGCCTTCGGTTTCGCTGGAAGTTGACATATGCTCTTTGCTTGCACTATGCTATTTCAGGATTTAGCGTTTTAGGTAACCATATGTGCGGTTACTGTGCAGTCGATGTACCCGTGGATAGTCATGTTGTGAAACTGATCAAAACCAAAACTTTGATCGGGCATTTTGTGTATTGTCTTGACAGCCTCTTCCAGCTTGCCTTTTGTAGGCATAAATTGGTTGAGGCCTGTGTGATAGTCCGTCTTTTTATTGTTCCAGATGTGGGGATTGTGATGGGAGCTGTACACCAGCTGGCCTGTGTTTTCACCCATTCATGTTGAAGGACCAAACTGTTTTCTTTTCTTTTTTTAATTCTCTCTTTTAATCCCCGTGTTCCCCTCCCCCTTGCAGAGTAACCAACTTGGACAAACAAACCAGGTTAATCTCTGTTTTTCTATTCTTATTTTTCTTCTTCAACACCTCAAGACGACTTTTGATTGTCTCTCCCTTCGTAAACTGCTGGCAGGCAAACTGTGGTGCATCACTGTGCAGTCTTTGGTTTTCCAGTGCCACTGTGGCCACTTGCCCATAAGTTGTAAAGAAGATTGTCACCATTTTCTTTTGAACACTTCTTGGTATTTTGAGCCTCAGCAGTGGAGTTTCTCCAGACAATATCCAAACGGATGACTGGTGCTTGGTTTCGAGAGCACACTGGATGGTCTACGTTTTCTCACTCCTTACTATGTCAGATATTTACTCTTAGGGTTGCCACTTTAGAATCGGTATGGCTTTCCTTGGGACCGCTCCACCCTTGCCTGGCTTTGAGCTTCCGTCGAATTTTGTGCACCCAAGAGATGAAGCTTTTTAGACAAATGGTCCTCGGGAATAATCGCCGAAACGCTCGGGGAACTAATCTTCAGCGACCTTCGATATCACCATCAGTCAGCCGAGGATACCCCTTAACGAGCCTCTTCACAGCAGCAGCGTTTTCTTCAGCCACAGCTGTTGAAAGTCTGCCAGTGCACTGGTGACTTTCGCGAGAGTTGCGGCCACACCTTAATTCACCGAACCAACACGAAACTCTTGAACGTGATGGTGCAGCGTCCCCAGAAGCACATCACAACCGTTCGAGTGATTTGGAATAATTTAAACCACTTTTGAAGTTTTAACGCGCCACCACTTAAAAATCTCGTCTCTTGATGTCCAACACCGAAGTCAAGTGAAGAGACGGGTTGTAACATGCCTAAGTCCGCAGCTGACACAAGGGGGCATTGTTGCAGACAATGAAGGGCTTTTTTTATCTACTTTAGAATACCGTACATCTGTCCATTCTGCACAAAGTGCCCACCCCAAAAATTTGAAACATCTGAAAAAATATGCACAGTACATATACTTATATGTAAAATTGATGACCTCAGATGTGCCCACCTCCTATTTGTTCGCGATTATCAACAAATATTGAAGGGGCGCTTGTTCAATATTTTAAGGTAGGAACGAAGGAGGCTTCAATTGCACCACACTTAATTTTTGTTTCTGCCTTGTCTGTTTGCCACAATTCCAAACCTTTGTAGTATCCTATGCATAGTAGTAGTAATTTTTATTTGCACGACATGTGGTCCGGGTTGACGCGCGAGGCTTGACAGAACGGCAAAAACCCATACGCAGTGTGCCTTTCAGCCAATCAATCGTCTAAGGTTGAGAAAAAGGATGTTAAGGAGAAGAAATAACAGAAAATATAACAAAGTGACTAGGCTAAGTCAAGTACCGAGAAAGTTCTCGATACGAAATTCGCGATTCTTCACAAGTTTCAGGAAGGGGCGTCTGAACGCCGAGTGGGACCCCGAGAAAGGCCCGAACTGCAGCCGGCAACACCGCGTTTTGATGCTGTACTTTTCTGGAATATAAAAACACGGGCTGTCCTGTCCGTTTACTGCGTCGAACCACTGAGATTTAGGAGCCTTTGAGTGACCCTTCCAAGGTGCAGCAATTGGAGGGCAACAGGAGTCGCATTGTGGCGGTGCTTTGCCATCTGCCACTTCGAATGCTGCAACCACGTCTCGTATGATGGAAGCGTATCACGTCAGCGGTCGAGACAAGTGAACAGTGTCCGAATGGCACGGTGTTGCACTTCCTTCAGCTGGTAAGTCAAGTGGACTCGGTATGGGTGCCACACATATGCGCAGTGCTCCAACTTCGGTAGAACAAGTGGAGTGTAAAGCTAATCTTGAGAAGCCACAGAATTTCGACAACCGTGTCACAAAGCCCTGTGCACCGAGCTTTAGCAACTATGTTTAAAATGTGGAGAGATAAGTCCAGTGCTGGTGCAAACATTACAAGCGTTGCCCCAAGGATTGACGCACATTTTACCTTCCACAAGGGGGATCCTGAGATAGTGTATAGGGGAATACTGGTAGTCCTGGTGTTGTGGAAACGCATCACTATGCTCTTACCCTCACTCACAGTCAGGCAGTTTGCATGCGCTCACTCTGAATGATGTGATGTAGCCTTGAAGGCGGACAGAGCAGTCAGGAGAAGTGATGCGGGCGACAATGAACCTATTGTCTCCATACCGTTCAAGTAGGGTGTTACTGATTTTGCGGCATGTTGTTAACATAGAACGGGGACAAAGTTGGACCAAGTACGGAGCCTTGTGAAGCTCCAGAGCTGGATAGCTTTGGGACATTGACACATGGTAGCACGCGTTGGGTATAACCCACCATAAAGCGAGTCAACCAAAGTAGTAACGAGCCTCGGACACCAGCCCGAGCGGCGTTTCTGATCAGGACGGCATGATCGAGCATGTCAAGCGCATTACTGCGGTTCAGTTGAATCAAATCATCAGGAATGCAATGTCGATATTGTTAAAAGTTGAGAAAATATGTTCAATAAAATAGAAAATAAATAAAGAAAGGAGAATACATAGTACATCATGGGACCCATCCAACTCCACCAGACCAACATGTTTGTTCGGTCTCGTGCTCGCTTCAGATTCTCTTCTAAAAACGCCATGATAATGATTGTTGCACACACTATACGCCACACGACAACAATCGGCCAAATCTGACTTGCTGGCAGTCCTCAGTCAGTTAAAGTTCGTCACGTCTTGGAAAGGCTTTGGCTGTTTTCTTGCTTTCTTTTCTTCTTGCTTTCTTTTTGACTATGATTTTTTTCTGCTTCTTTTTATTTGGAATCGATGACTGAGCTGCTGTACTCCAACTCACTGTCGCTTACGAGTCCATTAGACTTAAGGTCGTCGGGGGCTTGCCGAAGTAGTTGCCGCTCTGTCCATGATGCGCGGTAAGGATCGGTCAACCCACGGCTGAACTCCCTGGTTTCTCCTGTATAGTCATGGCCGCAACTGTCATGCATCCCAGTTTCTTGGTGCTCATTGCAAAGAATTCACACTTTTTGTTCAACATCTCACAGATTTCTTTCTTGTGTTCCTTGGTCACAGACGGTCCGACCTTGTTCTTTGCCATGTAGATTGTAGACAGGCCCTTCTTCCCACACTCAAACATAGTGGATTGCACGTTGTGAAATCATGAGCTCATCAGTATCCTGAAGTTCTACCTGGTCTCCACGCTTAACTCTGGCCCTTCTTGAGGATGATGTCAGAGTTGGTGACATTCATAATAGGAAGACTTGTATCCCCGTCTGTTAACTCGCAGAGGTAGTCCAACTCGTCCTATCCAGCTATAAGGAATTATGACTGTCTTGTTTGTCATAATCTGAAACAAGTGTGACCCATTGTACAGTGCTCTTCCTCAAGCTTGATCTTGTCTCAGGTGGACAGCGCTACTTGCATACCACCATGGTCAACCTTGATTTCTTTGAGAAATGAAAAGTCTCGTTCGTCTAGCAGCATAATCCTTTCTCTCATTCCGAAGTAGCACAACGTTTGGTGTGTCCATGACATTTGTTCCCACAATAATGTCGGGGCCCGTGAAAATGTGGTCTGGAACGACCTGCATTCTCACAGCCTTCAAGAAGTTGCTGTCTACTTCGAGGTCAGCTTGGATCTCCCCTAAGGTTTTGCATGATCCGCCTACGCCACATACTTGTTCCTTTCGGCTAGGAACTGCTACTTTTCTTGCCTAGCTGGGCAGCAAGTTTCGTCTTGATCAGGCTGATCTGCGCACCGGTGTTCAGAGGAGCAGCTGTTGGTTCTCCATCAATGTTCACCGATTTGAACGCTTGCGACGACCCACAAATTATGTGCCGGTCTTTATCCTTGACCACTTGTAGTGCATTTTCTTTTCGCTCATGAAAATTTTTGTACTTTGTCCTTGCTCCCCACAGCGGGTGCACATTTTCTCTCGTTGTGAATCCGCGCAATCTCGTATCTGGCCAAATTTCTGACAATTGAAACATTTCGGCCCCTTATTCTGGGCAAGGTTGGAATCGTCATTCTCAGCTCGTGACGACAACTTGCTTTCGAAGTTTTCTGTGGGCTCTCGTCTTGTTGTTTACGGCCCCACAGGAATCTTGCGTCGCGATTCTTCTGGAAACGCTCGTAGCTGTTAATATCACGTAAAAGGTCGTCAATAGAAAGGTGAGATAGATTTCGCATGGCGTAGCTGAGTTTGCTCAATGCTAGTCCCTTGATAATCTCCGCCTTCGTGTCCTCCAAATTTAGTCCCAGGCAAACGCAAAGCTTTTCTATGTCGTGAACGTAGGTTTCGTGGTGTTCGCCCTTCTGTTGCACTCGGCGTTCTATGATTCTGCACTGTTGAGGTTTCGACGGTAGGCAGACATAAGCGTCCCGAAAAGCGGCTTTCCAGGACGGCCAAGTCTTGCAAGCTTCGCCCGAGGATTTCAGCCAGTCGCGCACCGTTCCCGACAGGTTTAATTTGGCCTCGGTTATCTTTTCTTCCTCGTCCCACCTTTCTAACTCAGTGATGTGGATAACCTCGGTAATCCACTCGTTTTGCCGCGATGTCACCATCAATTGCTGTGAACTTGGGAATCGCAGTTAACGCATCCGGAGCCACCGGCTGGATATATCCGAAGACGTCGGTCGACTCGACTGCGTCAATGACAGGCGCTCAAGATCTTGACTTTGTCGTAGCACTCGTGCCATATCCTCTCCATCACGTCTGCATTGACTTCGCTTGTTGAGTCGGGCCTTTTGTTTTTTCCTCCCATTGCAGGTCACATATCACAGTCAGTAAGATCTCGGTTATCAAAGCAAGATCAACTCGCCTTGTCGCAATATCTGGATCTTGTTCCGATGTAAGGCCTCGCACCACTGATTTGACGAATCGCAATGTCTCGCTTACTCACCGTAAGGTATGAATGAGGAGCAGCTCATCCCACTTCTGAATTGTTAAAAGATGAGAAAATATGTTTAATAAAATAGAAAATAATTAAAGAAAGGAGTATACATACTATTACATCATGGGACCCTTCAAACACCACGAGACACACATGTTCGTTCGGTCTCATTCTGGCTTCACGTGCTCTTCTTCTAAAAACACCATGATGATGATTGGTGGCGCACTGTATACGCCACACGACAACAATACTTTCACTGATGTAATACGTAACCATGGCAAGGACAGTCTCGTAGCTGCGATTTGGCTGGAAACCGTGCTGGGACTGCGAGAGTAGGTCATTCTTTTCCAGAAAAGTTAATACAACGCGGTTAAGGAGAAGTTTCAATGTTCTTCAGAGGAATGATGTAACTGAGACAGGGCGATAAGTTAAGATTGACTTAGCATAAGATGTTTGTGGAAGTACTCAGTCATGTACCGAGTGTGAACACTGAACACCCTGCTTGGTAAACAACACAAATCTAAGACACTTAACTGTAGCATTTCATGACTAGATCCTGGCTGTTTCTTCTTGCATTGCGACCAGGCTTTGGTATCTTTGAAAGGTTGCACAAGCAGAGTTTAAAAGGGAAGTTCAAGACAGCCTGATCCCCCGCCCCTAAATCGACATAGGAATATATACCGGGCAATTATAAATCTAGCGCAAGAGTCGTAGCTGAAGGATGCCAGGCTTCCAGGACTGTGATTCAGTGCAGCAGACCTTGAGCAGGGGGTTCGCTGCCTTGTTTGGGTTTTCTCTAGTTCCCAGAAGCATTATAAAAACCTAATGGCACATTTCTAATATCTCTGCCTCTAGCTTCCTTATCTCAATCTCCCTTCAGGAATGCCATAATCAGAAACCCCGAAAAAAATTACGAGTTGAAAACCTGCGTGTAGCGTTGCAAGTGTTCTGAATAAACAAAGTACTACAGCGGCGGGCACGCGCAAACATAAAATCTATATCACTACACTGCGGTACCCATTTTGCCTGCTGAGCTTCGCGGGAAAGTATTGCAGCGATCGTCGACGCGTCACCGTAACGACCCACGACTTTTTAAAGGCAAAGACACTCGAGCTCTCACGCACGATGAGTACCTATTGAAGCTATCTGCGTGCTCGCACTTTATTTCTCAACCGCATGTAAGCGATTTAGCGAGCGACGGCACAAGCGACGAGAGTCGGCGACGAGCGATGGTGATTTCTCAAGTATATTAACCGCATGCAAGCGATTCGGCGAGCGACCAGACAAGCGACGGCAACCCGCTTCGCTGTCGCTCGGTCAGTCACGCGACGAGGCAAACCGCATGAAAGCGACGGGAGCGAGCAACCAAGGTGATGAGTGACGAGTTATAGAAAGCCAAAAACCGAGCGACGCGGCGAGCGACCGCGCGACGAGCGACCGCGCGACGAGCGACCGTGGGAAATCTCCGTCGCTCGTCGCCGATTCTCGTCGCTGTCACCGTCGCTTGCTTAATCGCTTACATGCGGTTCAGCCTTTATTCTTGCTTTTCTCTCGATTAGCACCAGAAAACAAGCCTGGCTCGCGTCGTCCTGAACTTTCTGGACGCATATCTGGGCGGTCGGAGCTGCTACGCGGGGAAGCGGACACATCGGCGCGCGCCAGCGCTCACCCATAAGCGCGTATTCTTTTTTTTTTTTTTGGTGCCGGCGGGTAGGGTTGTTTTATCAACTACCCAAAATAATTACCTTGTTTAAAGGGGCGGTGCAACGACATTCACTTTGAATGTTTTTCACTTCACACGAGCTTACTGGCACTAGTGGGACTCAAGGATACTCGCACGCAACGCCACTTGCCAAGAAACTCCTTTGTTACGGTGTACTTTCAAGGACAAAAGCGATCATTTTCATTCAATCTCTCCTTTGCAAAATTTGATGACGTAACGTGGGGATTGAAGTTCACCCAAATGACGATATTTGAATGCGATTCATAGATTGGACCCGAGCATTGCGTGAGCACTCGATTTAGGCTAGTGATAATTACTAGCTCGAGAAGCATTCGGGTAGTGGCCCGTGTCCAATCGCGGCAACGACGACAGTAGCCGAGCCATAACAATGTCTGGAACTCAGCGTGTCCTGTGCATTGCCAACCCCAGCGCGTGGCTATGATCAACATTGGCGGCATATAATCGGCTCCAGATCACGTGGCCGCTTGTTCTAGTTGCAAGTTGAGGGGTGAACGCTGCTCGTTTTTCTTTAATTTTTTTCTGGGACTTCTATTGCGTGGAGTGAAAAACGAACGCGTGTTTCATAGGTCATTAACGTCAGGGATCCGTTCTAGGCGGTATTTGCGCAAAATACAAAAATTGTTGCATCGCCCCTTTAAGCTTACATTCTACTTGGAGATGTATGCCTTCGAACGTTTAAAAACATTCTTATCAGCAGACTTTCGTGCGAGAGCAGTAATTTTTTTGCAATATTATTCCTTTTCGGGCAGTCATTGCGGAAATAGCCCAAGCAGCACATTGTGAATGGGCCATCGCTGGCAAGTGCACTATGGCCAACCAGATTTTCGATGGCCCAAGCTTGGACAAAGTGCTTGGAAATAGCAGTGTTTTGGTCCTCGTCTGGTGACTTGCCATTCACTTTATGCCAGTCGCTGGCCATTCACTTTAGGCCAGTGACTGGCCATTCACTTTAGGCCAGTGACTGGCCATGCACCTTGGTCCAGTGACTGGCCATTCACTATAGGCCAGTGACTGGCCATTCACGTTTGGCGAGTGACTGGCCATTCACTTTAGGCCAGTGACTGGCCATTCACCTTCGGCCAGTGACTGGACGTTCACTGTAGGCCAGTGACTGGCCATTCACCTTTGGGCAGTCACTGGCCAGTCACTTTCGGCCAGCCACTGGCCATTCACTTTTGACTAGCCCCTGGCCTTTCCCGTTTGGCCAGCCACTGGCCATTGACTTTCGGCCAGTTACTGGCCGAAAGTGGCTGTAGTTATACACTTAATATATAATTTATCACAGACTGCCAGAAAATTTGGGTGTTTCTCAGAAGACTGTCAAGAGTTTCGGGAGGTCAAGTTTGAGAACTCAACCCCAGAAACTTTTACATATTAATGACAAGCGAAGCTGCTGCAAGGTTGCTCAATATTTCTTGGACTTTTTGAGTACTAAGTCTTACGACGCTGGTTGCGATCACCATTCCAGTCGTCCGTGGGATCACGGATTTTATGTGCTCCCACCATTAAGATGCCCCAGTAGTGCAGCAGTAAAAAAAAATAAAAAAGTAACTTTAGGTGAAGGGACAGTGCAACCGATTTTCAGTTACAATATTTTTCACTTTACAAAGCTTAACTGGCACTAATGGGAAAGAGAAGCCTTGATTACACAGTAAAGGTTTTTACACACTTAAGGGTGTAAGTCAGGTTGTCCCTGGGCTAACACCCTTAAGGCGTTCAGGCAAGCACCCTTCATAATGGGTGCTTGCTAACACACTTTGGTAAAGGGTGCTTGACATGAAATGGGCACCTGCTGGGGTGGCACAGTGGATACTGGGCCACACCAGCCAATCCAGCACCGGGAGAGTATTATGCGACGTTTTGGTTATGGGGAGTTCAAGGCCACATGACGCTCTCTCGACGCTGGATTGGCTGGGATGGCTGGTAGCGTCCGCCGCGCTCGGACGAAGGGTGAAATGAAGTATAGGCCCCAGTGAAACTTTTATAGGAATGCGTCCAATACACATATCAGAACTTGTAAATTGTACAAAAATCCTATATGGTATTGCATATTCTTATATTATTATTATAAGATGTACAGCTTATCATGTTTACTGAACACATTTACACTTTTTTCCCTTAGAGGGATTGCCACATCACCACATACGAGGCATGTGATAAAGAAATAATGAGTCACACTGAACACAACTCACTTCATGAAGAAGTAATAGAAAAAAGCTCCTTGCAAGCCACATCATAACCCCGTGGGCAATTGGAAAGTGCTACGGGGCCCCCTTTCTCGAACTCTAAGTGAGCAAGCAGTGGCCCCAAGCATCGCACTGCACGGCTTAACCATTGTGAGCATCATGGGCTGCCACAAACAAAGCATGTAAAGCTTTCCTGTTTGGAAATCAAGTGACATGTTTTGTTTGTCTCAGAGGATTGCAGGCAACACGCTTCACTTATCACTTGTCTCCTTATGTGCATCTGTTTACTAATTGGAAGCAGTGTAGAGGGGGGTGGTTTAGCCCTTGACTGAACCACAGCAGTATTTCATTAGGTGAAGCTCATTATGACATAAATTAGAATGTGTTAAAATGAACATTTATTGAACCCTGAGAAATAGAAAATACAATGTATGCCATTCCATGACATAAAGAATGCTATCTGCAAACATGTAATGAAAAATATCACAGAATGAACTTGCACTCTACGGCAAAAAAGCAAATGTTTCAGTAGAAGACGCTATCCTCTTGCTCACGTACAAGGAAAATTATAAAGTGCTGGAAGACGACTATGGATGAGGAACTTGTATAGCTAAATTTTAAGCACCTCGCCTACAGGAAATCAGTATCAGTTATCAGAGAAAGTGCCCAACCTTTAAAGAAAGAAAAAGAAAACATGCCTCCGTAAAACCTTCTGTCATTCGTTTTGAAAGCAAAATAAAAATAAACCTGATAATACTGGCGAGAAAAGTGCATTAGATACTTTTAAAACGGCTCACATAACATCTCTTCAACCACATACCTTTCTGCAAACTTTGTTCAAAAATTTAATTACGACTGTCCTTGGATTTGTGTCGCTCAAGCCAAGGAAAATCCTCTCTAGAGCAACCAGTGTGTTGGAGGCCTTGCATTCGTACTGGGTGCTGAAAAGCCAATATGCTGCCAACAACATGCACAGCCCCTCTTCTGCATTAAAAACGGAGAACAAGCGCTCACGATCCACAACAAGGTGAAGAAAGTCTGCATCGTCCAACTCTTGCTTGGTGTAGAGGACACATGATGTCGGTGGAATGTTCTGGTTCTGCGTTAGGTAAAAGGATAAAGCAAAACATATTTTAATGTTGAAGGCCAAAACATGTTTGCTCTCGTCAACTGCTATTATTCGCTGCAGTTAAGGCCATGAGCATAGCCTCCACACAGGCATACAGTGCTTATGTTGGAACAAGTAACCGGCGTCTGCCGGTTACTTGTTCCAACATTCCAACGTTCCAACAAACGAATGAGGAATTAATATCGGGGCAACATCACAACATGAAAGTATTGCGATATAATCTTAGGAACACTTGTCAGTATCTATATTTCTGTACCAAGATGCATTTGCGAAATCTATTTGTGTTTCAGTAGTGCAATACTTTTGCGATGTATTATGATACGCTGCTAGACTTGTGTATCTTGTTACATTTATTGTTAGAAATGAGCTGACAGGTTTGGAGTTAAAAAAATAGAAGCCACGGAAAAATCCGACTCATCACTGGTTTATTTTCGCAATGAGTGATTTTTTGCTTTGCTCTCACTTTTCACTTTTACAGCGGCCGGTTTTTTTTCTGCTGACAGCAGCCTTCCTGTGTACATTTGAGGTTATTCTATTGGTAAGAGGCCACCAACAAATGCACAGATGAGAAACAATATGTCTAAAAGAAGAAGGCGAAAATCAGGGACGCTTGGGCAGACACGCTTTGTCAGGCGGTGTCATCGGTCGCCAGTGTTCATTGGGTGCGATAATCGGTTCTTATCAGTATCAGCGAACATAGCCAAGGGAAGTCAAGTCGCAAACAAAAAGGGACAAACACCGACAGAAGGCGGGGAGCTCAGGTGCTACAATCTATGTTTGCCACGGACGCACCCTTCTCACCTCGCCACCCTGCATTAATGAACCGTATAGGGCTGCCGACTGACCATAACGGTACATGCGAATATTTGTCCCTTGGCCAATGTTAATTTTTTTGCCTCCTCTACACTGAAAAACCCAAAGATGAAGGTTACAGAAACAGCAAACATAATAATGTCTCGTATGTAGCTGTAGAAATTAATTTTCAAGGGCTACGTTTTAAGTACAGTCGCCGGCCATATGAACTCCCCCGTCCGAACACCAACCGGTGGAGCGAAAATCCAGCATGCAGCGTGTCGAGGTTGACGGCTGTAGTTTTCAACGGTGGAGGGGGTGATTACACATTAAAAGGTGCTCGTGATAATATATTCCTACAGCTATCTATGATACACTGTTTCGTTTACACCTCAATGCACCCCTCGAATTCGTAACAGACAAAGGTGTTCTGAAAAATTATACAATGAGCTATCTGCGTCAAGAGAATAGCAATCTCGGTGGCCCAAAAGGTAACCTGCGGCTGCTGGATGACTTGATGTAAAAGGACCCAGAATTCGCGGGCTTGGGGAGAGGTGCAGAAACTATGTGACATTCAACTGAAAAGTTAATAAGCTCAAATCATTATCCATTTTAAGCGAAAATCCATGATTCGCACGTGCCTATTATTTTCAATATGAAGCCAAAGGCGAACCAAGTAGTAGTCCGTTGATTTATTGCCGAATAGAATACACTTTGAGTACCAAACTAGATGCTTTCCTTATGTGTGGAAGGTTGCGATAACAAATGCAATACTTAATTTGGTGAAAAGCAAAGCTTTGTAACAATTATGTGCATGATTACATTCTACAAGTCGTTTTACGTGTATATACACAGCGTTCTATTTGGAAGCTAACAGAACTTTTAAAAAAGACCGTGAGAGTTATGCCGGTGTCTCCTTCACTGCGTGTTCGTGGGACTCGGCGGACATTAGTAAAGGGGATAATTGTCACAGTATGTTGACTAATTGACCAAAATCTGTTAGCTTTGTAATTAATGGCTGTATGGACCATGTTGCAACTGCAGTGTTAAAAGCCAGTCAATATTAAAGGCTATCCCTATTTACACCATTCACAAAAAGCCAAGCGGCTTCGAGGTATTCATTGTCCAACTTTTGCGTTTTAAATGTCGGATGCAAAAACCGCGCTCAGCTTGAGCTCAAGAATTCGTGCCGTTAATGGTGGGTAATAGAGTGACCTAGTCCTACCGGGTACGTCGTCACTATCTGGACAGTGTGTCCTTGGTGGAAGCATCGGCGTCATACTTGCAGGATAGTGAAGGTGCGTCCGCAACAACCATGTCCGCACGACATCCTGAGGCATTCGGAGCGCAAGATTTTGCAATTGGGCGACGAAAAGGCAGATTTTTAGCACTGAATATCTCGAAACTTGTTGCCAATCGCAAATTGTGTCAATTGTGTTAGTCTTTGATATCCACTGCATTTGAAACTAGAATTGAAACATATCTTATAAAACCATTATTTAAATTTTGGTTCATTAGTTTTGAATAACATACTGCTAAGGGTTTTCTCTTATGTAATGTCCTCCTAGCCCCACAAACATACAGTGAAGCCAACATCCAAGTAACACTCACGCCGTTATTTTTAAACTTTGAATCAAAATAGAAAGCTTTGTATTTATGTATATATAAATATATATAAATACCGGGTGCATGTACATGCAGCCGTGCACCAATCCACTATAGAGGTCCACTTTTTTCTGAAGTAAAACTGGATCAAACGAACAAGGACAGTTTTACATAAACCCCCAGCACTGCATGTACCAAAGACCGCCAAAAATGATTGCTTACCTCATAGAACACTCTATGCGGCTTTAAGAGAGAGGCTTGCGGTCTTTGACGGCGGGTCTATCCGCTTGGTGCAGCTGGGACCTGCAAGAAAGTTATTGCAGCTTGCCATATACCAGAAAGTAACGAAGAAAAGGCCAGTATATACCAGAAAGTAACGAAGACAAGGCCAGTATTACATAAACCCCCAGCACGGCATGCACCAAGGACCACCAGAAATGATTGCTCACCTTATAGAACACTCTGTGCAGCTTTAAGAGAGCGGCTTGCGGTCTTTGACGGTGAGTCTACCCGCTTGGTGCAGCTGGGACCTGCAATAAATTCAATACCGCTTGCCATATCCCACAAAGTAACAAAGAAAAGCCAGTAATACATAAGTCTACAGCACGACATGTCCCAAGGACCGCTAGAAATTCTCGCTCGACTCATAGAACACTTTATGCGACAAAACCCTGCATTAAGGGCCGATTGAACTTAGTATAAATGTTGCCGAAAAATAAGGATCTGTATTCAGCTGTGTCAAAACACGTGATCTAATGTAATAATTGTGTGGCCTTATAGAACCCTACTAAAATAATTTTGACTAAAGAGAGTGACCAGAAGTGTATACTGAAAGAATCACTAACAATGATGAAACCTAAACATCTATTAGTGCCTCCCCTGTGTTTTGCCATCGGATGGAAGAAGTTTCTTGGCGTATATTTTTGTTAGAAACAGGTGTGATGCGTCCCTCTGTTGTTTTTTTTTAATCTTGATGTTGTGCATATTTTTTTATTTCCTAGGTTGAAAGCTCAAGGGCATTCCTTGTTGTTTGTTTAATCACATTTACCCAGATGTTAGTAGGTTGCTTCTTTATGTTTACTGTCCTTGGGTATGTTAGGGGTTGTGAACAGTATAACGCAGTAAGGTCCACAAAGGAATTCCTTTTGTAAAGTGGTGGTAAGCAGAAGAGGAATTGTAAAGAGTGACTTTATGTCTTCCCCTATGTTTT